>SEMN01000149.1:600000-1079084 GCA_005408345.1 Macquaria australasica
CACACCACTTTTTTTTTAACCACAGCAACCAAAGGAGATAAATGAATCCAGCCTCTCGCTTGCAATTTGAAAAACAAATCAGGTACACCCCAAGTCTGAACATACATTGCTCATCTTAGACAGAGTCCTCTATGTGACAAATTTAAAGCATTATCTTATACATATTTTTTGTCCATATATTTAGCGTATGTAGCTGTTCTTGCATTTCTAAATACGTAATAATGTATTTACTCCTTTTTCTAAAACTGGGTCATACAGTATAGCCAGAAGGATCATCAGCTACAGTATTTTAGAGGAAAAACATACAGTAGAAACCTGTTGAAATCTGGGTTAATGCCTTTGGTACTCTTAACATTTTCACCCACATGGTAGGGCATTAAAGCCAGTACAAGCTGCCATTAATAGTGAACATCTCTGAGGGAACTAGGCTTTCATTTCATCACATTTGTTTCTATTTTACTCATCATTGAGACACCTATTCATCGCTAATCTTGAGCTTCAAACTGTGTATGTAGGTTCTGAGCATACATAATCGATCCTGACATAAAATGTTTCCACCTGCAGAAATTATTAAGGTTCTATGTGGGACGTCTGTGTATCATCTGCGTTGCACATGGCGTTAGCATCGGTGAGACCAGCCGAATGTAAACAGAAGTGCCCCTGCCTGAGATACAGTCTGGCAGGTCAGCCCGCAGAGAAATAAGCACCAGGCTGCGTCATGCAAGCTGTGACCCTTCCTACTATGTCTGGGCACACAGTGTCAGTCTGAATCTGTCCCTGTATCAGTTTCTGAGCCAACATGGCTTCTGGGAAGATAACACAATCTCATTAATCACATTGTACGCCTCCCCCCTCTGTCCAATCAGCTCCACATAGACTGGCTTAGAGAATACATGTCCATGGCTTGTGAATATAATGCATGTGTGACATTTAGCCAATTATCCCTGAATAGCTTGAGAGATCTTAGTGTTTTACCATTTAGTGGCATTAATGCTTGCTCTGACAACCATGGTGTATGAAAGAAATCACTTAAGCAGCAATACAAATCAAATGCATACAGAAAAGCAGACTTACTTCTTCTTGTCCTTGTCCTTCTTGAATGGTTGTGAGCAGCCTTGAAGTGCCTGTCCCATCAGCGTCTCAGCTGCAACCTTTCTTCTGTTGAAGGCATTCATCTCCTCCTCCAGTTCACGCCTTTTCTCCTCCAGATTCTTCTTCTCGTCCTGGTGCATCCGCTTGAGCTGCTCAAACCTCTCATGAAGCTAGAGATGATGATGATGGGGCAGGGCACAATGTGAGACAAACCAAATATGGTGTATTTTCAGTGAGTGGTCATTTTATGATGATGTCAATCCTCACCTCTTTTTCCTTTTCTTTCAGCTCTGCTTCTGTCTCCTTCACTTTGTTGACAAACATCTGTCTCATTTCTTCCTCTTTGCGCTGCAGATCCACGAGGAACTCCTTCCTCTTGGCTTCGTACGTCTCCTGAAGGCTGAAGATCAGCGTAAAAGCAATGTTAAGCTCAGTCTAATGCCCTATTTGGACAGGATTAGTATCCAGGAGCTGGTTGCTCCAGCTGCTTATAAGTTCAAACTCAGCTTAGTTGTAACATAAATCTTTACTAGGTGGTGATAAATGCATCATAAAATTCAAATGCATTGTGCCACACAAACTAGTTCTTGCGTAGAGTTTAGTATTTACTAAACATTTACAGACGGGAACTGCCAGGAGTAACTGCTGCAACAAAACTAGCTTGCTATGACCTGACACTTGATCACAATTGTGTTTAATAATGATGTAAACTGGGAATATTTTAAGTTACATATCACAAAAATAAAACAACATACTTAAAATTACAAAACGTTAAGCTAACAACATTAGACTAAATGATCGAATAAGGTGATTAGGTTGCATAATCGATATTTTCCACTAAGATCTTTCCTCTAAAAATACAGTACATGAATATTATTAACTCTGAAACACATATTTCTGCATGTATGCATATTTAAAATTTAAAAATAAATCACTTGGACCCTAAAACTGTTAGCATATATCTGGAGGTTATTTTACAGTTTGTGACGCTACAGTGACTTCCTGTTTGAATAGCAGATTGCTTTTGATTGGACAGCACTACAGATGCTTCCTAGTAACTGATTAACACATTACTAAAGTCTTCACTAGCCAAGACATTCGTTAAATTCAAATGATGCAACCTGATTTAGTGAATCGCTAGTTTGAAATTAGCTAGTAGTTAATAAGAATTTAAGGAGGACTTTACAAACATGGATTTATAAATAGCTGGTTAACCTAATCCTGAGATACAACAACAAACATATCGTCTGTCATTTCATGAACACAGGAAGTGGATTAACTGTAGTTTCTCCCCAGCATTAGGGAGATGGCAGTGGCTAATCTCTAGATTCATTTATGAAGGCACTAAAAGGTTCAGATGAGTCAAAAATATAACCAAATACATCAATTAATTATACTGTTAGTTAAATAATTAAACTATAGTCTAAACAGACACATAAAGCATTACACTTTTCCAATCATTATTTTTCCTTTACCTCCTATAAGTTAAAAAAAATTGAATTCTTTTTATATTACTCTTCTATTTATCTTTCACTAGTTCATTTTGTTATCAACTCCTTAGTTTTCCTGTTTGTTTTGGTCTTAGTACATGTTTAATCATGTACATTTTCCTCATCACATTTCCAATTTTCCTCACACTTGTATAATAATGAGATGGATGTGTCCATGTCCAGAGGAGTATTTGGTCCAGGGTGGGGGTCTGTGTGCTGGTGTGTTTTATGATATGAAACAAAACACATGATAGACAGAAGTCTGTCAGAGCATTTTGTATCCCATCTGAATAGTGTTCAGATGGGATTAATTCATTTACATCTCACCAAATAATTTATGTTTATCAAATAAAGTAACATAAAGTCATTTATCAGCGCAGTTTTAACATCATAAGAGAGCAGGGTTTTTTTAGGCAGTTCCACTGAAGTAAGTAGTCCAGATGCATTACATCACTGCTGTCCCTAATTTCACCTGAACGACTGGCTGTCCGGGTCTGTGTCCTTGAAGCCCATCTCTTCCAGCTTGCAGCGACGGTAGAGTTCATAGTGTCGAGCGTGTGTTTGCTCTCGGAGATCCTCCATGTTCACACGCAGTAGCATCTCCCTCAGCTTCACAAAATCACAATGGTTTTCGTTCTCCACTGGAAAAAAAAGAAGAAGCTTGGTCATTTAACCTTTAGCACTTACTGAAAATCTTAAATGACAACTCAGTGCTTACTGTGCTCATAACAACAGAGAATCATGTTGATATCTGAACTGAAAAACTAATAATAGCGCGGCAGCAGGCATCTGGCTACTTTTATGATGTGTGATGAGGGACTCACCCTGTACTGATCCCCAGGGGTACAGACGTGCTTTCACCATCTTATTTCCTACTTTAACATCTTCTACACTTCCAACCACAGCAAAGGGAAGATGAGTCTGTAACATATAGTACTGCTTTTGTTACAATATGTTTGAAAAATATGGTTAAAAATAACAATACTGTGGTCATAACCAGGATCTCATTCTGCTATTACAACATGCTTCTAAATATATATATAAACTATGGATTCAAAGCGTGGCTTATATTGTGCTTCTTCAGTTCTTTCTACTATTACTACTATGCTACTACTACTATTACTACTATACTACTATATAACTAGTATTTCTATTCTATTTGAATTGCTGAAAACATCTGAGATCAATTCAAAGGTCTGAACCAGACTAATTAAATGGCCCAATGCCAAAAAGTGCTACAATTCCAAAAGATGGGTGGAGTCTTCATAAGAATACAGTGGGAGAAAGTGAGAACGCATATTTTCTTGTAAAATACACAGGGTAACTGTATTGTATTATGTATGTGTGTCTGTGTGTTTCTAGGACTCACATTCATGGAGGAGTTGATCTCTGCAACAGCTTCATCCTCTGTAGGGAACTGATAAATCTGCACTCCATTACTGACCAGCTCACTCATAATCTTGATCTTTAATTTGTCCAGTTCACTCTTGGATACCGTGTCTGCCTTTGCAATGACAGGGATGATGTTCACCTGCATGGAAAAACACAATGTGAGTGACAGACTGAGGAGCAAGAGACATTAACTGCTGAAATACACAGTGACCAGATTCTGCGGTCACCTTGCTGTCCAGTTTCTTCATTGTGACGAGATCAAGGGACTTCAGGGAGTGTCCAGTGGGAGCGATGAAATACAGGCAGATGTGGATTCTTGTGTCGTGGCAGTTAAACAAGGAGCGTTTTATTTTTAACTCCTCTTCAAGGTACTTTTCAAACTGGGCATCAATATACTCAAGAATGGGTTTATAGCTGCACAGAAAGACAGTTCAGACATGAAAGATGAGCGTCATTATTTCATCCTTACATGTATGAACATTAAACTGTACATCATTTTCCTTGTTGTTTGAGAGACATGTTAGTATCCTAGTTACAAACTCTGCAGCTACAGTCATGCAGCCAAAGAATGCAGCTTTTTTTACTCCCTGCTCTTGGAGCACTCAAATGTCTATTGAGATTGCATTAGTTCAACCAGTCGTTCCCATATTCCCTTTCTTCCCTCCCAGTTCACATGCCAGAAACAGGCCAGATCTCTTCCTCAATTTCGTACTGTGTAAGTGTGTTGGCTGAAGTAGCAGAGCAAGAGGGGGGACGTGATGAATAGCTGGAGCCGATCTAACCAAGAGAAATTTCTATAGCTAGCTCTGTTAAAGATTAGTGTCAAAGCAGCACTGAAGATTTCTGTAACATTTTAATGACATTCTATATTTTTCTTCCTTTGTGCAGGACAGTTTCTTCCATCTTTCAGTCTGGATAGTACACTGACTAGTCAAACAAACATCTGCAAGAATCGGTACCTTTCTTCTTTGTTGATCTGGTCTCCAAACCCTACAGTGTGCACAATGGTCAGCTTGAGGTTGACATTGCTCTCCTGCAGATCATACGTTTGTGGGCGTAGCTGTACCTCACTCGCATAGTGGCTGGCTTCCTCATTTTCAAATGTTGTATTGAAAAGAGTGTTCATTAAAGTTGACTTGCCTATCCCGGTCTCACCTTGAAAAAAGAGAGAGAGAAAATGGCACATGGTGAACGGAGATGAGGGAAAGACTAGATGAGGCATTAATGCTCCAAATTCCACATTAATGCATGTGATGTTCATAGCACTAACTTTGAATTACGAACTCCTCCTGGGTTCAGACATACCTACACAGAGGATGTTGAAGCAGAATCCCTGTGCAACTGATTTGCTGACCAACTGATCTGGAAGGCTGTCAAACCCCACATGACCTCCGAGCTCCAGGTTTCGCTTTTCTTCATTCTGAGGTATTTGGAAACAGAGAGGACAATGAATATATATCCAGTATATAAGAATAAATGACTTGCATTCAGCAATATTTCATCATATTCACCTCATATCGTTAAACATCCATGGAAACAACAACAAACATCGATAAAATGGTGAGGTTAAATAAGTCCTTCTGTCTGATCCCATCCGCACATTTCTGCTTTCAAGCTTAAAAGCATTCTTTGCAAATGAGGTCATCTCTCTCTCTCTCTCTCTCTTCCACTTAACACACTGAATAGTCCGACCTATAAAAAGGTTCTGTCTCAATATCACAAACCAAATTCTTCCGCTAAAGAGACACAAATCTGACAACAAAAAGCTAAGAGAATCATTTGAGTTGTGCAGCACTGATGCCGTACTTTACATCGTGTTTCTTGTCTGTATTATGAAGCTTTAGTATAACTATAATGTGCTAATAACTTTGATGCTGCAGACAGTAATGGTTTGTGGTTATAAGTATGCTTTTATTTAGGGCTGAAACTAACAAATATTTTCATCATCAATTAGTCTGTCAATTATTTTTTTGATTAACAGATTAATCATTTACTCTATTAAATGACAGAAAAAAGTCCCTAATTGTTTCAGAGCCCAATGTTTACTCTTCAAATAGCTTGTTTTTCTCAACCAACTGTACAAAACCAAAACATTTAATCTACAATTATTAAAACAGAAATACAAGCATCAAATTTGAGAAAAATTGGCCCTTCTGCTTGATAAATGACTGAAACAGTTAATTGGTTATCAAAATAGTATTATTAATTATTTTTTTGTTGAATGACTGAATTGACAATCGCATGTTTCGAGACTGAGACTGGATTCAATCTAATAATAATAATATGAATAACTCACTGCACAGATTTCACAACCATCATGCTGTCTATACTCTCCATATTCATTAATATAAACACTGAAAATACATTAAGGCATTTAAATCTGTATATAATAATGCATACTATATAGCATGTATTTTGCTCTGGCTGTATAGGCTGGGAGATGGTTCATTCCTATACCAGATTCACCCTGGGATACTGGCATCTTGCAAAAGGCTCAACATGAGGACCAGGATGTGTTCAATACAACAATCATCCGTTTCTGTCCCTCTCTCTTCACACACACACACACACACACACACACACACACAAAGAGCTCTTTATCTAGAGGTTATTTCACAGGGTGGGAGGATATCCAAGCTGCTGGCTGCCCTGGTACCCATAACTCCCCTTCACAGTTAGATAAACACACACACACTACCTTAACTTAACAAAGTCTTCCATCATTTGCAATGCAACATGTAAACAAGAGACTAGATACCTGGCACGTCCCATAACCTACGATGTCTTTTTAATAAACACATAACCTACGATTTACACGTTTGGCTGATACATATTTACACATTTTCTCTGAGCAATGCGTTGCTGAATCTTGAGGAGCTAGCTACCCCACTGAAGAGGCTGCTACTTATACAGTATGTTTATCCTCTTAACCTAGTCTCGTACTGCCTGCTGTCCTGTGTTGCATTCAAATGCTCGGTCCCTTCATCCTGTCAATTCAGCACCCGCGTACACCTGTCAGAGGTGTGTTGACACGGCAAACAGCGAAGTGTTGATTCGTGCACAGTTGGATGCTGGAGTGCGCCTTTTTTTTTTATTTTTTCTGCGCGTCTCCACGGGGCGACGATGCATCATTTCTACTGAATCCGCCTTTATCCCGATGGACATTAGACACAACAAGCCTCCTCAACAACACCGCAGCGATCCTGCTGCATTCTCGGCACACAACTCATCGCCATCACCTTGCTCTCACACACACCTGAATGCTATGTGTTAGGTAGTTTAATTCCTATTTCTACTCTGAAGACGACGCATCACTAGTCACTGCAGGCCCGCAGACAGTAGATCACCATACTCACTGCGAAAACATCTACCTCATTGGCCGCCATCGTCAGAAGTGGCTGTGTGTAGGAATTATCTGTCTTCTGCCAGACCTGCTCTCCACATCTAACAGGGACAGACTCGCACTCCTTTCAGTATGGCCACTTGGAGGCAACACCCCCTCGGTGCTGGAGGGCGACATTACAACAGCTCTACCCCAGCCCTTACTTACTCTAAAAGTCTGAAGGAGTTCAGTGCAAGCTCCATTAGTTGTTTTGTTTTGTTAACTCGGGCATTATTCAGATAACTGCTTCGACAAGACAGTGTGTAGCTGTTGTCAAGGGATACGACAAGCCATCACAGAAATAGTTAGTACTATTCATTTGTAACTGTTTAAAAAGCCACTGTCCATGCAAGGGTTTTCACGAGTCCGACAACAGTATTAAAAAGAAAATGTAATTTCGCATTTCAAGTCGGTCCAAGTTCATTCAACAGTTGGATGGATCACTTGGACACCAGCTGTCTCCTAGCAACGCAAGTCCGATGACAGAGGAAGTGCACTGCACGGCCTGGCTGTGCTGGGAAGTGACAGTAAGTAGATAGGCCTACTTGTAGCCTACTATGCAATATTACTTCCATTCAATTGCTGCTTTATCTTGACTTCTCTAAATACAAAATGTAGCCTATAATAGACATAAAATGTGACGCTACGCAACATTATATAACGTTATTATATATTTAGCTTCACTGTACAAGCTACATCCATTAGTAATAATTATGTAACAGTCCGACAGGGGCCATTCTGCTGCCTGATCATCATTAATACTTTTGATACTTCAAGTATATTGTGTTTCCAGTACTTATATGCTTTTGCAAGTAGATTGTGAATGCAGGACTGAATGGAGTATTGTAACACTGAGGGTTTGCTTCTTTTACATAAGAAAATAATCTGTGGTTTTTTTTGCACCACTGCAGTATGGACAGGCTACAAAGGCAGACGTGCACTGAATTGCATTTTCTTTTCCAGAACATTGTCAAGATCTTGTTGGGACCCATTTTATAGGATTCATATAAACGTATCATTGCTGTGTTTGAATGTGTTTGGGGACCTTATATCATAGGTCACAGGGGATTCAACATAGGCTTTGATTTAGAATATCCATTTATAATGTGACACAAAATTGATTAAATAACTAAATGTATTAAATGTAAAAATAACCAAGTGTTTATATGCCCCATAAAAAATTAAGTTGCTGTATTAAAATAAACTCAAGATATAATAAACATACAAATATAGCCTAGTTCTAGTACTCTAGTATAATTTTATAACATTTGACTCTCAGATTTTTTTATATGGCCATTTTTTATCTCTACATGTAAACATACAGAAAATACAAATAAAAAATACAATTAAGCCTTTTGATGCTGATCCACTAATCACGAGACAAAACATTCAGTCTGCACTGCCCCCACGCAGCCTGTAACGGCAGGGGCCTTAATAAAAAACGGATGATTTTATTTGGAGAGGCGCCGGAAGCAGCAGGTTGGTGAAGGACTACGGAGAGAGGAGCACGGAGAGCGGGGAGGATCATCTCTTCGAGCTTTATTTCAACTATCTGTTCTATCGTTTCACATTTTTAACCCCGGCAGGACAAAATGGCTTTGACCCAAGAATCTATTTTGTCTTTTTTACTGGAGCACGGAGGCAAAGTGAAAAACGCGGAGCTGCTGAACAATTTCAGGAGTCAAATCAGCTGCAGTGATCCCGCGGAAAAGCAGCACAATAGGGACCTTTTCAAGAAGTTGGTGAACAGCGTCGCTGTGGTCAAGCAGATCGACGAGGTGAAGTTTGTAGTCGTGAAGAAAAGGTATCAGGACTTTGTTAAAGAGGAGGCGCAGGATGCCTCGCACAAAACGCAGACGGATGACAGTTTCTCCAGCCAAAACGCGAGCTTTTCGTACACATCTCCCCGGCGAGCCGAGTCGGCCAGGATGGTTTACTCTGACATTGAGAACAATAATATGTGCTATCCCTCAAACATAAATGACAGTGTCAAATATACGTCTGCGGGGAGTATGCAGGAAAGGAAGCCGTTATCAAGAAACATTAGTAGTGCGGACACAACCGCCGTGAAAGTCCTGAATATCTCCGGAGATCAGGCGAGCAAAGCGAGGAAATCTGGAGCTGTGTTCGCTGTCATATCAGTGAAATCCCCACCGAGAGACTCTGTACCACAGGAGGGAGTACTGTCCCAAGTGCATCAGCAGAAAACTCCACACCAACCAATCACGCTGGTAACCGAAGTTTCTGCACCATCAATGCCAGCTCTGAACTCTCCAGCTTGCAAGAAGGACGCACTAAGTGACTCCCAATGTTGGAGAAACAGACATACAGAGGGCATTCAACCCCCAGGCTTTCCCCAGGTGAGGCCCCAAAACAAGACCACAAGACAGGGAGATGATGCAAAGTACTCAGAGTCTGTGCCTCTGGAGCCATTAGCCCATGAGTGGTTGGTAAAGTGTGCTGCTGGACTGTGGGGACACATCTATGGTTTGCTGCTGCAGGACACTCGGTTGGCACAGAAGAAAGACTTCATGTCAGGTTTCACGGCACTGCACTGGGCTGCCAAGGACGGCAACAGCGAGATGATACACAAGCTCATGGATATCTCCAGGAAAAGAGGCACTTGCGTTAACATCAACAGCAAAGCACACGGAGGATACACGCCTTTGCACATCGCAGCCATACACGGTCACACTGAAGTAATGGTTTTGCTCGTGCAAAAGTATGGAGCCAATGTAAATGAAAGAGATAACGATGGCAAGAAGGCCTTCCACTACCTGGGCAAAGGTGTGTCAGCTGAGGTCAGAGCACTTTTGGGAGGACTGCAGCAGAGCGGGTACAGGGAGAAGACAGAGGATGGAGAATACAGAGAGCACCCGAAAGGCTTCAACACAATTAGTAAACTGTTCCAGCCTCACATGGGGAAGAAACAAAAGACAACAACCAAGTTTGCTCATGACTGGTGAGAATAACATGGATCACAAAAGAAGCTGTGAGATGGACAATATTAAAATCGTAAGAGATCATACTGTATTAGTTTGTATATTATGTTAATATAAAACAACTCAAGCCACTGTTGATTCTCCTTTAGATCACTTAAAGTCTATATCTGAATTATAAATGTGTAGTCTACTAGTACCTGTTGCAGGCGTTAGCTCTCTTGTACAGTGTATCACTGTTGGATGTACTATTTATGAATGGTATTTATAATTTAATCATTTCTTTTTTTTTAGTATTGTGTATTAATGTATTAACATTGAATGTTACTTTGAAACCATAATTTATTTTTCTTACTAACAACACCAACATACATATAGTCATACATATATCTTCATTACCTAATGTGTAATAAATCTTTGGAAGTTACCTCTTGATTCAAGACTTCAGAGTATGAGGAAATATGAAAACAGACCACACCTGGGAAACAGTTGCTATCAACATTGGTGTGAAACTGAGTGTGTCATTGAGTTGTTGATGTAGATGATGCTTATTGCTTTTGTGCACAACAGATCATATATTTTGATATTCTGATCATAATTATATCAGTTAAAGTTCCTCAAAGCAAACAGAGTGCAGAGAAAAGATACCGTTTGAAAAAGCTACCGCTCAACTTCAGTAAAAGCACAGGGGACCTTTGTGGGACCGGTTATGCAAAGCAGGCAACTAGTCGGGGTGGTGGAATGTCTCCTTTATCAATCTCTTTGTGAACTTGAGCTGTAATGGATGAGAAAGGCCTCCTTTTGTGGGACAACATGGGCTTCATTCTCTGGACTGATGTGCTAAAAGAAGTCATAAGTAGAACATACTAGGCCATGGCCACAATATCCCATAGTAATCAATCATTTTAGTATCGATTATAAAGGATTTCAGCCAAATACAAGTTTAACATGATTTCTCTCAACTGCAAAAAAGAAGCCAAAGATGAAATTGTAGGGTGGGGTCTAATGTATATGGTAAAGAAATAAACCTTAAGTGGAAAACTAACAGCCTCCTCAAAACCATTTAAATGTTCATGTTGTCATAAATTTATGAATTAATCACCTTCTTTCCCCAGATTAGACATGTTTGAAAACAGCACTAAACGCACTACACTAAAACACTATTTTTATCCTTAACTGACCCAGAGAAAAACAATCCCCAAATACATGAAAAGAGTTGGAGCTCAGACAATGAGGCCATAAGCAAAACAGTGCCAGAACAATGTCCTTTGTCTTGTTATCTGGAAAAGAAGCTGTTTGCATAATGATCCCGAAACAGGACAGCTGCACTCACAACAACTATTCAACATAGCAGACTGCATCATGTGTTGAATCCCACCATAAAACTTTTCTTTAAAACTGCACGACAACTGGATGATCATAAAAGGAAAGCTTCCACATATGGCTTCTCTTCTTTTAATGCTTCAGACAAAATGTGCAAACTTCAAAGACTGTCCAACAATACTGTGGTGTGCTCCAGGTCTTGTATCATTTCCTGTCAGTGCAAAATGGAAAAGTACCTCAATATTTTGTATACTAATAGCTACTTTAAACCAGTATCATCTGCAGATTAGTGTACATGTTAGTATTAGTTCATGGTGTGCAACTGAGACACAGCTACAACCTAAGTTTAAAGCCCAGCTAGTGGTCGCTAAAGGCTACAATTACCTTTCGTAATATGAAAGTGTTGGATGGCACAAACAACATCATTTTGATATTTTTAGAACCTTGCAAGCAGTGGGGCGAAAGATTTTAAACTTGTCCCATGGACGGTATTACAAGAAACCCACATGATCAACAAGATGGTTCGTCCCCTCAAATCAATCAACAACCAATCAATATTAAATCAATGGTAATGCTATCCAGCTCTACCACTGTGCAAAAAAGCTGTATGCATGATTATGGAGGTACTTTGCTGGTGTGGTGTGTTAAAACAAAGTAAGGCAGCAAAGTCATTATAGTAAATGCAAATAGAGTGGGCACAACATGAGGGCCAATTACAGCTATTTCCACCTCACAACACGAGCACTGCTTTAGCTGACAAGATGTTATTGTACTATCTTGGTTGATTTGTTTTTCGATGGTTTGCTGAACGGACCGACTGTTTCTGGTCATTTCTATATTTTGAGTTAGTACCTCTAAATAAATCACATTACATGTTTTTTTTTTAAGTTTATTTTATTTTAGATGATTTAAACAGATCATGGGACATGTTGTGTCCCTTTATTTGCTCTTCACATTTCACGCCAGTAAAGGGCAGGGCATGCTAATAGTATCATTACAGTTTAAATGGTCACTGTAAGTAGTGGAGCAAAGAGGTTTATTTTAGTTTTTCATTTTAGTAATATTACTTTTTCATTGGGTGAGAAGACCTATAATGGTAATTCAAACTGGTCCATGTTGATATTGGTTATCAAGTAAGATAATGTGTAATATGAGCTTGAGAAAAAAGGGTTAGTTTTATGTGCAGCCAATAAAACTGGCTGAAATGGTTGAAATGAATGTCATGATGATATTAGTAAGAATATACTGTTTTCCAACTGATATTGAACCGATTGAATGTACACAAAATAAACAAACTGATGTTCACTGCAGCAAACTCTGTGCCTTAACATCAGACAAACGTCTTAAATAAAAAATGAAATAATGTCTTTTGATAGTTTTTAAGCATGATCATTTATTTTGACAATAAAGTTGTGTAAAATGGTAACATATCATCATGATAGGATTACACTGAAAGTTGATAATATTAAGGAGTTGTTACTGTGCCCTACTTCCAACCAAGTGGAACAATGCAGAAGTGTGTGCTTCTCCACACACCTCAGTACATACTGTGCAAACTGCCAAAGATAAGCAAAACAAGATGAGTACAATAACACAGTTACAGTTTAGTGAAGCTCAAATAGTTAGTTTGTAACTTCCAGTACATTTGGCAGTACAATTAGTTCTACAAAGTGCTGTCTGGCACACCTCTTGTGTACACATGAAACCACAATGCTGATGATATAGTTTGCAAAAACAAAATATTGCAAGCACACTGTCATTTGCACACTGTCACATTTGACCTGTCGCCTCTGTAGTGTCAAGCTAACACACTTTATTAACACTTGATTATACATAATATAGTAGTGACTTGTTCATCACAGTAAATGTATGTATACATGCCAAGCCCCAAGGACAAGATGACAGGTAACAGCTGAGTTTAAAAACATTAATTTTATGTGCTCTGCAGATTTTGAAAGTCTCCTCCAGAGGCTCAGTTTTTCTGTCTCACTTTGAACATAGATGCAACTATTAGCAGAGGAGGGAGTGGCACTGGACTACATTAGTGGCAACTTCATCATCTGTCAGAAACCCGACAAAACAGAAATCACACCTTCACTTGTCTATGGAAGTGTTAAAATTGTTCCTTTTACATAATCCATATAGACAATACTCTACCAATACTACCTCCAATGCTGAAATTCCAAAGACACCAAATAAATTAAGTGACTGGTGAAAAGAACTAAACATTTTGCAAAGTAAAAGAGACCCAGGTATTACTCTCAGGAGTTGGCAGAACAAACCAGTGATCAAGCATGAGTTAATATTGGTCCATGTTGCTTTGATTTTGTTTGAGAAATTGATACAGTATTCAATTATATACAATATACATTTGATCAAGGCTGTGATATGTTGTGTATTTGTTTTGAGCCTAATATCTGCCCTCTGGTGGACAGTAGCTTTAAACCAGCTAGTTTACACTTTATCCTCTGATGATTAAATAACTCAAAAGGAAACTCATTAACCCAACTACACTAGTCCTACTTTGTGTCAGTGCAGTTTATATAAATATAACGTTAAACCTCACCAATGTTACTTTTCTTTTACAACTTCAAATTGTCGGTTGATGCCTCTAAAAGTTCCTTTAACACCTAACAAAGAGGGTTATGTTTTTTTTTGTGGAAATACAATCGGCCAATAAAACTAATATAATTGTAATATACTTCGTCATTGGTGTAAAGTTAAACTCAAAAACGCACCGGGCATCGGGAGGATGCGTCTTCAAAATAAAAGCGTATATCTGTTTTTGGAAGGCCATGACGTGGGATTATCATGCATACTGCTGTGCATTTAAACTAAGGGGGAAAAGGAGAAAATGTGTTTTAATTTACTTCACTTTTTTTTCCTCTTTTTTTTTGTGATTTTGCACTTTAAATCTTATCTTATTGCGACTATAGCCGGAAACAAGGCTACTTTTACTTTTTTTCTACTTTTTAGGATACACGGCATTGTTTAATTCAACTTAACCATGCTATCATTTAAAACTAGCCTCTTGCTGTTTTTGATGACTCCTTGTGGTAACGTGCCTGAAACGGATCAAGTGGTAAACTCTCCGCTAACAGGTCGCCTTACCTGATAAAGTAATATGAGTGATAGAGTTGATTGCCAACACCTGTGCGTGTTGATCAGCGGCGGCACGTTGACCTCGAGCTCTCAGTGGAGAGTCTCCCTACGTTTTGACTGGTTTCGTTGTTTATTATGGAAAAACAAATGCTGATGTCAGCTGTCCTTCGTTATTTTCGCACGGTTGTCTTACTGCTGCTGGTCACCTGCAGCTGCCCGCTGGTTCGATCTCCTCTGGCTGCCTCCAATGCGCTGCACAACCTGGGCGACTTCACGTACCCTTACGGCAGCATCTTCTCCCCTCTGCTCAAAGCCCTGTCAGAGCACGGAGGGTCGAGGTGGAACCCACGCCTGAAGAGAAAGATGAAACCCGAGCACAGGTACATGACATATCTGACGGAGGTTTACAAGAAGTCCTTCAGTGCGCAGAGGAGTTTGGACAGGAATGTAATCTACAACACGGTCCGACTAATCAAGCCACAAGATGAATGTCTTGCACAAAGTAATAAAGGTGAGCAAGGGGAGCAGACTTTACAGCTGACTGTACACTGACCTACACACAATTTAATACACATAACATTCACAGGGATGCGGCTTGATGGAAAATTAAATGATTAAAATTGGCATTTCTCTAAAAATACACCGTAATATGACACCCAAAGACACAGAACAGGAGGTCATAGGGTCTAATAAAAAGCTGAAAAACATACTCCAATGTTTTGGTCTGTTGTTTATAGCATCATATAAATAAAGGTAAAGAGCTGTAGTAGGGCAAGGCTGGATTACCAGCTGCTCTGGAGAACCAGACCTCCAGGGGTCTTCAAAAGCCCCATATTCAGTGTGCTTTTAGTGGTTTTGGTAATATAATTAATATATTTGTTAGGTTAATTGCACCATTTAAGAACACTATATAAACTAAGGAGGGTCCTGCATTATGATGTAGCTCTGTTTTGTATAGGGGCCCTGTGTCAACATCTAGTTTTTAATACCTTAATTATTTTAGTTTATTTTGTGCATATATGGTGCAACTAAAGTTGTGTGCCAGACTGAAATTGATTGTGTTAAGTGTAGGACATTAGAGCACTTATACAAAAAGCTGCTTGTCTTTTGGTCCTTTTAACATATTTGATTAAATGTTGCACAATCTCAGACAAAAACATTAAAATCGGATTAATTGGACGTATTTTTAGCCCTGTGGCCTAAACATCGTGTTTTGTATTATGACTTTGATTTGTAATATTTCGTTACCACATGGAAATTGGACAAAATATTCCTAAAATGAGCAGATCTGTGTGTTGGTTAAAACATTGTTCCATCAGTGCAGATTAAATCTGAACAGTGACTTTAAATAACTGTTTGTTTTCTTGATGAATTATCTCAACAGTACCATTTATCATCATAGTCTCCTATTTTTACCAAGTTTTCATATTAAATATATTTTTAAAACTACAAAGATATTTTAAAAATAAGAAATTGTAGGCCTATGTAAAACTTGCAATATTGACACGCTAAGTGGGTACATTTGGTACTAAATTGAGTAGAGGAGGGAAATATGACATCTCAAAATTGACTAATTCAGTCAAGTCACCTATAGTGCCTCCCCTTAAAACTCCTTATGCACTTAAAAATTTGTACAAGATGGACATGTTAATTCTGGCAAATTCAAATCTAGTGTAATGATGAGTACATGGACATTTGTGTCATGACTCTTCTTTTGTGAGACTGATGGTGGTGACACAGTGCCTTTTATGTTTTCTCATATTCTCCTCCAGAGAGTTTTATGCAGGATCTTTCCTACAGCCTTGATCAAGTGAGAAACAATGAACAGCTTCTGAAGTCGGCCCTGCTGTACAATTTTGACCAAGACAACGCAGCACCTGTCTATTCCGTGTGCTACCTGAGTATCAAGGTGCAGGAGCACTCAAACCAATGTCAGCTGTGTCCCGAAGTCCACCACGCTGTGAACTTCACAGCCAGCACAAACGGGAGAAGCAGCAGCAGGAGGAACTGGGTGGAGGTTGACGTCACCTCGTTTCTCCAGCCTCTCTTAAAGTTTCGGAAGAAGAACATACAACTGCTCACCAACGTCACCTGCCCAGAGGAACAAAGAGCCAGGGGTGATGGCAAAGGCAAGTTCACCCTGAGGTCCCCTCCTCTGCTTCTTTATCTCAACGACAGCAGCAAAATCACCCACCAGAGGTTACTGGTCAATGCCAAAGCAGGTCAAAGGCCAGCCACTGCAGATAACACATTTCATAAGCAGATGGTTTTCAAGCTAGAACAGAAGATTGGGCAAAAGAGGAGATGGAAGAGGGAATCTTCAAAGAGTAAACGAGGGGATAGAAGTCTGGATATCCACCTGCCTGAGCTTCTGCCGAGCTCTGAATTCCCAACAAGTGACTGTTCCTTGTATGATTTCAGGGTGCGTTTCAGCCAGCTCAAACTGGATCACTGGATTGTTTTTCCACCAAAGTACAACCCCAGGTACTGCAGAGGCATCTGCCCGCGGACCATGGGCTTCATCTACGGTTCACCTGTCCACACCATGGTGCAAAACATCATCTATGAGAAGCTTGACTCCTCTGTGCCCAGGCCCTCGTGTATTCCCTCCCACTACAGCCCCCTGAGTGTCATGATCTTTGAAGAGGATGGCTCTTATGTCTACAAGGAGTTTGAAGACATGGTTGCAACCAGGTGCACATGTCGCTAAGCCAGCTACCAACAACATGTCTTTTCTTCTTTCTTCCTTTTCTACAGGCTGAATAGAACATCGCCACAAACCTCCTCAATTGTCATCACAGTTGGAGTATCAGATTCTCTGACCAGGCTCAGTGATTTCTTTAATTTATAAAATCGTTGTGCATGAAAGAAGTTTGATCTGGAGCAGGTGTGTTTACTTAAACAAAAAGTATTTTATCCAAATGAAAAATGTGGAGACATACCATTTATTTCATTTCTGTTAAGGCGTGACAAGAAAGGGTGCCAATGCATCCTATTCTTCAACTTGCTGTTTGAAACATATGCAAGTATTGAATCTGACACATTTGAAGAAGAAAATTAGTGATTTTGTGTAATTTCTTTTAAGTTATTTTTTTTGTTAACTTATTTTGGGTGGGCGGTCTGTCATTATTCTTTAATTTAACACAATTGTCAAGTTTTAAGTAGCCCTGTTCTGCACAAAAGATGGAAAAAGCAGTCTCAAACTCTTATCAAACCTTTTACATATTGTTTTATTCCTGGGGATTACGGGCAGCTGTCTGAATGGCAGCTGTCTGAATGGCAGCTGTCTTCATAATGTCCAGAATGAAAGTTGTCAAGGTTTCAGTGTGTATTAATGACTTCTGGTCACTAAGTGACTGCATACGTATGAATTGACTGCACTTATGAATTTGTACTGGTTGAATGTGACTAAATGCATGTCATGTCTATTTATGCAAATTGATTGAATTCACTGTATGTCTGTGCTCAGCTTAGGAATATTCAAAAGAATGAAAATATGTAGACAAATTCTGTGGAAAGAAAAGTTGGAAAATAAAATAAATAACACGCATAAATGTTGTCTGCTGGCTGAACAGGCTAATACGACACAGGGAAAATATTTGTGCACTAAAGAAACGAGAAAGATTTTGATTTGTGTCCTGCCAAATACACATAAGGCTACACGCACCAGACTCCACTTTCAGTAAGATTGTGTGTGAGGGACCCCATTAGAGAAGAGAGTGCTTAAAGAGTTATCTGATACTTGCCAGAAATGGACTGTCAATACTCCCCTGTTCAGATGCCTTTCTGACATACGTCACTGTGTTTTGTCTTTCTGGGGGCTTGAAGGTCAGATGAAAGCCTGTTTTCATTCATGGTCATGACCCACATTATGGATCTCCTGCACGTTACTGAAGTAAATTGTACAGATCCGTTCACAGGAGATCCACAGCCTCAGTCAGAACTTGCACATCCTCAGGCTCTTAGTTTTGGCATTACACTGTAGATCTCCATGGTTGTACATACTGCATGCCTCTGATTCTTCTGTGTTGCTTGTCTGAGGAAGGCATGAACAGAAAACTGAGTAGAATAATAACTTGTGCTAATCTTGATTAAAAAGGCCACATGTTTGGCCAAATGGCATATGAGCAGGCCATAGTATATGTGCCAAGTTGTGAAGCATTTCAAAAGCCAAAGTCCCTATGACTTCACGGCTCAAGGCTTTCTGTGGCCTTTACCTTTTCTCCGGTGTGTCAACCTCTGATTGTGGTTCTTAATTCCGGGTAGTCATTGACCTACTGTTGTCTAAACCCATATTAAACAAGTTCTCCAAGAATATGTGAAGACCTGTGGATAAATTCCTGGAGGACCCGGAACCAGAAGAGTACGGAGCCCCTCTGGGGTCATATGGTAGAAGGAAAAAAAACTCGGTGTGTAATCTGTGCGCACGGTTTTGTAATCTGTTCTCTCAGACTTGCAATCCGTGCGCTCTGCAAACAGAGTTTGCAAAACAGTAGTTTTTTTTTCTACCCCCCAGCGGGGCTCCGTAGAAGAGGGAAATAAGAGTCAGTTCCTCCCTCAAGCTGTAGTTTGACTCCAGTCCGGCAGGTGGCGGCAACGCCCTCAGTGTGAGCAGCCAGCCGACGCTTGAACAAAAGAAGAGGACACCGGAACTGTATTAGGAAACACAGAGCAACAGCACGGTAAGCTTCAATGTCATAGTTTAACAGTATAGTTTTAATTGCATTAGCTTTTGTCGCCGAACAGTGTGAGATATATCTGCTTTATTGTAAAAGGAGTGCCGTAGTTTGGAATATTTTGATTAAACGACCACGTTAACGCGACAGTCAAGGAAACGTTTCAAGGACTGTTTGTACCTTAGCAGCTAGCTGACGATGCTAACCAGGCTAGCTCACCCTGTACTCTTTTATCTTGAGTAGGGTTGTTGTTTTGTGGTTTCTCAATCGTGTGTGTATGTATGTGTGTATATCTATATATATATATATATATCTATATAGATATATATAGATATATATAGATATATATATAGATATATAGATATATATATATATATATATATATAGAGATATAGATATCTATATAAATATATATATAGATATATATATATATATATATATATATATATATATCTATAGTATATAGATAGATATCTATAGATAGATATATATATATATATATATATATATATATATATATATATATATATATATATAGATATAATGTGTGTAATCTGTAATTGCCTTACAATTTATCCATGCAAGCTTTTATGACCAACGTTATTACGCTTTTAGTAACGTTACACGCACGTTTTCATGTCTGTAAAAAGCAGATATGTTAGTGGGAGTTAGTTGATTTTAACAGATCCCTGCCATTAAGTAGCTACATCTTTAAAACAAGCCCTTAAGTAACGATTGTAATTCATACAACACGTGCGAATATGATTATCTAATATCCAGCCAATCGTGCAAAGTGAAATACAGCCAGTTCAAAACCAATGTCAAAGAAAGTCACACTCAGAGCCCTTATGTTTTATATTCTTACAGCTGCTTGTCAGTTCTGTGTGAGAACACACCGACCAAACAGCAAACCCCATTTGTATAAATAGTTTAATAGCCCCAATAGTTCAGCTGGAAATAAAGTGGTGTTTATTAAATAGTCGCTCTAAAATCACATGGTGGTTTAATTGCTTTTTACTGACTGAAAAAGAGTTTTGCCTCTTTCTACCAAGATGCACAGCGTCACTGGATACATTTTCAACTATTTGATTTGGATTATTTGCATTGAAACATAATGCTAGTGGCTGCCTGTGTAATTTACCTTTTTGTAAATTTCTTATTGTCATTTCAGATCAGCTCTCTGGTGAACATGGGCCGCCACTTTGGAGACTTGGCCAAGATCAGGCATATAATCACATATAGTCTGTCCCCCTTTGAGCAGAGGGCTTTCCCCAACTACTTCTCCAAGGGAATCCCCAATGTGTGGAGACGGTTCACAACGTCTTTTTTCAAAGTTGCCCCCCGTGAGTTTTTACATTTCTTTTTAGGAGTGGATGATATGGATAAAGTCATATCACTGTATATATAATTTTATACTGTGATGTTAATGCATATTGTGATATGTTCATCACATTGATACAAAAATCATATAAAAGTACAATATTCCCATAAAGCAGTCCTGTTCATTGAGAGTGCAACATTGCAATGTCCTGTCATAACATCTGCCAGTATTTCCTCATTGGGGTCTGTAGCGTACCAGTTCTCCACTCCTCTTTGTTGTTTGTACCTCTTAAAATACAGAGAGCAGCTCTGAAAAATTAGTGTGAGGCTGAAATTGTTTTTGCCCTTCTCAATTTCATGACTTTCATCTGGCACAATGTCAGAAGTCTGTTGGCCAGTTTTAACTGTTTCCAACCTGTGAGCAACGCTTGCTTGCCTGGGTGTTGAGTTGGGCTGGTGCCCAGTCATATGATGGGCACGTTACCTGCTTCAACCCCAGCCTTTGTTTGGTTTAAATGACAAGTCACAGTGGACAGCAAAAAGTACTGACAAATTTTTGATGCAGCTACACTTAAAGCTTTAAATGACAAGGGTATGCCCACAAGTGCTGGCAGCACATTTCTTTACTGCCCTTTTTCTAAATGTAGCTTTTAAAAGACCCTATTTTTACTTAATTTTTTAAAGCTTTTTAATAATAATGTGTATAATAATATAATGTAATTTGTGTTTCTTTTAAGATTATTCTGGTAGAGCAAACAGGAGTGTAGGACTGGGGGGGTAAGGGGACTGAGTATACAGGGCCCTCATGTGAGGAGGGCCCACAATGATACTAGAATGAATAGCAGTGGATGTGGGGAGGGAGAGAATGTCTGTGTGCAGGGTCCAGAAGTTTGTGCTGCACCCCTGAGAGCAAATACTGCTGACCCCCTTGCATAAATTGGCAGATGCAACCAAAAAATCCTTTTTTTTGCTGTGACCATGTACATGACAGTATTTTGGGCTTATAGAACTTCAACACCTGTTGTGTCATATTGTTTCCGATAACCTCTGCAGGGATAGGATGACATACCTGATTTGAGTTTACTCATGGTCTTTATTGCACAGTAAGGTGCGGCTAAATACCATTAAATATAGTGATCGTCCTGGTGCTAATTTGTTTTATCATCTTGCTTTTGCAGCAATGATTGTCATGTACCTGACATACTCCTGGGGCAACAGTGTCCATCAGCAGGGCAAGAGGAAGAATCCTGCTGACTTCGAGAACGATGAATGAAGTCCTCACACCTTTCTGAAAGCTGCCCTGTTATTAATTCCAGCTCTGTATGTTTCACCAATAAAGATGAAAATATTTATGTGAAACCACTGTTGATTGATTTCATTCAGCCGTCTCATTGTGGTTGCATTAATGTTCATTTCATGCGGGTGTCAAATCAATGCTGCAGTTTGACAAATTATAATACAAATCTAGTGCTGAAGTGATTAGTCGACAAACAGACTGCAAATTGCTCGTGTCATTTATCAAGCAAAAATGCCAATTATTAGTAGTTCCAACATCTCCAATGTGATGATTTTCTGCCTTTCTCTGTTTTATATCTTTGTAAATATTGTTGGGTTAAGCATTTGCGTTCACCTGCAGTAGTTGTAGTGGGTGGGGCTTTTGTGTTGAAGTCAGCACTAGTAGGTAACCACAGATCATTATAGTTACACGGGACAGAAACTGAAGCGGCAGCTTTACATCCACCGTACATTTACAGACGTCAACCTGCTGCTGTAACGACTTTCCTCGCCTGCGGGTGGAGCCCGACAACGGGATCGAGAGCTCTGCAGTCGGACGCTATTGGTCAGCGGGGACAGACAGAAGATTCCTCAGCGCTCTCACGCATCTGCCGGCGCACCGCATGCTGCAGCTCAGCTTCATGGAACAAGAGCAAGGGTGGATCGCCGTCCGCTGACTGAAGTCCACCGCCGCCGCCGCCTTTAGCACCGAACTGTATTTCTGCTCTTCCGCGTAATCACCGCACTCTTACGCCGTTCAGCTAGCCGAGAAGATGTCAGTTGTCGGATTTGACGTCGGGTTCATGAGCTGCTATGTAGCGGTAGCCAGAGCCGGAGGGATCGAAACGGTCGCCAACGAATACAGCGATCGGTGTACACCGTAAGTACGATTAGGCACGCCGATGGCAGCGGGGCACGGGGGTGTGAACGGATCCGCGTTTGTTCACGGATGATACTGAGCGAAGCTGGCGTTGCTACGTAGCTAGTTAGCACGCTAACGGATTTCACAACAGGAAACGGCATGTGAGCGCTAACGCTAACGCTAGCTGAAACAAAACCGCAGCGAGTATAAAGAGTCCCGGCGCCCCTTCGCGCGATGAAACGCTTCTTTTGGTGTCTCGCTACAATAATATCGTCGAGATAAACTAAAGACTCATAATAATTGACCTGCCCAGTCAGGTGATGGTTTTTTTTTTTACTGCAGGCATGAATGAGCGCATGATAGGAGGAGGCCGGATCCTGGCTGTCAAACGGCTCGATCAATCCAAAGTACCTCATTCTCAGACCCGTAGTCCGTAGGAGAAACCGATAAAGAAGTATAGAATATATGTGTATATATATATATATATATATATAAAGTCGCCATCAACACAATCAATTACCATTGTATTACCGGTTACATCAACCACATACGAAGCTGCATCCTTGTAAATGATGTTGTAGAAGAGGGAACTGAATTGTTTTCTGTTTCTAGAGCATGTGTTTCTTTTGGACCCCGGAATCGATCGATCGGCGCAGCTGCCAAAAGCCAGGTATGTTTCCATGGGAAGTGGTGGGACACTGGATACGTGATCACTAACCTGGCCCTAGAGGAACCAGTGTTTCCGTGGTGCGTGACCAATGCTTGACATGGGGGACGACACGCATCAAATTCAATTCAATGCACACTTTGCTTAGGCGTGCAAGTATTTAATAGTCGTTTTTATATTTTATTTCACAGGTCGTCACAAACTGCAAGAACACAGTCCAAGGGTTCAAGAGGTTTCATGGCAGGGCATTTTCTGATCCCTACGTGCAGCGCATCAAACACAGTTTGGTCTACGACATTGCACAAATGCCCGCAGGAACAACTGGCATCAAGGTGAGAGAAGAACGAGGGACATTCACAGTTAATTTAATACGTTAGTGTTCAGTAATCTACAGATTGTGCTAGTTACAGACCAGACACACTGGGTATACTTCATACTTGCGCTCTGCTTAGACCTGCAATGACTATATATCATCTATATATCGTTATCATTAGGCCAGACAGGCCAGGTAATTAACAACCTGCCAAATACATTTTTGGTCAGAGAAAATCAACGCTCCTTTGGTACTCTGTCGGGGCAAGGAGAAAAGCCTTTATTCAGTTGGGCATATTTTTGTTTAAAACAATTACTGGTTTCGACTTCACTCATCAAGGCAGAGATGATAAAAAGAGACTGATTACAGCTGGTAATCCATGAAGATGGTACACTGGTGGTGAACATCGTTCTGTCACACCAACAGATACAAAGAAAACACACTTTGACAATAATAATAAAATGTTCATGTAGTTAAGATAATAAAACAGACACACAAGTCACATTACACAGCATGATAAAGTCCCATAAATGGGAACAGTTAGGCATATTGTTTATTAAAATGGTTTATAATGTATTTCTTTCATTCAGACCTGTATCTTTTTGTGTTTGGAAGATGGTGTAATAATCTTGTCTGACAATTTGACTTTTACTAAAGGTGATGTACATGGAGGAAGAGAAGGTGTTCAGCATTGAACAGGTCACCGCTATGCTGCTGACCAAGCTGAAGGAGACCGCGGAGAGCGCGCTTAAGAAGCCTGTCGCTGACTGTGTTGTGTCTGTAAGTATTGCATGTTACTGTGCAGTTTTTGATGCTGTCCCTGCACATGATGTGTAGAGGGGCAAACTATGCAGTCCTTTTGCCAGCATATAAAAGCTTTAACGCTCCACTCACGCAGGTGTTTTCACTTATGTTGCCTGGTTACACCTGTTATCAGTGTTAATTAGTGCAGAGTTTAGTGATTCCCAGCATAGCTCCACTCAACTTCAGCCCGACTAAAGGTCTAATTAAGCAGGTAAATTGAAAACACCTGTGTGAGTGTGCAGGGCCTTTAAGTTGCATATTACAGGGTTCGTACAAAGCCTTGAAAGTTTGGAAAATGCTAAATTTTAACCATTAATCCTTGAAAAATATTTGATTTTCAAAATAATCTGGTGTTTAATCTACACAATCACTCATAAACCAAAAATCTTTTAATATTTGAAATGAAATGGTCTCCTGGCATTTGTAGTTTACATGTGAGGATAAAGGCTTCAAGAGTCTGGAAATTTGTGGTTTGGATACCTTGAAAGTGCTTGAAAGTTCTTGAATTTTACTCTTAAAAAGCTGTACGAACCCTGATATTAATCTATTTCAAATGCTCTTCTATTGTAACCAGGTTCCCTGCTACTACACTGATGCTGAGAGGAGATCAGTGGTAGATGCTGCTCAGATTGCTGGTCTCAACTGCCTGAGGCTTATGAATGAGACAACTGCAGGTCTGTATTAGGTGTTTTTTGGGCAGGGATGTGTGTGTTACTGATTATTGTACTGACTGTGGCTGCCACTCAGACTAACATTAGTCATAAAATGCACACTTTGACATTGATTCCAGTAGTTGTTTACTTCATTAATAATTTAACAATTATTCCTTCCAGTTGCATTGGCGTATGGGATCTATAAACAGGATCTCCCTGCTCCAGAGGAGAAGGCCCGGAACGTGGTGTTTGTGGACCTGGGCCACTCTGGATACCAGACATCCGTGTGTGCCTTTAATAAGGGCAAACTCAAGGTGTGTAGCCAAATAAACGTACTGTAGTGTGCGTTCTTTGTCAATCTGTGAGAGGCTTTGTTTCATTCCGCTTCTCCATGTCTCTCAGATCCTTTCCACGGCTTGTGACCCAGAGTTGGGAGGAAAGGACTTTGACGAGGTACTGGTGAAGTATTTCTGTGAGGAATTTGGCAAGAAGTACAAACTTGATGTCAAGTCAAAGCCCAGGGCCCTGGTCAGGCTCTACCAGGAGTGTGAGAAACTGAAAAAACTGATGAGTGCCAACTCCTCTGACCTGCCGCTTAACATTGAGTGCTTCATGAATGACATCGATGTCACAGGGAAACTGAACAGGTAGACCAACAAGAAATTATTTGGTTCATATCTACTGTGTCTTCTTTTAAATGTCCTTTTAAAGCTTAAGACATGTTTTCTCCTGCACCAGGGCTCAGTTTGAAGAGATGAGTACTGACATTTTGGCCCGAGTGGAGGCTCCACTGCAGAGTCTCCTGGAACAATGTAGTGAGTTGTGATTTACTTTACTTTAATTACCCGTCTTTCTTATCAATTCTGTTAAGGAACGCAACGTGTGCAAGTGCATCAGTTGGTGACATAATAAAACTGTTTGTGTTCCGTAAGAACTGAAAAAGGAAGACATCTATGCAGTAGAGATAGTGGGTGGAGCTTCCAGGATCCCCGTCGTAAAAGACAAAATCAGCAAATTCTTTGGGAAGGAACTGAGCACCACACTGAATGCTGACGAAGCTGTGGCCAGAGGGTGTGCTCTGCAGGTACTGCCCCTCCCATTGCTCACCAGAAAATTGTCACATAGGGCTTGAATGAGCATCTGTTGCTGTTTTGAAAATAATGTGAAAGGGAGTTTTTTTTTTTTTTTTTTTGTCTTTAGATTTAAAATATGCATTATGACTGCAGCTCTCATTGAAACACTGGTTGTGTGTCCACAGTGTGCGATACTGTCACCTGCCTTCAAAGTGCGTGAGTTCTCCATCACAGACGTTGTTTCCTATCCAATCTCCTTGAAGTGGCATTCTGCTGCAGAGGAAGGTTTGAGGTAAAAAAAAAAATGTTTTTGATCATTTGTTATTTTTTCTTAGTATTATTGAATGTAATAATTATTATGAAATATTCATTTGTTGCAGTGATTGCGAGGTATTTCCCAAGAACCACGCAGCACCCTTCTCCAAAGTGCTGACCTTCTACCGGAAAGAGCCTTTTTCTTTGGAGGCCTACTACAACAGCCCTAATGAGCTGCCCTACCCTGATCCCACTATTGGTAAGCAACTAAAGCTTCCTAAGTGATTTCTGACCACTAGGGCATAGAAAGACTCGTATAAGTGAGAAGTAGCTAATGTGTTTGCGAATAGTTGCTAACACTACTCAGGGACTCAGGAACTGCCAGCAGTCAAGGCCCCTCAGCTCTGGAACTGCCGGCCTGAGGCTCTGAGGCTTGCTGAATCAGTGACATCTTTTAAGTCACTTCTCAAAACAAATCTTTTCAAAAAAAGCCTTTTATTAATTTTAGCACACCACTTTTAATGCCAACATTTCTTATCTGCTTTATTATTACTATTTATTTTTTATTGTTGGGAGTTTTATTCCATTTTATTTCTGTATTATTTGTAATTTTTTTTTAATTGCCTGATTTTATTTGCCTCAGTCCTGAAATGTTTTAATCCTGGTTCAACCATGTAAGGCACTTTGTAACTTTTGTTTTGAAAAGTGCTGTATAAATGAAGTTTATATTATTATTACCTACACATCCAGCAGACACAGAGCAAGATTAGCACCCTGTCATGTTTCTGTCTGCCTGACAAATGGAAGTCCAGTATTCACTCTCCTTTTTAGCGTTTGGTCCACAAGCTCCTGAGAAAAATATCTGGGTTTATTAACGTGATCAAACTGACAAGCAAAATCCAATTACTGACCTCACATGCCAAGACTGATAGCATCAGGAGAGGCCTTAAAGAGGTTTTGCGTACTTAACTTTTGCTATTACTCCTTACAGGTCAGTTCCTGATCCAGAAGGTTGTCCCACAGGCATCAGGGGAGAGCTCCAAGGTGAAAGTCAAGGTGCGGGTGAACATCCACGGTATCTTCAGTGTGTCCAGCGCCTCCCTGGTTGAAGTGCAAAAGTGCGACGAGACGGAGGAGCCCATGGAAACAGAACAGGCCAATGACAAAGATGGAGAGGTACGTCAGCCTAATAAGTGTCCTTTTACTCTGAGCTTCAGATCAGTATGTGTGCTACTATCCGTACTTTTGTTTTGAGACTAAAAACATGTCTGGTTTTTATTACTCTGCAGAGCAAGATGCAGACCGATGAGGATGAGCAGCAGGGTCAGGGAGAGGGTCAGAAAATCACGGAGGAGAAGACGCCACGTGAGAATGAAGAGATGGAGGTAAGATGCTCAGTTTTTTTTAAAACAAATAGTTACCAGTTTATTAGATTGTCTACAAAAGGAGATGCAATTCAGTACAATGGCCCACAATAAATTAAATCTTTTATTACATTTTTCATTCTCCTGTATGTATTAGGGTTAGACATTTGAAACACAATATGGTACCGTATAATACAATACCACTAATTACGGCCTCAAACATGAAGAATTGAGTCAGTGCCTCTCTGACACAGTGTAAACAAAAACTAAACTTTTGTCATTCTTAAGTCATTGCATGTCTTGATTTTATTTTGAGTGATATTTTGAATCTTAATGCCCATTATGTTACCTTTCAGACTACCACAGAGGAGGGCAAAAGCGAGAAGAAGTCCGACCAGCCTCCACAAGCCAAAAAGCCCAAAGTCAAAACAAAAGTCCTGGAGCTTCCGATTGAAAACTGTCCACAGTGGCAGCTAGCAGATGACATGCTCAACCTTTTTGTAGAAAACGAGGTAAACCTTCAGCCATCACACACATTACTAAATCCACCCGTCTGACTGTCATCTTTCATTACTTGATCTATTTCGAAGTGTTTCTCGGTAACAGTTGCTGTTTGGGTTCTCCTCAGGGTAAGATGATCATGCAGGACAAGCTGGAGAAGGAGAGGAATGACGCTAAGAATTATGTGGAAGAGTATGTGTACGACATGAGGGACAAACTACATGGGATGCTGGAGAAGTTTGTCAGTGAATCTGTGAGTAAACGGTCACTTTTTAACTCATTGTAAAGACAGAATTGTGGTCAAAGTTCGCACCTTTTTATAGTCACTGGAACAGATTTGACTTTCCTTTTACATATTGGGTGTTTTTTTTACGTTTAGGACCGAGATGCTTTGTCATTAAAGCTGGAGGATACTGAAAACTGGCTGTATGAAGATGGAGAGGACCAATCCAAACAGGTGTACATTGACAAACTGGCAGAGCTAAAGGTAATTTGCTATAGTAAATTTCTTTTTTCTGTCCATTGGTTGCTTGCCATTTTGATTTCTTTAACCGACATGTATACTGTGTTCGCTGCAGAAACTTGGCCAGCCCATCCAGGACAGGTATACAGAGGCTGAAGAGAGACCTAAAGCATTTGAGGAGTTGGGAAAACAAATCCAGCAGTACATGAAATTTGTTGAAGCATACAAAATGAAGGTAAAACTAAAGGCTTTTTTGAAAGAGAATTTTAGTCATTTTTATTATTTCTATCCCCGTAACGGCCTCTACCTCACATACACGTGTTTCTTGGGTATCCTTTAAAATGACGTTAGAATACTATTAATCTAGACGATTTCCGTTAATCTGTACACCACATAAAAACTGAAGGCATCATTACAAAGAAAAGTAAAAAGGCCTGCGGTAATTAGTAATACTACTTTTGTTGTTTCCCTTTTGATTTCCAGGAGGAGCAGTATGACCATTTAGATGAGGCAGACGTCACCAAAGTGGACAAACTGACCAACGACGCAATGATCTGGATGAACAGCGCCATGAACCAGCAAAGCAAACAGAGCTTGGCGGTGGATCCCACTGTCAAAGTAAAAGACATAGAAGCAAAAACGAGGGTGAGTGTCTTCTCATTAGAACATCATAATAGCAAAGCACTAAGAAAAGTGACTAGAATGTAGGAAATTTTAAAATGGGGAATCCCATACATGTAAAATAAATGTGTAAATTGCTTATGACAGATTTGTCCAATAAATACAAATTGTAGCTCCTTCATGCACGTTAAAGAAATCTACCACTTTTTCATCACATATATTGGTGTTGAAACATGAGACACAGAGGACAACTATATACCAGGAACACATGAGTGACTGGTGCCTATATTGCCATTGTTTATTGGGCCAGGTCCAATTGGTAGATCTCCCACGCAACTGTATATCTTTTAATAAAACCAGTATTACATGTTGTGTTCGTTGTGTAATTTTCCAGGAGCTTTTCTCCGCTTGTAACCCCATTGCGACCAAGCCCAAGCCCAAGGTGGAGCTTCCCAAGGAGGACACGCCTGCAGAGCAGAACGGGCCTGTCAACGGACAGGAGAAACCCCAGGAAGAATCCGCAGACAAGGGAACGACCGAGAACACGGGCAATCCCACCTCAGAAACCACAGAAAACAAGCCTGACATGGACCTTGATTAAAGCAGCCTAACGCCTCCCTAAGCAAAGCTAAACGGGAGTTGGTTGTTTCAGATTGAGATGCAGCCTGGGTGTATATCAGAGCAGGTTAAGTGTTTCAGGAACTGCACTTCACAGTTAAAATCAGGCAGGGTGATTAGCACACTGAGCCCAGCTCCTGGTGGTATCTCTCTGATGACATAGCATGCCCTCTCTCTTTCTGAATGACATAAATCAAAAGCCAGCCGCAATAAGCCTGTTTGACAATGAGCGCTGTACACATGATGGTATTTATTTCTGTTGTGTGCTCTGTATGTGTTCTGGTCTGTGTCACAATATGGTTTTAATAAAGTTACTGAAAATCACCTGTGCCATCTTTATTACTTTGGTCCAGGCTTCACAGTGGCATTGCTTTCTGCCTAGGAGTTTACAGTCCACTAACACATCAAGCATGTAGAGTTTTTAATTGATGTAATGTAAAAAGCTACAATAAACAATAAATTAGGCTTAGTATTAGAGAAAACATTTATCCTAATGTAAATGGGTGAAATTTACAAAAAATTGAACATTTAAATGAACAAATGTGAAACGGGTGTTTCAAATACTTTGAAATGTTGAGAGTTTAGTCGGTGCTGGTGAAAGTGGGACTCGTGATAGTATTTCTAAAACCCTGGCGAAAAAACCCAGTAAAATCAGTTCCTTTAATGAGCCATGATATGATACAGGTTATTAAGATTAGCAACAGGTGTTCTTTGTTGAATAAATAGGTAACTTCGTGGGTAAAATGTGAACATGATAAGGAGGAAGTTGAGTTAGATTTACACTGAAAATGTAGCGTCGTACTTTTCTGTCGCTCAGCAACCACCGTTAACGTTCTGCTAGGCATCCAATTATGCTCGCTTCATGGAAATCTTTAATGCTTACTCTCTTGATACATGTACGTAACTAGACATACGACTACGTTGTTTTTAAAAAGCTGTAAACGACTAGAGAGAGAGAGCAGTTTTCGGCAATTTAAGGACGCCAACTGTGACTTTGTGCTTTCATTTCTCAAGTCAACTTGGCCTACTGGCATTAGCAACATTAGCTCATCGGGACAGAGACACGGGGTCAGTAAGCGTCACCTCCGCGGTGAGCGCTGTTTGTATCCAGCAGCAGGAATCACATGATCCATCCAGATCCTGTCTGCTGCGAGTAAAAGCTACAGATAGTCCAAGGTACGGGCGTATTCAGTTTATTAATCTCTTTGTGTTTTAGTAGGACACTAATACTACAGTGAAAGTTTTGGTCACACTGCGCGGTTGCGTCAAAGTTGTCAGTGTTTTTGGCAGATTGTTTAGCAACCCTAATGCTTGAACAGGGATCTCGTTTTATTGTTGTTGGATGATATAGTTACATTGATGAGTCTAAAGTCTGATATAGGTGTGTTTTGACCTGAATTGGCTACTTCGAGGCTGAGCTCCTTCAGACAAGCAACCCGTTCCTCTTTCCTTCCTTGTTTTTTTGTCCAGGACGATGAAGCTGATCATCCTAAATGACTACGACCAGGCAAGCGAGTGGGCTGCAAAGTACATTAGAAACAAGATTTTACTGTTCAAACCTGGCCCTGACAGATATTTCACCCTGGGGCTGCCCACAGGTAAGTAGGAGCTGGCAGTGGATATACTGTTTTACATAGCTACAGTGTGTAAAACATAAAGTCATAAAGTTAGCAATATTTCCCCCCCACATCTGCTGATTCAGTGTCAGTGGCGGAAATAGACACCAGGCTATGTACTTTATAATCAAGTGATGGAAAAATGCTCAAATTATACTCAGATGTGTACAAGTATTATTAAAATTAGCTTATATAAAAAGTAAAAGTACATATATTTTTGCAAAATATTGATGCATGGATCTGTAAAAACTGTCTAACTTAGTTTGTCTTACTTCTTAATGCAGATTGGGAGTTTAAAAAACCCCAATACATCATATTTTGTGACATTACATGTTTTGCATGTAATCTTTTGCAAAGAGTCAGTGCAGCGATGGCATAAATTTGGTCGAGTAAAAAAATTGTTATCTCTGAAACATAGAAGAGTAATTATATAAAGTCTCCCAAAATGGGAAGGCTGAAGTACTGTGACTCAGAATAATAAGTAAAGTAAGTAAATGTACTTTGTTAGTTTCCTCTCTGTTACTTTTGCTTTGTAATCTTTTGATGGTTTTCAGGAAGCACACCCCTGGGCTGTTACAAGAAACTGATTGAGTACTACAAGAATGGAGAAATCTCATTCCAGTATGTAAAAACGTTCAACATGGATGAATATGTAGGTAAGTCTTCACTGTTTTTTCTCCCAACATAAAATGGTTGCACATTTAGGAATTCTTGAAAGCTGTTATCTTGAATAAGAAACTGTCATAAAATCCCGAATAGGACTTCCCAGAGATCACCCTGAGAGCTACCACTCCTTCATGTGGAATAACTTCTTCAAGCACATAGACATAAAAGCAGAGAACACCCACATCCTAGATGGCAACGCTGCTGACCTGCAAGTGGAGTGTGAAGCCTTTGAGGAAAAGATAACAGCTGCTGGGGGGATCGAGCTCTTTGTTGGAGGTCAGGAGGTCACAGTGCTGATAATGAATTTTTGAATGAATATTAGATTTGTGCTCAATCCCATTCTGGTATCAAGTGATTTGGCAGTCATTTTTAAAGCGGCAGTAAAATTCAAACTACTCCTCCTCCCCTCTCAGGTATTGGACCAGATGGCCACATTGCCTTCAATGAGCCTGGTTCAAGCCTGGTTTCCAGGACTAGGGTGAAGACCCTGGCAAAGGACACTATCATGGCTAACGCCCGATTCTTTGATGGGGATCTCTCAAAGGTGCCCACCATGGCTCTGACTGTGGGTGTGGGCACTGTCATGGACGCAAAAGAGGTTAGAAGCCTAGATGAATGTCAACCATTTGTGCAGATCTTAGGAATCATCATTTTCTGTCAGAACAGTGCATTGCTCAATGACCTTCCTGACGCACCAAAAAACACCAATTGCAAGTTGCTCTTTCTCAGTCACACAGGTCACATTTTCAGTTTCTTCTCAGGTCATGATTCTCATCACTGGAGCACACAAGGCATTTGCTTTATACAAAGCTATAGAGGACGGCGTGAATCACATGTGGACAGTGTCTGCGTTCCAGCAGCACCCGCAGACTGTATTTGTATGTGACGAAGACGCCACCCTGGAACTGCGGGTCAAAACTGTAAAGTACTTCAAAGGTGAGACTAAATCGCAAAGCTACAGTGCTTTAAGTTACTATATTTGACTTGTAATCATTGCCACCCAGGTTGCATTAAGTAAACATATTTGCAGAACAGACATGAATCATAGAAAACATGCTGATTCTTGCTCTTTCTTTAGGCATGATGCATGTGCACAACAAGCTGGTGGAGCCACCTCCTTCTGGGCCAAAGAAGAACTGAGGAGATGTTTTCCAAACTTTGTGGATTTCATGAGGCATCTTTCAAAAAGTAACACTCCAGTGATTCCTTTATGTTCTGGTGGAGATACATTTGTGGACATCAAGCAGTGCTTGGTGTTAAAAACTAATCTTTGTAGAAATAATCGGGTGCTGATATTGCACAGGCTATTCAGGTTTTCAGGTGATTGTTCATACAGCTTTTCTTCTCATTTGTTATTTTTAATAAAGTGCATTTAATTTGTATATCTCTGTGTCTCTGTGTGTGGTTGGATGTGGGGATAGTGCTTAGCTCAGTATTCTAGTAGTCTGTTCCTCCTGTCACATGACAACAGGGAACAACTAATGTTGCCTTTAAGTGCTCCTTGTAAGCTTCTTCCAGATTTGTGCTGGAAGTAATGGCAAAATTGCCCTTTCAATAAACTGTACAAATACAAATAATTGTATGTTTAAGAGAAATGGAGGTGCACAGAGTCCTTGTTGCCAGAGGTGGAATGTAACTAAGTACATTTACTCAGACTCAGTACCATACTTACTCGAGGTAGAGTAGTATGATTATCTGCTACTCATACTTCTTCAAGCACATAATTATACTTCTGCTCCACTAGATTTCAGAGGCAAATATTGTAGTTTTTACTCAACTACATTTATATGACAGCTACAGTTGTTGGTTACTTTGCAGTTTAAGATTTTATAAACAAACCTTATGATCGTCTCATAAAATAAGATGCATTGTTAATGAAAAATGACCCAATTATATAAAGTAATGTTTTGCACTTTGAAGAACTGCACCATTAAAACGCTGCCCATCAGTATTGGTAATACAATGATAGAACATAGGCCCATACAGTAACAACACTGTGGAATGGGCCATTCTGCATAATGAGTACTTTACATACTTGAATTTCATTTCGTTAACAATATTGGTCTATATTTTTACGTGAGTAAAGTTTTGTGTGGACCATATTTTACTCGTTCATGTGCGTACAACTCGCAGCCGAAAATTCCGACAGCAATTGAAGGCAGCATAAGAGGCTGCTACAGCGCGGGCGTCAGGAGGGGGAGACGGAAGGACATGGCCGAGTAGGAGTCGACGTTAGCTTTGCGACTTCGTTGGCGAGATTCGTTTTACTTAACACATCTTGACGGCTGAAGTGGAAAGAGGACGTTTTAAATAGTTCGCTCCTCTTCCACAATGGCAGAACAAAACAGCAACGTCAGATATCAAGAGGTATGTAACGGCTTGCTGGCACGCTAAAATGTAGCTAACAGCTAGCAGCTAACGCTAGTCCACGTTAGCCTGTCACTGAGGAAAACAACGAGCTCAACCGACATTTGTTTACGGGCGGGCCTGAGCTGGCGATTAATACCTTAAGCTCGTATCGAAGCAAATTTCTCACACTGAAATAAACTTAAATGAATGATAATAATTTCGTCACAAGTATAACTTGAAGCCTACGTGACCCATTTTCATTAAGCAGCCAACTAGTTAGTTTCTCGTAACGTTAGTATTGGCTGGTCTGCACAGTAACGTTGTGTCGAGCCTAGGATCAAAACCGTCACGCTACCTGTCGGTCCTGGATCAGTGACCAGTCCAGCCTGTCGGCAACTTAACCTCAAAGACGGAACACGATCCAAATACTAATGTGAAGGTGCAGCCTGCTCATTTATTCACATTTATTACAGATGATGTGTTAAATCACGAGTGCACAGTTTAATTGGGGCTATGCTGTTTGGACGGTGTATCGGGTGACTAGGTTATCGCTGATGGAACCAGTGCAGCCAATCCTTCCTATTTGGAGAACGGTTTGGTGGCAGACACGTCCATCATGACCACTTGTTGCACAGTACATTACACAAGTGCGACATCAGTGCTACTGCACAGTTACTCTTTGAGGACTCGGCACAATTTTAAAACGTTTTCCCTTAAAGCTCTTCCAGTCCATCTGTATTGTGCTTGTTCAATACCTGGCTCGAAGTAGACGTTGGGCGTGCTTTGTGGTGGAGGTGGACAATATGGATAAAATCCTCTTGTTCAAATGAGAGAGTGCTTACAGATTAAACAACAGATGGTCTTATCTGTTTTTGGCAGAATGAAATGTGTGACAAAACAAGAAACCTCCTCACATTGACGTAAAAATCCAGTCTATTCAATATTTCCATAAAGCAGTCCTGCTCAATGACTTGCAACGTTGTCTGTAATGGCCTAAAACAACCACACATCTTACAGGGATAGCTACCACAGTATAAGCGCTATGGCAACAGTTGACAAATATCTAGTATGTCATGATATATCTATATTGTCATATTGCACAACCCTACTTTACAGTATTTTTTCCTTTCCTAAATTCCATGTACTTGGATAGTTTTTCATTTGTCATAGCCAACAAGTACTCAAGTTTTCCTAAAATATGTAATTAAAAGTTTGACCCAATTTGTGATGTGATTAATTTACATTTCCTCAGCTGGTGAATGAGGAGGAGCCTGCCCAGTCATCCCAGGAGGGTCCTGTCCAGGACGCACCACCACCCTACAGCAGCATTGCTGCAGCAAATGCAGGTTAGGAACCTTCATGGCTCTGTACATTTAGAAGTGGGAGAAATATTTAAATCTATAAATATCAGTGACACTACATACTAATCAAAGTATGTGTACACATACAAGGAATTTGACTCAGATTTTTCGTTGCTCTCAATGTACTCGCGCACACACTTCCTAGAACAATTTACAGGAAGATAGGAATGGGTATGCAGCTAAAAACAAGGACAACAAAGACTGAAACATAGAACTATTATGTACATACAAGTAGGAAAGTCTGGCATCCTAAAGCAGTAAGAGTGTGGAAGTACTTGCAGTGAATTATGCCTCAGAAGCAAAAGTAATCATTGTGAAGAATAATTCTTTCCACAGTGTCACATTATTCTTGTAAAGTAGGAACCTTCTCTGATAGCTGTGCCTTGCATTGGAGAGCCACATGGTATATGATCACAACCCCAACCTTTATGGAGTATTTTAATTTTGAGGCTGTTTTACCAACTGCATGTTTTGCATCTAAAACCTTATTCTGCAAAGTAAAAAGTAACTACAGCCATCTGAGAAATATTCAAAACAAGGGTAAAAAGTACAATATTTCCCACTGAAATCTCTCAAAATGAAGTAAAGTACCAGTGCCTCATAACTCAAGTGTACTGAAGTACAGTACTTGAGTAAGTGTATATAGTTCTGTCAATCTCCTGCACTAATTTGTCCTACACTGTTAGAATTAATAATGCAGAGGGTTGTGTGCGAGGCCTTTTAGAAAGGTCTAATGTTTCTAATCTCACTTCTTAAGAGGGCATAGGTCAGCATGTTGCATAAGTGCGTGTAGCCTTGAGCCCTGGGTAAGTCCATTGATCTGATTCAAACACAAAGAAGCGTTCTGGATAGCTGCCAAATGACCCAGATAAAAGTCTTGGCTTGGAACATAGAGTAATGGACACATAATGTCTTTCTTCCTAACCCATCTCGGGAGTTTATTTAATATATTTAGAATGATAAATTATATAGAATATTTATTTAGTTCATTTTGAGAATTAAGTCATGTGCTTTTTACCTCCACAGCTTTCTTTGAATACAAGGAAGATGGAGGAAGATTTCCCAACCCTCCATCCTACAGTGTTGCCACCACTTTGCCCTCCTATGATGAGGCTGAGAGAAGCAAAGAAGAGACAGCCATCCCCCTGGTCACTGGAAGAGTCACGGTAGATTGATTTTAATTTAGAAATATTCCTAATTACTAAGTGCCTTGTCATGTGCTATTACATCAAAACATCAAAAGAAAACGGATGTAAACACAAGTTACTGTAATATATCTGCATATGTCTTGCTGTTGGTGCAGGAGGACGACTTTGTGGCCAGGGATGACTTCGAAGATGCTGACCAGCTGCGAATAGGAAATGACGGCATCTTCATGCTCACTTTCTTCAGTAAGAACTCGTTTAGCATTTCAACTGTTGCCTTGTGTACAGTTTTTCTTTCTAAAAATAGTAAACTGACTTTCAGTTTCACTTGCATAGGGCTGGCTTGTAACCAAATGGTTATTAGTTATTTGTATAAATTTGGTCACTCAGCGTGAAAAAGATGCACTCTCTCTTCATTTAACATTTGTTGTGTAGTTGCTTTTGCATGAGGGCTCTGGTATACTATTTATAATTCTAAATTGAATTTGGCACATTCTCAAAGGCTGTTAAATACGGTACTGGCTACACTCACCGCACAAGTTTGTTTTCTAGCAAAAGATGGAGGAGGAGGAGAATGTGTGTCAGCCAGTTTGATGACTTCAGAAGCGATTGACATCTTATCATAAAAAAATCTCCTCCCGCGTATGGGTCATGCTTTAAAAATGAAATAATTATGGCTTCATGGTCCGTGGCAGTTTTGTGTTATTGAACCAAATGTTATTTTTTTCTGTCACCAGTGGCATTCCTCTTCAACTGGATCGGCTTCTTCCTGTCGTTCTGTTTGACCACATCGGCTGCCGGCCGATATGGGGCCATCTCTGGCTTCGGCCTGTCCCTCATCAAATGGGTTCTCATTGTCAGGGTAAGAGCTATTGAGTGAATATTCACCAATAACAGTTTGGCTGCTAAATGGCTATTAAGTGGTGTGAAGGCGCAGGATAACTAGTTCTTATCTGTTACTTTACAGGAAGACTAAAACTCTGAAAATGGTTTAAGATACCTTTCTGGGATCTTGTCTTATGTGTTGATTTAATGGTTGGAATCAATGTACAGCTCCTAACAGTTCTTATCTTATATTTCTTCCAGTTTTCTACCTACTTCCCTGGTTACTTTGATGGGCAGTACTGGTTGTGGTGGGTGTTCCTGGCCCTGGGTAAGTGAGAGACTTTATTTCATAAACAAATAGCCTTTCCTGTTATTTCCCACGATTACATTTTGGTAGTTGTTTTATGTCGTATGATTTTAACTTCTTGCATCTGTTCTTTGCCCCCCAGGCTTCATGCTGTTCATCAGAGGCTTTGTTAACTACTCCAGAGTGCGTAAACTGGCTGATCCCACCTATGCCACTCTTCCCCGAACAAGGGTACTCTTCATCTATTAGAGGTAAGGCTTATTCATCTGGTCACACCCACCATGGAACCCATGTTTGTCACTGCAGACATTTACATGCACACAGGACTGAACTGTTTACTTAAAAAAAAAAAAAAAATTATATATACATCTGGCATTACTTACCACCAAGGACCAAATGCCATTAACATTGTTATTTAGTAAATAAACCAGTCAGCACCACCATCACTGTTTGGCAACTCTTTGAGTCTGTATCAAACTGATTCCTGATTGGTTGCCCATTACACTGTGCATAGGTGTAAGCCACCCTGCGCCAACTGTTGTACGTTTCTATGTCACATTGTATGTTTTTATGTGCAGCAAGTAAACAAAATACCATGTAAAACAAACGATACAGATTAATAAACCCGTATTTTGAATGGCTTTTACTGGCTCAATGTATTCAAGTGTACCACAGCATTTCCCACCTGCTGCTGTTTGATTATCAGCTGATGGAGATTTAACGTCATACCTGCCACCTGCACTCCATTTAAAAGGAAACTGCGTCGATTTTACACGCGTTTACTACTCTATGTATGTAAAGTTCTTGAGTCTGACCAAGTTATAAGAGCAGTGTAGTTGGTGAATTTTCCATTCCCTTCCCGCTACATAACAAGTGTCTTGTTGGCACAGTCTCTATGAAATGCTGCCTTAAAACAGCTTAACATTAAGATGATGTCATAGGTCGCTGATGACAAACTTGAGGGAGCAAACTGATCAGTTTGTTGGTCTGTTTTTTGCTTTTACACTGTTAATAGATTTTCTTAACACATTTTAAATATTCTTTTGTTAAGTGACACTTCTTTAACAACCCTAATGTAATTTACTGAAGGATCAAGCAGAAATCATGTTAACTGGGTCTACATGTGACATACTCATGTTGATAACTTCAGTGGAGAGATGACAGGAAATTAAAAATGGCTGAAGTTAAAGTGTTGCCTTAATCTCGTCAGTCTGAATGTGCATGTAAACATCACCCCTGACAAACCACATCCTCGAATATTAAACCAGTACTTCTGAAGACGTGGTCCATTTGTAGATTTGATTTGTACATCTTCCCAAATTCAGGATTTTGGATGTGGAAGAACTGGACATGACTCAACACGAGCAGCAACTCTGAAGAGTATCAAATTTTCAGTCAAGACACTTCACCAGAAATCGGCCAGACGAGTTACAGACGAAGACAAGTCTCAATAAAATATTCAGGAATTATATCACTTGTTTTATTTTGTTTTGACACGTTAATAATGGAAAATGGTTAACAGTAATAGTCCCTCAATGTACTTATTAGTGGCGAATGTTAAGTGCTACTTACATCTGTCTGTAATGTAAAGTAATGCCTTATATAATTTGATGGTAGCGTACGAGCATGCATCTGCCCTTAAGGTCAATGAATAGGGAGAGTCTCATGTTGGTGACACTTGAAGCCAACAGGTATTAATTAATACAACACTCTGTAGACTTGCCATTGCATGCAACACACCCTGTAATCTACACTTATCTCACTTCATGGTTTTATTGTGACTATTATAGGCTGTTTCTAGATACCACATACACTTATAAAGCAAGCTTCCGTTGGGCTGTAAATGCTGATCTACACATTACCACATATTTCACTCACCTGTTGGCTTTAAGTAGTGTTGCCCTCTTTTTTTTTTTTTTTCTTTTACCCAGGAGGGTGCAGTGTTGTCTGCTCCTTTTAATGTGTTAGAAACTGTTCATCAAGGGGCATTGACATAATAAAACATACATGCTTGTGATTCAAACTCAGCAAAATTACATCCATGTGTCAGAAGTTATGATTTTGCCTGTTAAATGTTTTGCTGTATGTTAAATCAGGTAAAACTGCCCACCCTGGAAATAGAATTTGGGTTACAAATATGAACTTAGATGATCCAGCTTGAGGTCTTAAACATGAATAAGCCACAGCCAGAAACCAGATGGCCACATATGTGAAGTGGAGCAACTCGGCTGACAGCGAAGGGACGGCGAATTTTCTGGACAGTGACAGCAACCAAGATGTTTTTTATGCTGCATATAAGCAATTTTCTGGTTCATGTCCTTTTTAAAAAAAAAAAAAAAAAAAGCTAATTTAGATGCGACAGCCTGACCTTTCCATGACTTCAATGAGTCAGTGGAGTCGGCATCTCATTCATTGTCAATGGAAAAGCTCTGTGATTAAGAAAGAGAGTCTGCCTGGATCTCAGACATTTAGGTCAAATTATCTAAGAGCATAAAAATAACTCCCAAGTCCATTTTCAGGTGGGGCTTTTAAGATTTAATTGACAGATTGGGAAGGGAAATCTTTGTTTTTTTTTATATAAATATTCATAAGGTGTAAGATGTTATCTTGTGGGTATCAAAACTATATTAAAGAATGTTGTATGCAGGTGCACTTTTAGAAACATAACCAATAAAACCCAGAGGATGTTCCCACCATAATTTTTAAGTCCCAGACATATAAAACAAGGAATGAACAATGATGCAGGAGTTTGTTTTATATTCTGGAGGAAACGGCATGGCAGGATAATGCAGTTTTTCATGATCTAACTACTGTTGTCAATGGAAGGAGTTAATGGATTTTAGTCTGGTCCCGCAAACTGATCCGTTTGCCTCATCAGTTACCTTCATAACTATTCCGTGGCTTTGATACAGACCCATTACGCTTATTTCTATGTGACAGAGCTGCAACCTTGGGGTTTTATTGATATGAAACTGTACAGAAAACATTTAGTGTTAAATAAATGTCACTTTTAATGCTTCATTTCTGAGTTGTCTGGATTATTGACTGCTGTGCCACTGAGCCTTGGTGGTCAAGTATGCTCTGATGATATGTAATGTCATTACAAATATCACATTATTTACAGGTCAGTATTATGACCTGTATTATGGTCAGTATTATGTCATAGCAACAGAGCGACAACCTTTATGCATGTTCAATGGTGCACTGTACAATTCTACACATTAGCGGCACCAAGTGGCAGCAAGGTGTAACTGTTGGTAATGTGAAGCAGTACCTCACCTTTTCAGCTTGTGACATCTCGGCAATATGCAGAGCGGTGAATGGCTCGACGCACAGCCCCTTTCAAGCTGTTCATTGATATTTTTTCTCCTCTAATGTGCCGAGGCGTTACTTCTCCAGAGCAAAGCAGAAAAGTCAAACTAGAAAGGACTCGAACCAAGCCAGCAAAATTCTCAAATCAGTGGGTTTACACGTGTCATTTTTCATTCAAGTGCATTAGTTTTCATTAGCAAATGGGACATTTTTTAGCATTTTATTCCTACTGTGGGTCACAATGATCCTTTGAAGCAATTCCTGCATTCATACCTCTGTCCAGATCCACATGAAAAATGAGTTGCTTGTTCCTTCCTCTGGCCTGACTTTCTACCAAAATTCATGACATCTGGAAACAATTTTAAAGATAAACTATTTAGATAACTAATATAGAGGGTTTTTTTAAGTAATTATATATATTTTAGAATATTATTGTTTAGTGTTTTTTTTCTCATCCCACAAAAAAAAATCTAAAATGCCCCTTTGTCTGAGAACCACTAATTCAGATTAAGTCAGTAAAATCACTGCTGGTTGAACCTCAGATGTCTGTTGGTGATGCTGTTTTCTTGTTTGCTTCTTACATTTTCCTTCCTTACATTAAGAAGACCTGCTACCAAATAAAATGGGATGTTGTGTTAGCAGGCAAAAAGAAGACGACACGCACATTAAGACTAATATCTGGCAGTAGCTGGTCCATGCCCTAATAATTATGCATCAGAGCTACATTTGGTCTTGTCAGCTACTCATCAACCATTTTCACACCACTTCTTCGTGTCTTCTTCTGGCCCAGTTTTCTAAAATGTTTCAACAGAAACAAATCCATCCTGGAGCAGCTTCACATCCGTTTGGGTTGAGGTATCACTTGTGTGCTGAGGCGAGGGTCTTCACTCGTGCAGCTGCCGGGGCAGGAAGAAGATGGCCTTCTGTCCGATGTGAGTCCTCGGACCCGGCTTAGGTTTTCCGTTCTTTTTCAGAGCGACGTACCAGTTCCCCTCCTGATATTTCTGAGATAGGTATGTGTTGTAGTGGTTCTCCTCCAGCTTCTCCAGGAAGTAACATTCATCAGTTACTGTGGGCTGAGAGAGAAACACAAAACAAGCACCAACAGCTGACTGCAGCTTCAGTTGTTTGGTTTGAAGTTAAAGGTTTAAAAAACACCAAAAGTTTAGATCAAGGTTGTATAATTGTGAGTGACTAATCATTTACAACATACTGTATAGCATGGAAGATGTATCCACATATGCCTGCCTCATTAAATCAAATCTAGGCCTACTGATGTACTCACTGAACCGTACAATCGGCCCTCGTCGCTCATGGCCAGATATCGCTCAGCTTCTGTTCCCTGGATGACCACTACGCCTCTGTCCACAGCTTTGAGCTTTAAAACAGCTGAAAGGAGAACAAGTTTAAAATAAACAACATGGCAACAACTGACACCCATAAATACACTTGTACAAACAAAGGTCACCTTCTCTGGTAGGAGAAAGACAGCAAGGACAGACCTGAGGTTTCTGTGTCAGCTGGACAGAAGCTCTCCAGGTGAACGACTAAATAAACGACAGCTAGACTAGAGTCTGGTGAAATGAAAAGAAAGGTGCAGCCAATATTAGAGCAGCTTGTTGTTCTCAAGACTGAATAAATTTGTTGTCTTGAAAGTCTTCACTGTCAGTCAGTCTTTCCAGCATTTGAGACGGATGTACTCGAGTATAAAACGTAGAGAATTAAAAAGGGATAAATGGCAACCATGCATTTTATTCATCCCTGGCCAGATGATGGAATAAATGACATATCTCATAAAATTCATACATACAACATAATAAATGTGTACAAAATATCACAGTACACAAGTAAGAGGACTGATAAAGACAGACAGCTAGTATCCTAATGTTGACCTTTCATATTTGACATTATTGAGAAGGCCTATATTTGTATATCTTCTCCTCCCCTCTGTGTACCAATTTTGTTAAAGAGCAGAAAGATTGACCTTAATTATAAATATTCTCAAAAGAGGGCACTACCTCTGCACCAAATAGCACCATGTGTCCTAGTTCCCCATGTGTGTTATTATACCATTATATTTTACATAACTAGTTCAGCTTTAAGTCCATCACAGGTGTACTTTTGCATTTTATTCCTCATACAGTTAAGTTTAAAATGAACTTCAAAGTCAAATAAACCTGTGCAAAACAGAAGTAATGGGATGTCCTCTCTTTTCCAAGCCGAGAATTAGCCGCATCCCTCTTTAAAATGTCAGTAATTAGCTTCCACGTTTCCCCCACTGAGGGGATGTATTTTGAACCTGACACGCCTGCAGTGAAAGGAAGTGAACGCATCATGCTGTAGGCCTGACCTGGATGTAAAATGCGCTGTGTGCCGCAGTCTTACTGTGAACGTCCCCGTCGTCCCTCTGGCCCCGCACTGTCCCATCGGGGAGAATCTGGAGGTGATGTCCGCCATTCATGCAGTACAGCCGAGTCCGCCGCCTGTAGTCCCGCAGCAGGCCGCTGTCCACAGTCTGATCCCCTGACACAAACACCTCCTCGTCCGTCATCCCGCTCGGAGGAAACACGGCTGTGCAATCAGCAGGAGGGTTCGCAGAGGAGCCTGGTTTTCTGTGAAAAACAATCCGCGGGCTCTGTCTCCTGCGGTGGTCAGGTGTTCACATGCTCGTGAACGAGCGCAGAGATCACGCAGGCAGCTGGATGCGCGTCCCCGACTCCTGGCCTCAACCTCCAGCTGGGATAAATGGCGTGGAGTGTGATCACGGACTCGAACTGTTTAAATGTGTGGTAATGTTTTTATTTTGTCTTTTGATTGTTTTTTTACTCATTTGAAAATAGTCAGGTAAGTCATCACAAGGAAAAACGATAAGGAGGAAAACACGGCCAGGCCTGTATGATCATGAATAATATTACAGTTACAGTTTTAGTAGTTTATTCCTAATTTCCTGGCTGCTAACTTCAGAGTGTTTAAGACGCAGTTTAGGTTAAGAGATGGAGTGAAAAGTGGTAAAGCCCACAGCTGGAGATGAAACCTCTGTAAAGCCATGCTGACTTTTCATTATGAGACTTTATCAGAAAGTGGTTGATTCTGATTTTTGAGACTGTATTTTGTGATGTGTTGAACTGGACTATATCGCAATGTATTCCTCTTATTTGTTTCATTACTTTCACATTAACAGAGATGTTTAACGAAAACATTGTTATATGTAACTTTAATGATTTAATGGTTAACTGGCAGCAGAGTTTATAAATGTCCATTAATTTCCGTGGTGAAAAGTACATTTACTCAAGTAGCTACATTTTGAGGTATACCATATTGCACTTTTTACTCCACTACATTTATTTGATAACTTTAGTTAGGCTACATTGTAGATTCAGATCAATAATACAAAATATGATCAGCAAATGAATTATGATGGGAATTCACAAGCTACCCGGCAGTATAAAGTAATTTAAATATTTAAATTAGCCTCATATTTACTAGCTGCATCATTAAAGTGATTCTTACACATGAATGCATCAGCATTTATAAAACAATTATATATGTGATTCTGAAATGGGACAGTCTTTATAATGACTACTTTTATTTTTGGTACTTTAAGTATATTTTGATGCTAATACTTTTGTACTTTTACTCAAGTAAAACTTTGAATGCAGGAAGTTTACTTGTAACAGTATTTCTACACTGTGGTATTGTAACTTTACAGCTGGACTCAGCAGGTTTACTTCATTTGAACCCGGATGAAGACGCACTAAGGTCGAAACTGGTTGGTTTTGTTTCATGAACAAGTCATGTAACCAACAAAGGCTTTTTAAAAAAACTCCAAAGTGTTTGATTCATTTGAATTAGAGGAGCTGCTGCTGTGAGCCAATCAGGGTCCAGAGTTTGAATGCTCAGTCACACCATTTTAACTACGCTTACACTAAACATGATCATTTAAAAAGTTGTGAAAACAAGAACCTTTAACACAATGAACTCCCCAAACATAAAGGTTGAGAAGCTCAGTAAACTTCAACAGTCAATAAACCAGGTGGCAGAATGGAAAAGCGCATTTATTTGATGAACAAGTGCTTGGTGTGATCATGAAAAGTGTCTTACAACAAGCTTACCATTTCCATTGTTCAGAATCATACAGCTAGTAAAGGCAAACATCAGCATACACTTCCTGTTATGATAAGTACCACACAAAGACATACAGATCGACCTTTAATCAATGGAGGATAAGAACAGGAGTCACACTACAGAAGAGAAATAATACATAGGGTTGGTATAGAAAAACTATTTGGAGACAAATACACCACATTTTCTTTACAATGGATTATATGTACATATTCAAAAAAATGTAAGCAAAACAAATTTTTTTTTTTTTTTTAGAGAAAGCATACACCAGTGAAACATGATCTGCCCTTGATAATTCTCAAAAGTTAATGTCTGCATATGTTTTATACAAAATAGATTTTCAAACAATATTTGGGTAGTGCAAATCTTTTTTTAGATTCAAGCTGGTTGATTACTTTCACAAACAGGTTGTGTGTGAAAAAGACTGACTCCTATCCTATTCACAGTATTACACAATTTGACCAAAGCATCACGTTAGAGTAAAAAAAAAAATAAAGTGTGTAAAAACAAAAAAAACTGTACATTGTACATTTGTCTTCTAAGTATACACTGACACATGTTGAATTTGTCTGTACTTGCTTTGGTCACCTTGTAGTCAAACATAAAATAGGCTTTTTTTTTCTCTGTGTAGTCTTGGTAGACGTATTACTGACTAAGTGTATCTTTTCCTGAAAATCTGGCCTGCAGAGATAAAGTTAAATGTGAATCTCCTGTATGCAAATAGCTTATACTGGAAAGAAAAAAAGTAAAAAGAAAGAGGAAGCAACCACATCTTGTTATGTGATGGTGATAGATTATCTGTCGTTTCTATTGCATATTCAGTTGTCCTTCTCAAAAATGTACAAGTAAGTAAGCAAGGATACATTTTTGAGGAAGAAGAGGCAAGTGTGCAATTTCATATAATATACCTGCTTAAATGAACAGCAGCAGCAGAGATTTGGATACACTGAATGTGAAAGTAACCCATGAGTAACCCCTATGCAGTTAATGAAGATGCTTTTAAACTATTTTGAATAAACTTCAGAAAGAAAAATAACAAGTATCCGTTTTTTTTCTGAGCTTGGGTATGAATGACGACGGTGGTAGCACATTCCTAAAACTTTACAATTCTGTTAAGTGAACTTTTTTTTACTGACAAAAAAACAACAACCAAAAGACAGAAAATACACCATGAATCACAGAAGCAGACACATTTTGGGAATCCAAACTGAATGTTTTTGGTTCTTCAAGTCAGGACATAAACAACTTAACATGGACAACCACATACTGTGTGAATCAGACATCAAATTTTAACAACCTGAGCATGGGAGCGGTTCAAGATGTACAATTAGTGCTTTAATATTTGTTGTTGGGCTAGTTTAGCAACAGACCAACAGCAAAACAATTTGACATGTTCCATATTAAATGCAGCTGTGAGCACTTTGTAGTCGCTCACTTGACATATTTATCCAATTATTTTAAACTGGCAGGCGCAAGAGCATTTTTCTTTTTAAACTAAATGAATTCCTCTTTAAGGTTCACATTCATGTCAAAAACCTGGATTATTTTGTGCTTTAAACACAAACAACGTGTCAGGGTTATGAAACACACCGATGGCAAACTAAGCTGATGAAAATGTTGCAGCACATTTCAAATTCCCACTTACTTACACACAACACAAATAAAGGGATACTGACAGACCTACATTACTCTGTGTGATTACACATCTGTGAGCGTTACAGACACAGCTCAGCTATCACTCATTAATAATCATCTCAATCCAGTGGACTGAAGCGCAGATAATTCTTTTATTAATATATTTTATATCTATTTGTGGACAAACGTATAATCTTCAATACTGGGAATACTGATACAAACACTGACCGACAAAACAGGAGTTTGGCACTGAAATAGTTCCCAGAGAATAAAAGGATCCATTTTGCCTGCCTCCCCGGTCACTTTTACCGTGACACGACTCCATGAGGTGACTGATGCTAAGTGCTTTCAAACATTGGGACTTGACTGCCTAACAGACAAACAAATAAACATGCAAATATGCTAAAGACACAGACATTAAGACAAGGTGCCTACAGGGCGTTAAAGGAGCACAAGGGTTAAACACAAGGGGTCAGCAGCTGTGGGAGGTTTACAGGTTAATGAATCTGCCTGATCAAAAGTGCCGTATACACAAGCCGTTTATCATACAAACTGTTCATTTTAAAGGAATACTCTCACATCTGTATGCCAAATATAAAGCTATAGCCAGGAGCCAGTTAGCTTAGCTTAGCATAAAGACTGGAAACAGGGGGAAATAGCTAGCCTGGCTCAGGTTAAAGGTAACAAACCCTGCTTACTAGAACCTTGTTTGTTTAATAAATACAAAAAACGAAGAATAAAACCAACAATCCATAGCTTTACGGGGGGTTATGTGCCAAACTGTTTCTTGGTCCAGTAACTTCCTGGAGTCTCTGCTGGTTGCCTGGCAACTGCGCAGAGCCAAGAAATATTCAGAAACATAACCAACCGTATAAATGCGAAATTATTGTTCTTCGGCCTTTGTACTGATTAAACAAACGAGAACGTGTATACCGTTGGACAGAGCCAGACTAACCGTTTCCAATCTTTGTGCTAAGCTAAAGCTAACTGGCTGCTGACTCCAGCTACAGACACGAGTGGTATTAATCTTCTCATCTATCACTCGAAGAAAGCAAATAAGCGCATTTCCCAAAATGTTAAACTATTCCTTTAGCAACAATGCAAAGGCTTTCAATAATTAATTACCCAAATCAAACCAATACACTGTCGAAGAAGGATCAGCAGTGGCAGAATCACGACTGCACGTCTGTCAGTTTTACAAAACAGATTAAAAAAATGAAGGACGGTTATTTTCCAATCAGTTTGAGCCATGTTAGAACTACAGAAATGAGTTTTCCTGATGAATTAAAAATGACATAATCTTGCATACACAATAAAATATGCCCTCTCTTCTCTGATTGGTAGACGCAGGTATCTATCACATTCCATTACTGGACTACTGGGGCAGGAGTGGGAGCTAAAATAAACACCAAAATGGGCCATTTCCTAACAGAAAACGTTTTCTAACTTCCATCTAAAGTCATATATAAAAGACTGGCACAGCATAACAGTCTTTCTTCACAGTCTAAAAGCCTTTAGCAGGGTACAAAGTGCTCGAAACGCACTTGTGTGTGATGTGTGCGGGAGATCGCGTGAAAGGAAGCCGGCTTTGAATATTCTTTCGTAATGATAAGGATCATTTCTACACACGGAGGATGGACCCAGCTGCCACTTCTAAAGCCTTTAACACAGCCTTTAAAAAGACAAAAAAAAAAAAAAAGGAAAAATGTGCAACTGCATGTTAACATAGTACAAGTACAATCAACATACGATGAAGGTAGACCATGATGGGTTAAAGAGAAGCACTCCTTGGACAGGTTGGAAGAAATGGCTACGATGATATTTGAAGCAAAAAAGGCACATATTTTTTTCCCTTTTATAACAGACGTGTGTAAACCTGGAAGAGGTCGGCTTGTGGGAGAAATCATCCTTTGAATGGTGCACGTCCATCAACAATCCAGCAGAATTGTTTAAACGTTCAAAGTATCAATTTTACGCAATGAAATATGCTTTTTATACGACTGCAGTTTTTTTTCCCCATATGACTGATAAACATTTTGTTACAACCTCCTATAAAAACTAAAAGAGGAACATACAGTCTAAAAGCCTACTTAAGAGCATGTTATTTATCAAGCTTAGTTACCTTCCCAGGTAACGACGACCTGGAAAATTGTATAAACTGTTACAATTTGAAAATGTAGAAAATACTATCACAACCTGTACATAGATATTTGTTTTTATCTATTTTAGATATTGTTCTGTATTTGAAGGTAAGAAACCTGAGACAAGATGGATGTTAGCCTATTTCTCTTTGTGATTATCTTACAAACATTTCCTACTTGTTATGCACTACATCAGACTGCTCAGCAAAACAAAACGCTCTGTGCTCGCTGTCGGGTTTCTACACAAACATCTCCAGTCTCTCTGCTCTCTCTCCCTCCAGACCCGTAAGCCACTACACAAAGTTGCATACTCGCTCAAAAACAGCAGTCACTCCTCGCCTCAGATTCTCAGTCCTGTCATCGTCGCTCCTCGGGGGTGGGCGGGGTGGGGTAGTGTGAGGGGGGTGGTGGTGAGGTGATGTGGTGGGATTTTAAGGCATTGTGTCTGTTACGGGGCAAAGTCATCTCTGGTGGAAGAGGAGAGGTTTGACGCTCCCGGCCTTGAATTTTGGTAACTGGTTGCTGATGATCTCTGCCAACATCTCCGGGAACTCCACACTCAGGGATTTATTCACAAAGGTGTAGAAGCAGAAGCTGAGCAGCCCACCGACCATCTGCCCGCACACAGAGGAGAAAATATCAGTGGATAATTTACACATTCAGTGTTTAGTGATATGAGAAAATCTATCTTGATATGTTAAACCTTTTATTGGAATATGATGTAACTGATGTATTGATAGTGAAATGGTGCATCAACTACAAACATCATTTTAAGTCTGTAATGAATTCCATCATACATGTTTTAAACTGCTGAGGCCAATGTGAAAGTGGATAATAATACAACATGGAAAGCTGCGAGCTGTTGCACCAGCATTGTGTAGTGTTTGTAATCTAGTGTGGGAGTTTATTACTGTTGCTTAGTAAAAATGGGCTGCACCATACAAGTTAGTTGCAAGTTAAGATGCAACTTAAAACGTACACCTCCCCCGAGGAATCATATCTTTGATGTTTACCCCAGGAGCTAAGGCTGGGTGATATGGAAAATATATTTTTTAATCACAATCTTTTTTTTTTGTATGAGTCGATATGAGTATATATCACAATATACATTAAGATGGTATTTCTTTTGAGCTTAAATATTCCTCTAAGCTTAAGATTTGCAAGTAGTAGATTCAGAACCTGAAAAATGACCAAGACTCCTGTGAGCTGGTGATAGAAAATTTGTTCAAAATAAATAAATTACACAAAAATAAACAAAAATCCTCAATTACGTCAGCACAAATCCTTATAAATCCTGCAGTGGAAAATGTGTACAGCCACAGATTTCTATATTATTTTTGTATTTTATTTTATAATTTCTGTAACTTTGTAGTGGTGTGCTATCTTGGCCAGGTCTCCCTTGAAAAAGAGATTTTAAGGGACTTCCTGGTTAAATAAAGGTTAAACACATAAATAAAAAAATTTAAATTATGTTCATCAGTTAAATTCCCACATTTTCGACCGTGCGACTTTGGATGCTCTCTGTTATTAGCAGTGGCTTTCTGTCCCATATCACCCAAATGCTGCTCTAGATGAAACATCACACTATGCAGCAATGTTTTGATTATGGTCGGCTGAGTTGAGTTACCGAGTGGTTACGATCCCATTTATAGTGCAAATCAAGGTAACTTTACATTATTGGAAAAAAACCCTTCTTTGAACCACATAAAAGCTTTAAACTAATTAATCAGATCAATCACAGACAGTGAATCACTGTTTAAGGATTAAGAAAGGTGCAGACTGCACGTGGTCAATAATCAATGCTGATAACATGTAATGCTGATGTCGGAGGATGCATTTAGTCTCTGTGTGCTGGATCACTGTACCTCATGCATGGAGTCGAGCAGCTTGGTGAGCTGATAGAAACGCTGCCAGTTCTGGCTGGAGTTCTCCTCACGCTTCACGATGGCTTTCCCCAGCTCCTTAATGTACGACATCCGGATGTCGTCGAACACCGCCTGGCTCTTCAGGCCGTCCTTTGGCACTGCGGGAGAGGGGAGACTAAAGTTCAACATCTGGGACAGAGATAAGGATGATGTACTTTAACCGAGAGCAGGTGCTCGTGCCAATACACACATAAAACTTCCAGCTTTAAATTGCAAAGTAGGAAGGACGTTCTTTACATTTTAAATGATCACGTCCATGTTGTGAAGGGAAAACAGCAAATGATTAGCATTTTCAGGCTGCACTCCCAATAATATTTAGCAGCACAAAGCACTTACAAGGACACACGCCTGTCAGAACAGAACCAGCACACCCTGAGGAGGGCTGTGTCGACAGTAAGCTGTGTTTAAGCTATCTGCAATTATGGTTTTAAATACTTTTTTTCCCATCAACTTGAGTATAATTAGAGTCTTTGTTTAATCCTTTAATTCTCCTGCACTAGATTACCTTTAGGACACAACATAAAGTGTATCAGTTAAGTGCTCTGGCTGGTGAAATTGGGTGTGTCTATTTTTCTGCATCAAACCAGGTAGACCTATGAAGATTCAGTTCTTAATTTGCGATAACTGCGTGTTAGTTAGTGAGTCGGGAAAGTGCTGTGATGTGATGTTTTGTCCTGTGCATACTTCAACATTATCTTTCAGCATGCATGCACAGTATGCGTGCCGACTGACCCGTGCTGAGCAGCAGCAGGACCTTCATGCACAAATACTCGTCGTGGGAAACCTGCAGCCGCACAAACTCGCTGGAAATCTTCAGCATCTGCTCACACTGGTCGGCCATGTAGGGCAGCTTCATCCGCTCCCTGGTGGAATCAGACAGAAATGGTTAAACAGCACATTATTGTTTCTCCTTAAGTCATAGCTGATTTATGGGGTTGCTTGTGCGGTCTCAATCAGGGAGATGGAGCAGCTCCCCGTAATATCTCCGTAGATTAAATGTTCAAGGTCTTGCTGCTAACAATTTGTGGGTCCTATTTTAAATCGTTCTGCCAGACCTGAGATTCAGTCTATTAGTTTGTTGGAGTAGAAGGCTGAGAATGCATATTTCAGATGAGCGAGTGTCATCTCAGTGATGAAGTAATATTGGGGGTGAAAGTGGGGACAAACTTGTGCAAAAACTTTTGAAATGTGTGCTTAGGAGTTTCTTTTTCATTTCAAGTGAACAGAAAATTAATAAGAAATGTACATAAAACATCAGGGCCAAATTCTTGGCCATTATTCATGAAACCACCTTAAAAATTAAATAGTTCTCCGGGTACTCTGGCTTCCTCCCACAATCCAAAGTCATGCAGGTTAGGTAACTGACGACTGTGAGTGTGAATGGTTGTCTGTCTCTATGTGTCAGCACTGTGATTGACTGGCGACCTGTCCAGGGTGTACCCCGCCTCTCACCCAATGTCAGCTGGGATCGGTTCCAGCCCCCTGCGACCCTCTAAGGATAAGCGGTATAGATAATGGACGGATGGATAGTTGAATACCAAACTGAGAAGGATTGTTTGCCATAATTAAATGCTGTAGTTGAATTTTGTTTGGAGGCCGACTGACAAATAGAGAACATAACATCATCACATATTAATTATGATCAGATCAACTTTCAGCTTGTGATTATGAAAGAAAAAGAAGGAAAAAAGCAAAAGGCCTGTTACAGCCCTAAGCATGGTAGCTGAGCGACTGCTCACTACACTCAGAGCGCTGTTTACCAACAGAGTCATCAAGTCTATAAGAAGGATGAAACACTGATTACTGATGACAGCCGATAGATACCGTTTGATTCTCGGGAGATACGACTCACACGCAGCACAGAGAAGAGAGCTGCACTGACATACATAAACAAACAGATGCATGAGTTGGCTGACTGATGGCATAAAAAAAAAAAAAAAAATCAAAGGCTGGAAAATATCACTTCAGTGCTCGATTCATGTGAGGTGCAAATAAAGACTCCATCTCCCAGGCCATGGTATTGTATATTCTAACGTTCACTGTTAATAATCATAAAATACTGACACGTGATTTCACCTGGAGGATTTTAAACACATAAGCGTAGTACTACTTTTGGTATCAAAATAAACAACAAGGGTTAGACCTATACATGGAATGAAAATGGATCGATACACACTCGTTGATGACGAGGTCCGGAGCGAAGCAGAGCATGTTGCCGTTGCACTGCTGGTAAGACCTCCAGCCCAGACCAAAAGACATGAGGAAGAGCCAGGAGCACTGCAGCAGAGTCATCTGGTCGTCCAGGTGCAGGTTCCTGAAACCTGAAGGGAAGGACATGGAAATACTTCAACCGACTACCAATACAGTCACAACGTGCGAGAGGGTGTGGGGGTGAAAGTGACAATGAAGAGTAACCAAATGAAAAAATGGTAAATTATTTAGATGTCCAGTAAAAATGTGATCTTAAGCAGGTGATACTTTGTAAAAGCAGAATCTGGTTGATACAACTACATTTTACCCAATTTATTTGTTCAAGTGAGCACCGTAATCAGATTTCCCTCTGTTTACCAAACGTGCCTATGTGTCATCTTAGCCCCAGATGGAGCAGATCCAGATCCAGTGCCAGTGTTGGTTCACACAAATCAAAGCTGAGAAGATTACAATGCATTACAATATCTCCTGCTCTTAGCTAACACTTGTCAAATACTCATGCTTCCAATCTGTTGTGCGCCATTACAATAACATGTGATTGCACATACTGGCTGCATTTTGGGTTGAGTGTGGTGTTACACATTGCCTGAAATACCAAACAATGAGTGCACATTATAAACTTGCCTTTTTCTTTTTTTCTCCCTCTTATTTGTGGGATATCAAGTGCAACTCTTAAATACTGAGTTTACATGTACATAGATGTCATTACAGAAAGAGAAGGTATCTGTGTTAAAGAGTTTTCTTTGGAAACTTGTTGCAACTGCAGATTAACCTCAATGTGTTACACCCTTCTCGTTGCTAACTCACCAATATAAAACTGCCTCAATCTCACCATACACAGTCCACTCCCACTGCAAAGCACACATTTACACTCCTACTAGCAGAGTACACTACTGACCTGGCAGAGCCTTGGCCCACTTGACAGCAGAGATGACCTGCCGGCCGCCCAGCCTGTTGAGGGTGGTCATGAGGCGGGTGGAGGTGTCGGGCAGGGTGCTGTCGTAGCCGGCGTAGATGGTGTCCGGCTCGATGGCCTTCAGCAGGGACAGCATCGTGGGAACCAGTTGAGGCATGCACTTGGGTACCAGGGAGCGAGCCTCAACTGGCGGAGAAGGAGTCAACTCGGGTGGGTTGCTCGGCTGGACGCCCTTTAATCGGTTCAACTTCTTGGTTTTGCGTGCTGCAGAAGAGGAAACAGGGGTGAGCGCAGAGTTAAGTGAAATAAAGACAAAAGGTGAAGAAGAGACAGGAGCAATACACAGGTTTGCCGTTATCCATGTGGTTAACATGTACCTTCCAGGTTCATGCCTGCCATCAGACACTTGCGGAAGCGGCAGGCTGGGCAGTTCTTCCTCCTGATCTTGTCTATTATGCAGTCGTTCCTCCCAGCACACAGGTAATTATGCTGCCCTGAGGTACACAGAGGAGGAAGATGAATCCGTTATTTACCTTCATTGCTGTAGCAAACATCCTGGGAGGGGGGGACTAATTAGCTGTATCACAGTATCACAGTTTACTTTGTAATGATCATGCCTCCAACTTAAAATAATAATGACTCCAGCATTTGAGCAAACGAATGTGACACAGATTAGTGATGAATGAGTTGATCACAGGCGATGAATAAATCAGTGAGGAAATAATGGCGTCTTTGTACCTTCCACTGCTCTCTTGAAGAAGACCTTGCAGCTGCCACAGGTGAGAACGCCATAGTGGCAGCCTGAAGCCTCGTCAGAGCACACCAGGCAGATTTTATGAGTGCCGCTCTTTCCCTGCGCCGAGGATGTAGCGGTGACCGCTTCCTGTCTGGAGATAGCACTGGAGGGAGAGAGCGGAGACAGAGCAGAGAAATGTCAGGGGTATTCAGTCTCTCCTAAAAAGGTTCCCTGAGGTTTTGATCTCTAGTAGCGCTATGGAGCTGTTTTTCTATGAGTGCGTCCCCTTTTTCTTTGTCTTGTGCATGCAAGGACGCACACGGGCATGCACGTTTCTCTCAATGGTGTTACACAATTGTACTGATTTACGGGTGGCGGTAATGCCAAGATATGCAGCAATGCGCCAGCAAAGGCAGGAAAGAAGAAAACTGCTTGCTAGAAAACATGGATGTAAACAATGCAGATTTCAAACTTTTAAGGGAAAATCAGCTTTGTACGTGTTTTACGAGGAAGAAAAAGCAGTGATCATGTTTGTTAGACTTCAAGGATACACACAATGCGTTTTGGTGAGTAAAACTGTATGTAAACATAACTTTTGTTTATTTATAAGAAAACTCCACAGGACTCCTTTAACCATAAAAAAAATACTGTACATTTTACCAACAAAGACAAAACATTGGCTATAATATCTTGACTTCTACAGTCTGTGGAAAGTGTTGCATTAAAATTATTTTAAAATAGCTGCACAGACATCTTAGTCATACCCATATGAGACAAATACTGTATGTCTACAGTATGCCATTTATACTGCGGACCTCTACTCCTGAAAGCATCCTCTCAGTTTTCAGAGTTCAGCTGTAGTTCATATTTACAACTCTGCACTAAAAGTACACAGATACACTACACATACATACGTATACTCCCATCAGAGTCAATGTGTTTTTCCTTGTGCTTGTTTTCCCTCAACTTTCCCTTCGCTCCTTCCCATCTTGATGAGTGAAGAAAAGTGAGTCCATTAAAAGCCTAAATTATCTGAAGATGTGTGGTCTCATCCCAAAGCCAGTGGTTGTCATAAAACAGCCCTTCTTCCTTTGAAGGAACCGCAAACGTTTCCAGACCCAGTCAACAGCGGTTAGAGATGCAAAACAGTTTTACAAAACTACCACTAGAGGACGCCAGGCTTTGCAGCATCCATGCGCCAGAGGTCCACACCCCCTTTCTAACCCAGTGGCCACAGCCACAACAACGCCCACCATGCTGAGAGAATATTGAGTCTGAGACGTGCAACAACTGTGTCTGTCCGTCCATGTGTCCACAAGTCTGCCACTGCAATGAAAAACTGTTTTATTTGATAAGAGCTGCTCTGAACTGTCACTGCACCCTAAACACTTATGCAGATTTGAACCGGGGAGCCAAGTTGACTCTTAGTTATACAACATGAGGGTATTAGCATGAAAGCAGGCCAGGCCCCCAGCAGTCAATGGGCGTAGCAGGATGGGAAAACCTGGGTCTAACATCAAAGCATCAAGTCCAGAAGCATTCAGCAGCCAGATATAAAAAATAAAAAATAAAAAAAACACCAGGGAGAGACCTCAGAGGAGACTGTCTAGCCATGACAGGGCTGAGAGCTTTCTGAGCACCACTGAAAACACTGTGGTCAATAAGTCCATTTACCTCTTATGTCTCACATTCAATACTGTGTGTTGATAGGTTGTGAGCTTTTATTTTCTGAGTGTCTTTGACTGCACTCTGAATTATTTCGTACGACTGAAATTTAAACCCTGGAGTGTTTACCCCTAAATCTTTTGATAACACCACAAAGTGGGCCGCTCACTGAACAGCTCCCTCCTGTTCCAGCTGTGAGAGGTGAAACCTGGGGCAGATTTATTGAGAACACACTGTGACTAAATCCATGAAAATCCAGCAAGCCAGCATTTTCAAATAAATCTGCCTGCCTGCTTTTTTTCCCTTTCTTTCTTTCTTTTTTTTTTTAAAATCACATTCTGCTAAGATATTTTACCAAAAGTTTTGAAGAACAAAAGGTTTTAATTTCAATTTAGTAGATACGGCCAAAATGTTTCATACAGAAGCACTAAATCACACCCCATATTGTGCGGTGTGATTTGTTGTGAATTGTGTACACAATTTATCATTGTTTGAAGTGGACAACCTGAGCAGAAGGAACATTATTATACATATTTATAGCTACAGTGAAAATCAAAGAACTCTTTTTTTTAGACTTGGATACTGGATTCATCATTCCAACATAAAAAGCCCAACCTACGCAGGTACATTACTTGTACAGACAGAAACTGCATTAATCATCAATCATTTGTAAAAGCGGACACAGGAAACTTAAAATTAACAATCACATAACCAGATCCAACAAATCCAATACACTATAAGTGAACCTATGATCATCCTTTTTGTAGTTGCCTTGTCTAAACCCGAATATATCAGTGTTTCCCAGCATAGCGGTGTCCTTGGTCCTGCAACAGTTTTGTTGTTGTTGTTGTTTGTCGCCACCGAATCATAAACAATGAAAATTTGCACCAAGAAATCTAAAATTGATAAATTAAGTTGCACCATGTTGTGCACGATTGAGGAAAGAAGTAAGAAAAAAGTGTAAAAGCATGTTTTTAGTGATATATTACTTTATGGGTGGTGCCATAAAGCAATATTAAACCTCGTTCAGCATTTATGTATTAGTATTCCAGGGGGATGTAGGTGATAAAATTATAGCAGCTCCAAATGAAGAACACTATTTGTTCTCGACAGCACTTAAGCCAAATTACAGAAGGTGGTTCGAGCAGACAAAACACTCACCAGCCTACTGGACTTAAAGCTGCAATAATCGATATATTTATATTAACAATGAATCAAATGACTATGTGTAATGTGAAAGAGGTTGCTAATAGTGATAATCCAATAGAGTATTATTGCTCAAGTCTGCAGTTCCCCTCAGCTCTACAGAGGATTTTAGCATCTTTCAGCGCATTGTTTTGGTTTTACAGCTCATTACTTTAGAATTTGGCTACCACCCAACACCAAATGGCTGACAGAAAAAGTTAGCAACTAGCTGGTGAAGATAATGAATCATTTAGCAGCTAAAGAGATAGATATTTTCCTCAAGAGTTAGTGTGGACTAGGGCTGACTCGATTCGAATCATCAGTCGAGAAGCCGTCTGAATCGAATGTCATTTTGTCGGTCGAATAACTTGAATCATTTGAAGGGTCGTGGGCGGCTGAAGCCCATTCCTGCTGACAGTGGCCAGAGGCGGAGTACACCCTGGACAGGTCACCAGTCAATCACAGGGTTAACACATAGGGACAGACAACCAGTGACACTAACATTCACACCTACAGGCAATTTAGAGTCGCCAGTTAACCTAACCTGCATGTCTTTGGACTGTGGGAGGAATCTTCCTGCTGTGAGGCTTGCCGCCCTGGCCAGAAACATGACTCAGCTGAATGTGTAAGTAGGCAGCTGTTTGCTAAGTGTGCCACAACAATGATCATATATCAATGTTGTGTTGAAAGTTTGATCCATTGCCCTCAATTAACGCTGCTTCAAGATCAGTTATAGGAACGCTGAATGCTTTACTGTAACCATTTATGTGCTGTCTACGTATTGCCTTCGAACAAAACTGTTGTGACAAACTGCTCATATTGAGGCACTGTGGTTCACAGTTTGCATTCATTTTCTACAAATTACATTTGATTAACAATATCAATGTTACATTATCATCTGAATTATAGTTGTTCATACAGCCAACAGTCCTCCAGTAAACACAAACAGTAGTAGCCTGGGTGAAGGGTCATACGGTAAACACAATTCACATAAAAGCTGTGCTTTTGCGATGATGTAACTAGTATGCCATCTGTCTCACACACAGATTTATGCAGAGAGCACACATACATGCAGTATATGCGCGCACACACACACACACACACAAACAAAAGCCCCTCGCGCCGCAAAAGGAGGGTGTGGTGACCAACAGAGTGGACGGAGGAGGCTAATGAGTTCGGACTGATGATGATGATGATGTCAGAGGGTGTGGAGGGGGAACCAGCTTGTCCTTCACTGACCCACTGGGATGGTGTGAGCATTACAGCTTTACTAGAAGGCTTTAGGCTACTGGGTCAAAGCCAATTACTAAAGCTGCTATATATGTTTCCAACAACAAAGTAAGTCTGAAGTCAATGCTGTTCAGTATTTTCTCAAAACTCAATTTGGAATCAGTTGATGACATTTAACTGAGCCGTAAGACACGTTACAAATCTGTTTTTGTGGACTGTCAGACACAAACCAATCAAAGCTGCACGGCAATGTGCGGAGACCGAATTTCCTCTTTCTGAAACCATCTGTTGAAACGAGTGCTCGCCATCGACAGGAAGTTCTCGCATTCCCTCAGAGTTCACTATCGGTCAGAGCACAGCCACAGCACAAAGGCAGAGACACCCAGAGATGGGCCTCGACAACAACAGAAGAGCAGTGCTGAGAAAGAAAAACCTCTTACGTCTGTAGGAGTGTGATCAATCAGCCTGGGTTTTAATGACGAAAGCCAGTTCACGCACTTACGATAATGTCAGTGGCCCAGTGCCCTGCTTAACAATTCATAATCCCCTTTTAGCCGCGAGGGTCACAAGTAGTTTGGCAGGCCCCTGCTCTATATACCCCAGCCTCTTTGTCAATTCAGACGAGCAGCTGTTAGAGCTATATCACTGCATTGCCCAGCTATTTCTATTTAGGTGCAACATTTCTTTTTGTGCATTTATTCCACATATTAGTCTACATCATCCTACTTGACCTACTTCAGGCCCAGCCACTGTAAATGAGTCATCTTAGAGAAAAATATGAATAGTCAGTTCGTTCAACTGGTTGTCTCTGGCTCACATGTGGTGAGGCCAAGCTCCGAAATAAATAAAAATAAAAGTCTGGTTGAGTGGCTGCATGCTTAAAACCTGATTTCTGTGTGACTGCAATGATTATCACTGCTACTGATGTGGATCAGCATTGCACAAACATCTCCTCATCTTCATCACAACCCTGTGAGCGTGAAGAGGAGAGCAGAGGAAGAGCAGAAGGAAGTGCTCCTTCCCAGAGGTAAGAGCCACCAAAATAGGAAGGGGAACTGGTCTGCGCGCTCTGAATCATCCTTGCGCGCAGAACAACAACACAGCTTCTGTGAGGGAGTGGAGAGACTTGGTTTGTTTGGCTAAAAACTGGGCTTGACCTTTCTGAAATATCTGCCTCGTGTGCCCTCCAATAAAAACAGACAGTAAGTCTTCATAAGTACTTGACATTAATGCAACATCTTCACTGAACATAAGCCATGCTGCCACTGAAGATATAGTACCCTTTGGAGCAGTTTACGTTGACATCACGTGTTTTTAAGGCCACTGTTTGGGTCATGATACAGGCCATTAGCAAGATTACCTTACATCTGATGATCCCTCAGTGTCGCTGCCTGTAAGGAACGAATGTCTCCTCCTTCATGCTGTATTGACAAACTAGTTTTAATAACAGCTACATTTCGTAGCCCACAGCAGTAACTACTGCTTGGCTTCAAACACCAGACTAAACCTAACCCATGGCTGAGCAAAGGAAAAATAACCCCAAAGGATTTGAGTTTCCATGTTAGTTTCCATAATAGGAGCCGTTAGTGACTGTGTGTAGGTGGGAGGCGGATTCCTGGCCTGTAAAATAATTTGAAGGCCTGCTGCTGCCACTGTGTGCATAACCGTAATACCTTTAGCTGGATGTGGGAGGAACCCACTCCCAAAGTTTGATTTTGCTGACTCAACAACTGTACACAAAAGTAAGAAGAAAGGCACAAACAACACACAGACTTAGCCATATCCTCTTAACCTGAATATAGGGAATTTCTATAAGCCTATTCAGTGTCAAAATACAACAAAAACTAAATACAAAAAAAGCAGAACTGTGGTTACAGGGGAATGCGGTAATAACACGAAAGCGACTGGAATGGCTGGCATTTGATCTGGTGCGTTCACTCGGCGCCAGCTGTGGGTAGGCGCAGGGGAAAGTAGGTCAGGAGAGTGAGTGCTTCACGGCAGCGCTCTGTGGTCCGGCTGCCTGCCTGCCACAGCACTCATGACACACCCACATGCGGACACATGCGGACACCTACACACTCATGCATAATACACAAAGCTAACAGCCACGCATGTCGCGTGCACACAAGAGCAAAATCATAAAAGGTGATTTACAGCAGCTGAAAGCTTCTGCTGACAGGCAAGGTCTCTGCCCTTGGGTGCAGGAAGCAGAAATGGGACGGAGAGAGATAGAGAGGACGGGCGAGTGAGGCAGAGAGGTGAGGGGTGTGCCAGAGCAAGACTGTGCACTGACCAAAGATTACTGTCAACAAAACCCAGAGCCAAGACTGAGATCTGAGGCTATTCATACACTAAATATAAGCTTTATATAAATAGCTGATACATCTGACAGCTGTGACAGACACCATTTTTACTTCACCAGTTGAATCTATGGTCTGATTTTAGTCGTACCCCTCCAAACAAGGCACTGCAATGGTTTGAAAAGGCTCTATATTCTAAGCAGAGACAGAATAATTACCTGATAAATACCCAGCTCTACTACTGAGCTTTCCCTGTCATGAAGAAACTCACACATTCATCGATACAATGCCTTACAAAGGTTACGGTCTAAGATGTTTACATATATAGGTATGTAGTTTTGCATCTAAAGTATGTTAGTTGTTTGTGCAGGAGTTGAAGAAACCAACATGAGAAGATAGCAAAAACGTTTGCTGTGACAGAGAAGTCAGAAAACTGCTTTTTATTTTCAAGTGGTTTTCTTCCAAATCTTTAGTTAGCAGTGAGTAATAGCAGTTTTCCAAAGCTGACTCAATATTTCCCACATGTGAAATTCTCTGGAGTTTTACCACCCTAGTGAAGACACTGTCAGAGGACAGTGTTAGTAGGAATATTGTCTTTTTCGCAATAAGGGCAAAAAACCTGACTATTTTGGCATGTAAACGTAGTCAGTGAGAGTCTGAATGAATGACCTATTTGTGTGAAAATCTGAACCACACATTACTCACAAACATGTACATAAAGAGAACACTAGACGTTGAACAATACTGCTTTGTCTGAATGTGAGATGTGAGAACAGTCAGTGAGCCAGTTTTATTACTCCTGCAAACAACATTATACACAATCGAGTCAAAAGCCTCCAAGAAATTCCAGTAACCTACAGTGTGCATTATAAATAGTGTTTTTATAGATCATATGGTTCACAACAACATTATTTTGTCAAGAGCCCTGAGGAACAAAATATATATTGTGATCAGCCATATATCCTGCTAAAGTCAGCAGCAGGATATATGGCTAAGTCATTACATCTGACCCACAAATTGAACTTCCCTCCCTGGGCTGGGCCAATCACAGGCGGAATAGGAGGAAATACCACAATAAAAACAAAGGTTACATAACACAGGCATACTAAATGAGGTGTGTTTTTATCTACCAGACGATTATGTTTCTGCATTTTTTTCTCCATTCAATGCAGGTATTTCCATTCAGTGCAACTCAGTGTTAACCAGGTCATGCATGCCACATCAAAACCAGCTGACACACGATGAAGGTCTGTATTTCCCAAAATGGGAACAAAGCGGAGCATTTCTCAAGGTGAAGCATTCTTCATCATGTGAGAACCGGTTGTTTGAGAGTCAGATCGTAAAACTGAGTCAGATTGTAAAACTGTGATGCATCAAATAAACAGACACGGTATGGAAAATAAAAGCACTGCTGATATGAGAGACAACTGGTTATGTTTCGACGAGTCCCAGCTAGATGGAACTAATGTAAAAAGACCTGCACGGTGCAAAGCAGCAAACTGCAGGGCTACGGCAGGTCAGGTACTCAGCGCCATAAGCCTCAGCAGGAAGCAGCAGCAGCAGCACCATTGCGTGAGAAGCTGGAGGAGAGGGAGACCTGACGCCAACTGTCTGACAATCACAAAGCCACCGCAGCCCAACGTTCAGCTAATTTCAAGCCACTAAATTTCACACAGGTTGATGCGGACAGGCACCGCACAAAAACAAACTCCCACTCATTAGAGACACGCACACAAGAGAAATGCTAAGCTTACACACCAATAAGCCAATACCCACACAAAGTTATCTGGGCTCACACCACATGCACAGGCACAATCCTATGCTTAAACACACACACAGAGATAATGACACACACACACACACCTGTAAAGAACACAAAGACAAGGTAATTAAAGCCACATGTGAAATGAAGATGAGGTGCATCTCGTGTCTCCCCCCATCTGTTCCTGGTCACCAGGCATTAGGACGATTGTCGTGAAGATGGTACCAATCATTGTTTGCACAAACAATAAAAAACACAACCACAGCTGTGCCCTCGTTGACATGAAGCACTTCTGCGTGCGATCTTTGAGCTGATCACTCCCTGTCAGACACAGTGAATCAGACAGGCGTGAATGTAAGAGAGACACAAACAAAAAAGCCTCTAAGACATGTGACTCTGTCACACCACTGTCGGTGAAGGATTTATATAGAGTCACTTCACGACTGGATCCCAAAGCCATTTTCACAGCTGAACCCATAAAACTGTACAGGGCAGCAAAGTAGTAACTGTACAAAAGACACTTTGTGAGGCCGTGTGGAGTCCAAAAACTGTGACTCTATACTCACAGCATAAAATTAAGATTCCGCAAAATCACGTGAGTAAGACAGTGGAAGAAGAAGCCTTTTCACTTTCATATAGAATTTCCTTCTTACTGTAAAGGCCTGACCATTCTGTAAAGGCCACAATTCATTCATCCCTATTGTTGAATGAACCGTCTCCGCTGCTCCTTGGGGACAGATCTGCTTCAAGTGAAGACAGTGCACATCTCAGGTTTATTTTTGGCATAATGCAACTGGAGAATCGAACAGATCTGCCCAAAACGACCTCATGAACTCCAATTGAGTGGATACTTCCGTGAGAGGCTGAGCAGAGCCAACAGGCTGATAAACTGAGAAGTAAAAGAGATACTAAGATGAAAGAAAATAATAATAAAACGCTATCTGGTTCAGAAGGAAAACACAATGGAATTGGAAAATGCCATACACACATACTGATACTCAGGCTTGTCCTGTCTGGGAGAAAAATTATTAAACGTCTGTCTTAGATAAAAGTGGAATTCCCCTGTTTTTTTGTTTTTTTTTAACAGCACATCCCTTTCTCCAGATCTTGATCTTACTGCTGCAGCCACATCCTGTAGAGTCCATGAGCCTGTCTCACAGAGCAGGATCAGTGGGTTAACTAACTATCTTAGGGGTTAAACCAGGCGTTTTTGTCTCTGGGCGATGGCTTGATTTTAATATGAAGCTCCATTGCTATGGTAACAAACACTGCAAACCAAACCGGCAAGGCGCAGTTTTTGTTTCAGGCTCATGAAAATGTATAAAATGTCCACCTCCTCATCCATTACTGTGAGGGGAAAAAACGAAATGTTCTTCTTTCCATTATATCAGATATACAGTTTTATACAGCTGTGTGTTCTAATGTAATATATAATGTGAGTGAATTCATGTGAGAAAAGTTCAATAAAAAGATTTTAAAATAAATATCAGAAATACAGTAGACGTCTGTAGTCCACCAAGTGTTTCACTGTGGCTATAAAACAGGACTTCTGCTTCTATCAGTAATATGTTAAATTCACTGCAGCTCAGGTGCACATGGGGCCACTTGATACAATCTGTATCTTTATATGAACTATTACTGAGATGACACTATTAAAGAAATAAAAGGTTTTCCCAATGTGCCCTAACAAAGTGCACCAATCAGCCTTTTAATCTAAATAAGGAAGTGAATCTTCACACTGACATGCAGCTAATTTAAGTGCGCTACAGTACCATGATATCTCACATATCACATACACATTTCTACTATTTCCTGTACTCTGTCAAGCAATGCTACTAAGCATGAGAAATACAGAGCCCTAAAAATAATTCAACACAAATGTATAGATTAATGCTTCCGGTATTTGAAGCCAGTATCATTTTCTACTATTTCTATCCCTTTTTCTTCTATTCTAGTCATTATAAAGTATATATTTTAGTTTGTTTACTCTACTTTTCGAAACTGCAATCAATAACTTCAACACGTATTAACTATCCTGTGCTTTATGCGATGCTGCTGCTGCTGCATGTGACTGGCTGTTTGTTACCAACCCTCACTCTTTCATGTGTAGGCACTCATAAACTGGAAAATCCTGGACTAACACCACCAGCTAATAATCAGCTTTGTGAGAGCAGTTACTCAGAATCGCAAGTGTTTCATAACAGCGCCGACCTAAACTGAGCTATAAACAACACAAGCAGGGCTGAAAACCTAACAACTATTTTCAGCACTGATTAATAATTTTGTCAGTGTCAAGTCAAAAATAATGACGAATGCTGATCACAAGTTACAAAAGCCCCAGTAATGCCTTAAGCCTGACCAAGACATTTTTTATATAGACTGGTCTCAGATATATGAAGCCCTATCCCTTTCTGATCCTTTGTTTACTGCACTCAGGTTACGTGAGCTGTCATAGACACCTCAGATACAACACTGAAACCATTTCCTAACACACAAGGTTAATATCCACCCTGTCAGCGAGCATTAGTGAGCCAAAAACCTCTTTGGGTTGACATTTCAGTGACATTTCTCAGGTGAACTATGCCTCTAAGAGTAGGTGGCTCAAAAACTGCATTTAAACATCAGTATTGTGTTCATGATGAGGATAAAGAAAGGCTATCCAAATCGTGCTCAAATTTGCTGGCAGTACAGTAGCACACTGACACTCCTATATTCAAGGACACTAAACAAAACATCATAAGACACTATAAAAAACAGTACAGAATACATTTTCAAGGAAAGCTTTGACGCAGGATATATTTTCTTAATATAGTGCTTTTCTATCGGTCTGTCATATGTCAACTAAATTGGATTGGCTTAACTAATCATATAAGCCTTTTTCAAGCAAAACGTGCACTGTGCAGCTGTATTATGGGTGGAATTCTCATTAATTAATTGATATTCTGCTGATCAACTAATTGCTAAAATGACTCATCGCTTCAGCACAAGGATTTTAGAATTTGTGGGCATGAAGCTCATGACCAGGCTTATTCTAAATATTCTGCAGGACACAGCTCTGTTGCAAAGATGAGGACTAGCACCTCTGGAACAGTAGATGTCTGGTGATGCAAGGGGGGATGAAATAAGACAGAACTGAGATCACGACATAAATATATTAGCTCAAGTTAGTAAGAAAAGTCAGGTCAGACCACACAGCTGAGCACTGCCTACATTTCTTACCTGGTAAAGGTGGTGGGGTATGAGGCAGAGCTTGAGAATGCCTCACAGGACCTGAGCATTGCCAAGTTGTCCCCAACACCCTGGCCTCTGTTCCACGGCCCACCAATGGTCGTTAATGGGAGATACAGGTTGGACACTGGCTTCTGATCCTTCTGCTGCTGAGCTTCGTTGCTGCTGGGGTTGACTCCGAAGTGGTAGCTTTGTCCTCCTGAAGTGCTGACCCCACAGATGGAGATGGGGTTAGAGCTGGCCACGTCTGCGGAGGAAGTGCCGCTCATTTGGCAATAACTCTGGCCTGCAGACGTCTTCTCCTGTTTGATCACACCTGGGGTGCAGAGCTGAATGAAGCCAGCACCTTTTTCTTTCTTCACCAGCGCAGACAAAGTGGTTGTAGGGGTTAAGGAGGTAGTTGTGGATTTGCTAGAGCTGGACCGATCTGAATTTGTCATATTGCTGCCATTGAGAGCAAGAGAGTCTACCCCACTGTCGTTAATGCTCTCAACCACAGGGGGCTTTGTGTCCCTGTCTGAGCTAACGTCCCCAAGCAGAGAATCGTCTGCCAGAGAGGACAGGAAGGCATCATCCCCTACATAAAAATCTGAGGGAGACCCAGTGAGCTCGAAATCTTGGAGCAGGTCCAGAGTGTTGTCACTGAACAATTTCTGGTTCACGTCTACATCTTTGTGCTCAAAGGCATGGTCGAGGTCAATGGGGTCCTGGTCTCCTTTATCCATGGAGAAATCCTCTGTTTTCATGGGAAAGAAGTTGGGATCTGATCCCCCAATAAGTGAATCCATGGAGGACTGGGTAATGTCTGCTATACTGGCCTCCAACTGGGCCAAATTTTCCCTCAAGGTTTGACGCCCAAACGTAGTGGAAGCCTGTGTCTGTAGTAACTGCTGCTGAGGCCTCTGATCTTTGGTCAGGTCCCTGGGCTCTGGGTCTTCCAACAAGGGGCCTACGATTGCAGTGACAGAGGTGGAGGTGAGCTCCTCTGGAAGGGGGCTGTTGTTGAGGCCGTTAGGCACCTGTCCCGGCTGCATCAACGAGCTGGATGCTAGAACGACAGAGGTGGCAGAGGTGATGGACATGGCACTGTGAGGAGCCACTTTCAACAGACCTCCCTCCTCGGAGCTTTCAGTGTAGACCAGTTTGCTTAAATGGTCATCTCTTCCATAGGTTATCTTCTTCACTCCACCTTTAACGTTGTCCATCTTTTTTATTTTGGGGGAAAACAGACAGAGAGCGTTAACAGTCAGGTCACACTACAAGGCGACTATCAGACGTGCTGAAACTGCAGTGTAACCAACGTTAGGTCAACACAAGGCTGGGGAAAGTTGTCAAGCATGCCCCCCTCCTGCGCGCCCTTGACAGCTAACTGCGCTAGCTACTCCTATTAGCAAGACGTCCGCGTCTGTCGTGTATAAACTGTGCCTAAAGTAAACATGCACGACACGGGTCCGTCCACAAATCACACACAGGGGGCCTTCAAGTTCACCCAAGTCTACGGTATGCTAGTGTTAGATTTCTGCTAACTGCTGTCACGCTAGGTAACGTTAGCGATTTTGGCTAACAGCTAAAGCGGCTAGGTGCCCACATTTCGGTCTAACGCCGCTGACAGGACTGTTAGCCCGCCAGCCAACATGGCCCCTTTAATGCCATATTTAGCGTCAAACGCGCTACGCTGCCGCACTCGTCTTTCGCTAACACGCATGGCAACTCAAATCGGAACAGAAGCTCACATTTACCCTTGAAGTGGCTGATCGCTGGTATGTGTCCACAGGTCGTCCGTCAACATTGTTTTGGCTGAAAGTGGCAGTCCACAACGCGTCTGTGAGCGCCCCGTCCTGACTACGTGGCTCGGTCAAAACGTCAAAAACACGCCAAGCTGAGTGCGTTTTTGTGGGTTTTCAGTCTTGCAGTTCCGGCCGATCTAGCTGTACACTGGCTGAGCTACGGTGACTCGCAGCTAGCCATCGGGAAAGTAGGCGCTAACCTAAAAACATTACAAAATGGAGAACTGAGCGAGCCAGGGCCACGGGAGACCTGTTTACAACGCGCAGCGCCGCCATCTGGCCGCGCCGGGTAACTGCAGTTTGTTATGTGCTGGAGTTCAAGCCCAAACTCCCACAATCAGTTTTGTTGGCCAAGTATGTGCACACACACACACACACACACAGAACAATTTACAGGAGGATAGAAATAGGCATACAGCTAAAAACAAAGATAGGTAAAAATAAACATAGGCCTACAACTATTATGTATATACAAGTAGGTGAAATTGGTGTATACTGTATAGGGCCTATAGAGATATATATAAAAAGCAATAATGACCAACAACATACAATGTCTATATAGAAATACTCTCAGGACGACTTTGGTGATTTAAAAAAAAAAAACTGAGGACAACTATTTAACCATCTACAAAGCAATAATTACGGTACAATACATATTCACATTTCCTTAACAAAAATGTAATTATTGTTCATACAGTTGCCCAGTGTGGGGGCTCCACTGTCTTGCAGCTGTTAATGGGGCTTTTGACAGAAAGAGACAGACAGACAGGCAGACAAACAGACAGACATCTGAGGCAGAGGGCAGTGAGAGAAATTATGAATGGGCATTGTAGTCATCCACAATGCATTGACGACTGATCTGTGGGCTGGGCAGTAGAACTGAGGGTGGTTTTTATTTCTAAGTCTACAGCTATAGATCTGCCATGTCAAAAAGGCAAATATATGATGATTAAATCACAATATTATTGGTCTTCTTCTATATCTTGATCTTGTTCTGCCTCTAGGGGCTCAAGAGGACACTCAATGTCATTGAAAGGGCTGCATCAGTAAACAATAAAGTCCTATTGGATGATTATTAATCAGTAAGCTGTAATGGGTGACCTTTTCACCTTACTGTTTGGAAGGAAACAAGTATGAAGCAAAGCGTGTCTTCATTCATATAGAAGGGAGGTTGGAGTGGTTTTTAACTTATCAGAAACTGCAGCAGAAACTGTTTCTCCATTTATGATTTAGTCAGAAAACTGCAAAATAGATTTTGTTTCTGAAGACATGCCAGTACACACTTCTGCCTCTTTCGTCTGGAAATATGAGTGGCTGAAAAGTGCCTGGGAGAGGAGGAAATAGGGTAAGGCAGGCTATTACTGTGTGCATAGGGATAATAACTCTGCAGAGAGGTTTGGACCTGTATTATTTGTTGCTTTCAAGGCTGCACAACAGTGCATTATAAAATATTCTAAGACAGCAAATTCACTGGCTTGTTTGTAAAATTGATCAATGAACATTTCATCATCATACATCATGTACACTGAGATTTAGAAATTCATTTTGATACACTTTCTTATTTAAAAGATCTGTACAACACAACCTGGCCTGCCTCACAGTGTCTTCATTTCTTAATATGTTTGCCCAGACCACACTGCAGATTATAATGCAAAAGCTTGCAAAACCCACACATGTCAATTTAATGTTATAGCACATACAGATGTCCACACTCAGCTGGGACCCATATTTTCATACATTATTCATGCTGAAGTTGCATGATATTCATCCCCTTCCAAAAGATAGAATCTAACCTGGGAGTAGCGCACGAACAGGAAATAAAGCGAAGACAGGAGGTAGGAAAATTGGCTCTAATGGGAGGATGAGTGAGATGAATAAGAAACAGGGTTTATAGCACATGTGGGAAGAGAATCATCCCCATGCAAGGCGCAGCAAGTCTTACTGTTATACAAATCCAACACCAGAGATATACTCACATCTATGTGTATTAATTTATTAAACAAATAAAGCAAACAAACCCCATAATCTAGATTATCACCATCTATTGCTATTAGATTGTTTTTGTATCTACAGTGGTGTTTGCTCCACTGTTAAGGTCACACAATCCACAAAACGTTACAATATTATGTATAATGTAAGCAGAAAAACCTCACATGACAGAAAAAGAGATCAGTGGTGTGCTCACTGTAGCTCTAAATCCCCACTGTTTGAATCCCACTCAGTCCCCTGTGGCTGCTTAGCAACCCCTCTCCAGCACAATATACTCTGAATTAACAGGGTAAAGTGTGACCGCTGCCTCCTCAAAACCACGAGTCAAGGGTGCTCTCCCATCATCAACGCCTTCTCTCAGCACTGCAGCAATAAAAGCCTCTGATTTATTACAACGTGGCTTCAAAACAACACAAAAAACAAACAAGCTGAAAAGCAAACACGAGCTACAAAACAGTCTGAAACCCAGATCAGCGTCAGTGCTGCTGGTGGCTCCATGTGATGTGGGCAGTGGCAAAAAGGGACCTTATACTTCATATACAAAACAAACAGGTCCATAAGTATAAAATTCGGTCACCTTTAGTCTCCCAGATTCAGACGATCAGCCACCTTTGAATGCATACTGTCAGGTAAACGTCCACATATATCCTTTGTTATATACCTTATATACAACACTATCTTGTGACCTATATATAGCTGCATATATGGGTAATGACATGCATTGTCAAGCCTTAAATTCAGCCTTGCATCTCACTTCCTCCAAACTGGATTTTCCGCCCTACACTACTTGGCTTCACTGTGGAGTATACTGATGGCTCTATGACAAATTCACTGAGCAGTCCCTGAGCAATAACACACAAGTCCCAAACCCCTGTCCTCCTGCTACTATAATCCAGAATAAAATGACTCAGTAATGTGGGTTCACCATCCTGAGAGTCCCCCCTCTCCACCACCCCAAAATTGCTGGAAAAACTGCAAGGAACATGCACTAAATGGGGGTGTTTGATACCAAAATGGAGCTCATATTGATCCATTCTGTTCTTTTAGCATCAAAACACACACTCATGTGAAATTAAGAGGTATTAATCAATGCATTGTTTTATTTTTTTAAGTGCACTATACGGGTTTATTTGAAAGTGGATGGAGCATCAAGCAGCTGTGACTTGAAGCAGGCTGAGATCTGTCCCTGGTGCTGAATTAAGAATTCACTAGGTCAAATCGATGAGGAAGGGATCAGTTTTCATATTCAGTTACAGTGTTCTGGGCGAAAGAAGTGATTCTGTTGCCTGGAGGTTCAATCGGATGCAGAAGGGCGCTGCTGTCATTTTGATCTTTACTTAATTTCATGTAATGTTTGAGACGTTGTGGGCAGTTAGTTGGATAGAAAAGCAGTGAAAGTAGAAGTACAGTTCGATCACCACCTCTGTTCACGTGTAGCTGTCACTGCCGGTGAGTCTCTGAGCAAGACACATGCATGGGACCTAACCCCTCACCCGTCTCTCGGGATAAGCGCGTCAGCTAAAAGCGCTAAATGTAAATGCGAAAGCCTCTGTGAAGACTCAGAATAAGGGATTAAAATCCGCATCGCTGGATGTTAAAACTGCATTAGACCTGAATCCTCCCCGCCAGCTGCACGCCGCCCGTGGCTAGATCAGAATTTCATGAAAAAAACGCACAGATGCACCCACATCAGTCCGCGTTATGTCGATCGTCTGCAAATGTCATTTTCCTTTAAGATGATGTAAGACATTACTTCATGGGACGATCTTTATTCTCTCTCTCTTGCACAGCTTGGAGCAACATTATCTTAAACCTTCTGCGGGACCAAACGCTTCCGCACTCAGCAGTTTGGAGAGATGGGTGCGCACAGGAGTCCCGCTTTCACCCTCCTCTCTGTGAGCAACCCCGGAACATGTTTCAGCATCCCAGTTGTCAGGAGTGACGCTTAGCAGCAGAATGATGGGATCAACGCACATTTTTCAATTAATCTCGGACTGATTGAACTAGAAGACAGACGCCAGACGGCGAACCTTTCCACAGAAAACTTGAGCAAAAACATTGTTTTTACTTTTTGGATGGTGGGAAATTTCTGAGCGAAGTGAGGATTATATTTCTTTGAAGTCACACTAATGACCCATCGCAGTGAATGTGTGTAACATGATGCGCTCACTGGTTGTGATAATCGATTCTGTTAAAAAAGGATGCACCGTGGGCAGGCACATTTACGCATGGGGTTAAATGATCTATTGTAGGCACACCTTGGGATTGTTTGTCATGAGACACTGGATGCAAGGACTGCAGCTTGAATCAGGACTATGCTTTGGGTCTGAGTGCATCAACACCATGCAGCTACATCCCACACCCTGAACTTCTGGGACGTTTGCGCTCCGAGATCGAGACTCAGATTTTGTGCAAGATCTGGACAAAAAAATGGCACTGAGCGAAAACTGCAAAACGCAACCTGCAAAAGAGCAAGGCTCAGTGCAAAACCCTCCATCGGACGTTATTGAGCTAAACGTGGGTGGTCAGGTTTATTACACTCGCCATGCCACCTTGACAAGCTTTCCAAATTCCTTGCTTGGGAAGCTGTTCTCTAACAAGAAGGGGTCTTCAAATGACTTGTCCCGGGACCTTAGAGGACGTTATTTTATTGACAGAGATGGCTTTCTGTTTCGGTATGTATTGGATTACCTTAGAGACAAGCAGGTTGTCCTCCCTGACCACTTCCCAGAGAAAGGAAGGTTGAAAAGAGAGGCGGAATACTTCCAGCTGCCAGAATTGGCCAAACTTTTGTCATCCGAGGATTCAAGACTACTTCCAGACGACTTGTACTACAGCGATTTTGATGATGCGTCGCAGGGCAGCGACCAGAGGTTTTACCCCTCTTACTCCTTGGACAGGAGGTATGGCTACATCACGGTCGCTTTCAAAGGCGTTTGCACCGGGGGAGGCAGAGAAAGTCAAACTGATGCCAAGGCCAAAAAGTTACCGAGAATCTTCATCAGCAGTAGGATTGGCTTGGCGAAAGAGGTATTTGGAGACGCCCTGAACGAGAGTAGGGACTCGGACAGACCACCGGACCGTTACACCTGCAGGTTTTACCTCAAGTTCAAGCACCTGGAGAGAGCGTTTGACATGCTGTCAGAGAGCGGCTTTCACATTGTGGCTTGCAATTCGTCCCTGACCGCGTCCTCCATCGGTCATTACGCGGATGACAGGGTCTGGTCCAATTACGTACAGTACATCTTCTACCGTGAGTGAAGATTTATTCCTACTCTACACTTTCAGAAGTGATGTGAGATAAACTGGTGGCTTTGACATCCAGGAGTAATTAGAATGCAAACAACAGCCCCACAAAAATAACACCCAATGTAAAGTAAAAAAAAAAAAAAAAAAAAAATGAAAGTGCCCCTCCCTCCCCCCACATAACCACATCCAGGCAATAGGCTCATCAGTATGGTATTGCATGGCGTCCATCAGAAAGTGATGAGTGTGTTTTTCTCATTAAATAGTGTAAAACGTTTACCCACATAGCTTTCCATAAGAAAACCCACCTAATTTGATTCTAATGGTCGAGATTTAGAGGTGATCTGCAGAAGTTGGTGTGTGTTAGCTCACACCGCCAGGAGGCATGGTCGGGTTAGCCTACAGCACATGTATGCATCCCTTGCAGTGGCTGACTTTAAACTTCTATTTTAGGTCCGAGATAAGAGGCAAACTTTCCCACGGGCCGCAGGGGAGTTGAGTCACAACGCTGCTACACATGCGTCATGCGTAAACACGGGTTATTGCTCAGATTTTGAGGGGTTATGAATAAGCACCAGTGGGCAGCGACGTTTCACATAAATGCTGCTGCATTCTCTTGAAGCAGCTCTGCTCTTTACTTGAAGACAAAGTTTGTTCGTCAGCAAATGCCTTAATTAGCTGCAAATATGGTTCATTCCACTCTTTGCAGAGGGAGGAGTTGGACCATATGGCCGATTAAAAAGCACTTTGTTCATTATTCTGAATGGCTCCCTTTGGAAGAGCAGAAGAAAACCCAGTTGGTGGGTCAAGGTTGGAGGTGCAGGAGGGTGTTCTGAGGAAGACATGACATATGGTTTGCTAATGATTTACCAATAGTGTTGTTAATACAGGCTAATTATAACAGAGGGGTCTGCATTGACCCACAAGAACATTCAGCCAGGTAACATTTTCCTGAGTCATTCAACTTTCTGGAGCACAGCATATGGTGTAGGTGTTCACATCCCCATTAACAGACACTGCCCTAGGACAAAGGATGAGTAGGATGAGAAGGAGGGACGACACAGGGGAGAAACTGCTGTAAGTACAGCATGGAAGGAAAGAAGATGCAGAGTGAGAAGAGCACAGGGGAGAGGAATAGAGAGAGAGGGAATTTAAGGAAGCGAGCTGAAAAGAAGTGAAGAAGAGGGAGGCAAGCAGATGGAGGAGAGAGCGGCTGAGCGGGAGGGATGAGGGAGTAAAAGTTGCATGAGACCTGGCCATGGGGAGAAAGAACTGAGGCAGAAAGGAGAGAGGGAACGAGGAGCAAAAATAGATTAAAGTAAGTATCAGACAGGAAAGTTCATCGGGTCCGAGGGGGCAAAGAGGAAAAATATTTTTTGGTGGTAAGACACGAAAAACGAGGGAGAGACTGGGTTTTCATTAAAAGAGAGAAGACAAGGTGAGGGTGAGAGGAAACACACACACACACACACATATGTATATAGCGACCGTTAGTAGAGAGAGGCCTAGTCAGCATGATGGATGGACACATCAGAGGCAGACAGGCGTGAGAGCGCTTGCTCCACAGCAGCACAGCGGCCCGCATCCACTTTCAAAACTAATACTGTAACCTGATTCTGAATGTGGGACACTGGCTGGCCTCGGGCAGGTAGTCCTAAACTAAGAATGCATGTAGACAAGTGCACCTTTGAGGTGGGCACGAAACAGATGTGTTTTATTGTTGTTTGTTGTTTTTAGCAGAACATTTCTCCCTCCCATCCAATCACAGGCTCATATGGAGTGAAACAGGGAGGCTGGGATTGTGCAGAGTGTAAAAAGAGCAATCCGGTGCAGTAAACAAATTGAGAGACTTTCTTCCAGCCTGTCAGTTCCTTAGCATCAGTTATGTTCTTCTTGTTGAACGCGTCAGTTGTTTTCTACAGGCTCCACTGACTCTCAGTATTAGTGTAGACTCCAGTTTCCAAAATGCCCACAGTAGATATTCATCATTTTACTGCATGGTATCATCTGTATTAACAGTCAGGGGAGCCGTTCCCTCATAAAGTTAAGACACTCCACTCTCAATTATTGTCATCCACTCCTGTTCAGTAGGATTTATGCTGTTGGTTTCTCCATCGACTAAAACAAATTAATCTTTCAGGAAAAGGGCACTCTCCTCAGGAGGCCACAGTGTCTGAGCATTCATCATGAACAAGAGTTTTTGCACCTGATGGCCATGATGAATAATTCGCATTTGACCGGGTATGACTTGTTCACCCTTTGAATAAACAACTGAGCCAGAGAGAAATATATCAAAACTAATAACCAGCACACATTACAGTGAACGAGACGGAGAACAGAAGCTGGTTTGGTCCAAAAATCCAGAGGATCAGCTGCTTGCAGCATCTTGCATGGTATTGCATTTGCTGGGGGAAATATGGAAGCCCAAAAATAGATGAAAAGTTGGTCATGATTTATAAAATGCTCATGGTAAGTTAGTTACTTATTAAGTAAAAAGTATAAGATAAAAAGTCAAAATTACAAGATAAAAATCAAAGTTTTGAGATAAAAAGTCAAAATCATGAGATGAAAAGTGAAAACTTTGACTTTCTAAGTTATAATATGAGATAATAAAGTAAAAACTATTAAAAGTAAGATAAAAAGTAAAAAATTATGAGATAATAATATAAACATTTTGAGATATGGGAGAGTAAGTCAAATGTTTTACTTATCATTAGCATTGTTTTTTTTATTTATCATGTATAACTTTTTATTTTTATTTTACTGGCAGAATTGGGCTTCCGTAGGTAGATGATCCTGTCAGGTTATTTGTCAAGCAGAAATTTAGGTCGTTTAGCGTGACAGGGACGTTTCGTTTTTTCGATTGGCAGTGACAACATTATTTCTGTAGAGATTAACAACTCTAACCTCCCAGTTGGCGTTTGGGACCAGTCTCCTTATTGCTAATTATCTCTGGGGAAAGAGGAGAGTGTTGGCTAATTAAAAAGCAATCTGTGATCCCAAAATATTTCCTCGTCTCCAGTCATCCTGGATGGAGATGCAGTTTAGAAAGATAGATGCTAACCTATTTTAAAGGCAATTCAAAATATAAGTCATGTTCTAAAATAGGAAAAGGTTCTTACAGTCAATTCATAGATGAAAATGACACGACGTCATGGACTAAATAACATCATAACCTGCTTTGACATTACTTCTTCCACATCACAGTGGCAGAGCAAATCAATTTGCTTGGGTGTAATGGAGGCAGAGATTGGGCCGTCCCTGAGCTCCCAGAGAGCCTGGTTGGAGTCTGGATGGATTGGCAGTGCCGACAAGAGATGGATGGGGCTCCCATGAACAACTCACACACGTCTTAAAGAGCAGCTGGGCAGAAAGATGGCCTGAAGGAAGGCATGGGTGTGTGCTTGTACCATTTTTTCTCACAGTGGTTGCAGAACCTTGTGCAGTTCAAGTAGACAATCTGGCTCACCTTGGGAGTAAATCTGAGTTTATTGAAAAGCTGCAGATGCAAAAGGAAAATATACTTATACTTATATACAATACTGAAATCAATCGTTCTTTGAAGCAGCATGCACTGAATTTTGAAGGACCAGGTGGTTTTTCACGTTTTAGGTCATTGACTACAAATAGTATTCTTCACATTACTGCTGATTGTTTTCTAAATCTTACTACCAGCTTTTACGTTGATTTCTATGCAGCCGTTAGTTCCCATTTAATCTCACTACAGTATTAAAATGAATTTGCAGAGACAAAGAACATCTAATCTGTCATAATGAACGTTTCATTATCTTTTCTTTTTTTTGTCAAAGTTTTTGTTGCACAATAACTCAGTTACAAGCAGAGATTGGGAGGATTGTAACATTCCTAAATTGGGAATCAGGGGCTAAATAATAACCCTTTCATGCATGGAATAAGCTAACTCACACTAACCCTCTCTCACTGTCCATTCTTGCTTATTGATTGTCTTCAACACAAAACAATATACTGTACGACTGCTGACTCACAAATCACAGATGTCGGGAGTGTCCTTGAACGCATCAACAAGGAGAGTTTTCAAAATAGTACCTGCTAGTAACTTCATTACCAAGGTGAATGATAATGCAGTTTTGACAAATAAAAAGACTAAATACAGACCTTGATGGATTACCCACCCAAACCTCCAGTATGTTCCTTTAAAATAACACGTAAACTTAGAACCAAATTAATAGCTGACTAGTTTTCAGGCATAATTTGAATACTGTCATTTTTTTGTCCTTGCTTCTGCTATGTCTGCACTCTGTCGCTGCTGGAGAACAGGTATAACAGCTCTTATCGTATGACATCTAACACCTTAATGAGTCCTCCAGAGACACGTGATGGCTACGTGGATGGTGGAACTTACATTGGGGGCAGGGCTGAGAGTTTCCTGAAGACAGGGCATCCTGTGTGTTGGTATGCAGGAGGTCATCTTGGCTCTTTTTGAGGGTGCAAGGTAGCTTGTGTAAAGAGCAAATGAAAGCATGTTTGGGGGTCTACTGTAAAATTCAAAGAGGTGTTACATGCACTTTCCTTAGATGTAACTCTTTGAATATCACCTACTTGACAGGGTGAGGGACCAGAGTTGCCCCTCCTCTTTCCTCCAGCCTCTTGAGGCATCATCTAGGTGATGACAGGAGCTCGGTGAATACTCAGGACACCTTCTCGCTTTCTCCCCGCCTCATCAGTGCCTGTGCAGTGGATGGGTGTGGCTCTGGGTCAGGGGACAGGCCTACAGGGAGAGGCTGATATAGACATTTCAATCTGTCTGCGTTGCTTGTTCATCTCCCTGTCAGGCAGACGCTCAGCAGGCAGCCACCCTCTGACTCTGGGAGGAGACAGCACCCACTTGTCATTAACAATCAGCCAGTGAAGCTGTCGCTCTCCTCATGGAAAGCAGATAATTTGGGCCAGGCCAGTAATGGCTCTATGAGAGAGTAAGAGTGTCCTTGAATCAGGTAATGTAAAGCTTACTGGGACTCCATGGGTTACCCCGACTATTCCTCTCCTTTCTCATCACTGCTGCTAAAGAGGGTTGTTACAGCTGAGTAGGCTGGCTGAGTGGAGGTAATTAATATTGACAAATTCAATTGTATGCAGATATTACTGACATTATTATATCTGGCAAGAGGATGGCTTTAGCCGTCAGTTAGACTGGACACAAACTGCTGAAGTGATACTTTTGCAGCAAATAGGACTGTCTTGGTGAAATGGATTTCCCTCACCCTGTAAGGACGGTCACTGCCTTTGCAAGACAATCCTTTTTTCTGCTGCAAGGACACACTGGCCTAATTTGTGAGCTAACAAGCATGTAAACTACACTCTTCCCGAGGCAGTGGCAGAGTATTTGTGTAACTGGATAAGTGATCTGGAGAATGTAAGAGTGTGTCTAAGATCAGAGCTCATATGAGCTTAACTCCCTGACTGGCTGAATGAATATGCATAGTTAACCTGTCAGGCAATATTACCCCTAGTACATGTAGCTTTTTTTCACCAAGCTAATCAGGGCTGATACTCGATTCTTTTTCTCCCTATTTTGTTTGTTTCACGACCAAAGTCTCGTCCAGAGAATATTTCTGTCCTAGAATCAAGCAGCAACTGAAGCATTTGAAGATGATTCACACCACTCAGCCTCACAGGATTTTGTTGTGTTTGGGCAATGAAAGCAAGTATGTTTTTTTCAGAAATTCAAAAATTAACTGGGTTTTTTTTTTTTTTTTTTGTCCAGCTTGGACGTAAAATGCTTCTTTGTGTTCAAAACTTATTTTCATTTATTTAGATTGAGGGCGCAGTTCACATCACTGCTGAGACAAATTTGAAAAGCAGACAGCTTTGGGTCACTCAAGTCCAAATCTGAAATAAATTGCATTATGACCTCCTGGTTATGTGCAATAACAACATGAAATTGCTGAGTGATGAGTCTTTCTTGTTCCTCTTTATTTATTTTTTTGCCTCTCAACTTTCAGCGTGTGATCGTTCATGCCGAGCGTCTCTCAGATTACATGACTGAAGCACAGAGCTGCTCTGCCATTAAAGGAATAATCATCAGACGCCCTTGATGAGTCAGTTTAGAGGCACAAATAAAAACAAACACACTAATGTCTGACAAGAAACCCACTGACATTTGAATTTGAGTTTGTCAGAGCCCTCTGCCTTCAGTCCCCATCGTGTCCTACTTTTAATGGGTAAAAACGTGCTCTTTTAGTCTAATAATCAGGCAGTTGAATTTCCATAAAGCTCTGACCTCTCTCAGGCACGAAGACAAACATCCCTGCTTTCATTAGAGATGGAGAGGAGTTTGAGGATACCCCGTGTGACACGCCTGCATGCCTCCGTGCAGAACTCGACTCCCTCTCTCTGTGTTATTTATGAGAAGTGCACAGCCTGAGTCTGGTTTGAGGACCAGCCCCAGTCTTTTAATGTGGTTGGAACATGATCTCTTAGACAGGCTGTATAGAAAAACTCACTGCAATCAATGGCTTCCCTGAAAAGATACCAAAGGGTATTAGACACACCCACTTGTTTAAATGTACCCCAGAATGACTGTGCTTCCTGACAAGGCTCTTAGTCGTTTCCTGTCTTGGCTCTGAAGGGGACATCAATGCTTGACACTGCACAACTTTATCCAATACAGTTTGTGGCTGCGTTCTTACACACACAGATTTGTTTTTGCATTATAGGCTATACCGCATGTCCATGTCCAAATTATTGTATAAAACAAAATGCAAGCCCAGGTGCTTCTCAGCCTGTCAGTGGCTTTAATACAATTCATTCTCCTGCACGGCCTGAAAATTTGATGATGCTATTATTGGGTGTTGGCTAGTTTCCTAAATGGGTTTGCCCCTCTGGACCACAGCATCCATCCATTTAGAAACAATGCTCAGCCTCCCTCCTCTTGATCCTCCTCGCTAAAGCGCCTGCATCCATTTGCCTGGTGCTACTCGTCTGCCGGATTCAGCTAGATTCATTTTCTGCGGGGGGAAATTGGTGCGCTGATTGGCCTCTTTACTCATGGATTAGCCATTAAAAAGCTGTTAGTGACTCTCTCACTATCAGCTCAATGCAATCATCGCACCAGAGATAAGGTCATTATTACAGTGTGCGCAGAGAGGTTAAAGTCCCCCTTGATCTCTGTTCAGTATAAATTGGTGCATGCACTGGAAGGAGGTAATGGACAAATTATTGCTCCCTCTGAGATATCATTTCTATTGAGCCTGTATCATCACATTGGAAAAAGTCATTAAGAGGTTTTTAGAATCTGTGTACATTAGTTTATTCCTCATACACCGTTGTTTATATTACAGCGAGCACAGCAGTTTTCAGCACATTTCTACCTGTTTAGTACATCTAAATGAGACCTTAGTTCAGGGATATTTTTGGAAATGAAAGACAGCTGCAGTGTTTACTGTCTTACTGTCTTCGCTTGAACACTTCACAAGCCAGCGGGCAGTGCAGTACAGTATTTCTGGTTCATAATTAGCAGTGTAGGAGGATGTGAGATGATACAAGAAGTAGGTACAGGAGGAAAACGAAGACTGCTAAAATCCTCTACCTGGTTCACTTCTCATCCAAACTTCATGACAGGAGGTCAGGACACCTGCAGGGCCTGCAGGTACATTTATTCACTCCTCTATTCACTGACCCAATTCTGTTACCACTCAAGATAAATTATACTTTGTGTTTACCTGCTTTTTCTACCTTGTTGCCTCCCTAAAGGTAGAAAGCACCTTGGCAACTTATTTGACTGAGTGATCTGAAAACACAAAAATAATACACCACCATCTTAATACAAGGCAGTCAGGTTACAGTCTAATAAGAAACTGCAAATGCAAAGCAGATTGCTTTGGCTCCGAGACAAGCTTTGCCTTGGGAAATGGGAAAGGTCTTTTAGGGAGACGTACTGAAATGAGCTCTGGGGTTCTCCTTATCAGGGGAAGCAATATGCACAGCCCACCAGCTCTTTGAGATTCAGCAATTAAATGTCAAAGCCAATAACTTGCATGTTCTTACATCTGTACCCCCCTAAATACCCACACACACACTCATCTGATATTCGCTTAAAGATATTTGTATGACATTGAAACTGCTGTGTAGGCATTTGTCAGCATTTGCTTGATCAGTGCAACTGTTTCTTTTGATTACAGCTTGAATCTGTCACCATACAGACAGCTGGTACATTAGTTTACAGTGCGTTTCTGCATGAAGGAGGGTCTTGCTGCAACAGAAAATTGACTGCACGTGGTCAAAACAACTGACAAATGTGTTTGTGTGTGTGTTTTCTAGGTGGGCCCTCAAGGTGGTTGTCCTCTCACTGTGACTGCTGCTGCAAGAGCCACAAAAGCGAGCGTGAGGGAGAGAGCGGCACTTCCTTCAATGAGCTCTCCACTTCTTGTTCTGAGACCCAGTCGGAGGCCAGTTCCCCTCAAGGAACCGTGATCTGTGGCCCCGTGAGACGGCAGATCAACATCCAGACGCTGGACCGTCCCATGCCTAAAGGACCAGTGCACATGCTGCAGCAGGCAGAGATGCGCCGTAAGACCGACATGCTCCGCGTGAGAACCTTTGGGGTCCGAGAACGAGAGGCCGCAAAGAGGAAAGCGAACAAGGAGAAGCTGACTCCAGAGCAGGAGATGGAGAAATGCATCCAGGACTTCCGGCGCATTAGGATTCCTGATCACTTTCCGGAGAGGAAGTACATGTGGCAATCAGAGCTCCTGAGAAAGTACCGTCTCTAAATGTGAGTGTGAAGAAGAAGAAAGCGAAGGGGAGATAGTAGTATCATGCATAGGCAATAGACTGCACCCTCTAAGACACATACTGTATTAGAAAAAAAAACTATGGTCACTTTCCCGCCAGCATGACTAGCGGAGCACACAAAGTACAAGGCAGTGTGAGTCTTTGATTTGTAAAGTATGCACAGTGTTGTGTATGATATGCACATGTGTAAATCAGGTTACTCCTGTTGGGGCTTACGTCACTAACCCTGTTCTCACTTCAGAGAGCCGGGAGCCAGGTGTACTAAAAGCTACTATATCACTAGTTGAAGCAACAACGCAACCTCAGGGGCAACACCATGTCAATTCATCAACCTATCACATACTGTATGTGCAATTGCCCACAATAGCTGTTTTTTAAAAATGGATGTACCCAGATGGTGCTGTGAGTTAGCAATGGAATATCACTACTACTCCACTGATAACACATATACTTATAGTAGGCTTTGATAACGGCACTGCATGTCATTTCACCCTTAGCATAATTATGCAATATCAAACAAACTTTCAATTCACTCTTTTGTGTGATGGGTAAAAATGCTGTGTTATGACTGAGACTAACTTAAATGAGGAAAGCACTGCCTAGATCTGTTTGCCATTGTAAAACTTTTTTGTCCAATGTTGTCAAAATGTGTTGGATAGATGATGTTGTGTAGGTAGAGTATATAATGCCAATGGATATTTGACTAATCCTTGATTGTAAGTGTGCAAAAAAAGCTAATAAATGGGTTAGAATTGTAAATATTCAGTGGACCTTCTTGTGACCTTCAGTACATTTAGATTTACATGGAAATTCCAGTTTCTTTCAACTTGGGTCTTATTCTCATAACTGACCATTCACTAATCCTCTCGCCCAAACAGCAATTGTCCAATTATAGCTTAGCAAGCATAATTAGGCACGCAAAGGCCTGTCTAGCTTTAGCTTTCTCTACATGTTGAAGTGGTGTGCAGCTTATTTGGAAATATATATATGTCGTATATGTCGTTTTGTCAAATTCGGGAGATATATGTCATCTCCCAAATTTCTATAACGGAGGTGGCGAGTACAATGTTAACATGACCTATTTGTGAAAATGGCCACAATTATGAGATTAGGTTGAAAAATACCTGAATTTTCCTGTAACTGACTGCAGCATATTCCCATGTTTCTCTGGTCAGATCTTTTGGTTTGAGATTTTTTGGGATTTTCCAGAAACAGACGCTCTGCTGGGCTGAAAACAAAAACGTCTTGCCTTGTGTTGCTCCCACCACCACCTGTCAATCAACCAACCCCACGCAAAACTGGTGTCATTTAAGAAGTGAAATAGATCCCTCCTTGTTGACATTTTAACGTGTGCCTCTTCCTCTTGAGAGGATCTTGAGGAAACGGGAAGAGAACCATAGCATCACAAGCACCATTTATAGAAAGCACTATTTTTAGCGAACAGATTTCTGCAGTGTCGCCACATTGCATCCTTAAGGAGCGAGGCTTGGGGACCTTATTGCTGCAACCCCAAAAACAGCCTGTGTGATGATAGATGAAGAACTGCGTCTCTCTTGGCACAGTGAGTGTCCTCCAACACAAGTTCAAAGGAAAAAGCTTTGTTAGGACTTTGTCATACATTTTGCTCTTTATGCAGAAACGAATATGACAATAACCAGATTATAAGTATGAGATATATACCCCTGTAGCCCTTCTACCTTTGTCAGCGAAGACATAAATGCAAACTGAAACCTATAATCCTGGTGCAAAAAAGACATTAGCCTACACCCATATGTTACAAAAAGAACGTTTTAAATAATCTCAGGGATTTTTTTAAGTCTCTAATTAACTGCTATTTAACTAGGAAGAGATATGGGTTACGATGTGAATGGACTCCCAGAAACTCATAAAAAAGGGCATTCAATTCTTAATACCCCAGCAGAGAATAAAATAGCAAAAACCTGGAAGGGGACTGTAACATAATGAATTTGTCAGGGATATAGTGGCCGTTCTTCCTCTCCTCCACTCTGCACCCAGACCCATATCTCTTCCTCTCAGCCTCCATTCAACAGGAACACAGCATGAAATCTCTCAGTTTGAAATCCAATGCCCCTTTCCCCCGTCTTTGAAAACCAGATCCGGCTTTGGAAGACATTTCGCCTCGCACTTAGCACGATCTGAATCCTAATACCCCAATGAAAAATCAATGAATCTGTTTTTGCATATCAAATATACACAACGTCATGGCATTGCCTGGCCTGGCCTGGCCTGGCCCAGGTGACCTTGCTGGCCTATCCCACAGAACCACCAGAATGCAGCCGTTGTCACTCTGCTTTCCTTACAGATCAATAGCCTCAGATCCTGGCCCTGGCCTTACAGTCTTTATAGATGGTCGATAACCAACATCCTCCTCTAGGATGCAAAGTAACATTAAATCTTCAATCAAAAAACATCACTGCCACTGCTAACCACCATCAATTATCTGGCAGGGTTGCCTGCAGGCTTTGCATTTCCCACAACAGCTTTCTTTATGAGACAGGTCTGACAGCTTAATTACTGCGCTTGTATTAGAAAATTACTGCAAAGCCTGTGAATTCAAGAGTGGTACAATTACCCTGCTTATCAGATATTAGGCGACCAGAAAAGACTGTTATTCACACATGGAATAATAGTGGCATGATGTAAAACCAAGCAAACAGGATTTCATTTTTCACACAGTGAATATAAGGATTAGGCTCTGTTTTATATAAGAGACTGTAATTCATTTTCCCTAACGTTATAAATCCGAGGTGATAACTGGTGTTATTGTTGCAATGTGGAAGATGTCTGGATTTGTCAAGGCAGGCGCAGGATGATTTCTGCTATAAGCTTGGCATCTGGAATAGAGAGATGAAATATGCAATTTACCTCTTTCTTCTGAAACAATACCCAAACTCTTACTGGGAGAGGCCTGCAGCACGTCTCCATAAATATCCAAGACTAACATGTTTTTTTCTGCTCACTCATCTAATTTTAGATGACTGACATCTCAGAGGTTTATGAACACTGGGGAAGTGAATGGAGATGTGGCTGACTAACTGGGAAACTTAAGATCCTTCTCCTGAGGTTCACATCTTTGTTATTTGCATATTTGTTCATCATGATGGCAAAAATAAGGGTATTCCCAGGACTATGCTACAGTACACTCTAAAAACAGACAGACAATCATGTGCAAATGCTTTTGGATCACACAATGGCTCAAACTGTTTTGCCCAGTGGGTACTTAGATACTTAGATAATTACTCACAGCAAAACATTTACATTCTAGCGTCACAACTCTGGGGCCCAGTTTTCCCATTAGTGTCACTTCATTTATTTATTTGTCAAAAACACACATTTCATAGTCTTTTGTGACTGTTAACAGGGTCAGTTTCTCCTTTTTACTCCCCTTTAAGCCAAATTGTGCTCTGAGCTGTGGTTACATTAAACCTACATATTTGTGCTCTTTCCGGAGGAGCCTGCAGGGACGTAGTTATAGAAATGGGAGCCAATTTACAGCCTTGGAGCACATTTGGGATCTGACTGTGGCCTGATTCTGCCAAGTCCAATGTTTGGAAATACCAATGGAACAGATTACAAATGAATCTAGGGGAAGAAATGACAAAACCACGGTGAATGTCATTACCATCACCGATAACCTGCATGGTGGGACTTCCCTGCTAGAATCAGAGTACAGAGAGAGGAAGACACAAACACACCTGGACACAACACAGACTTACAGGGAGGTACAAACATGCACATTAAGTCTGCTTTCATCTCATCCCCACTTGTTGTTCTGCCTTTGACTAACCATTATCAACAAGCAAAATACACTTCCACACATTTATTTACTGGCCGGTTATTGGACATATTCCTTCTTGAAATTTGGGCTTTTAAACACTTAATTTCACAGTGCTTATTGGCCTCCATTACTGTGCTGTCCTCTAATTCAAACTCTCTACAGGGAGTCTGCACAGGAAAAAAAAAGCCAAATTTAAAGGTACGGTTCAACCAAACAACCCCCCAAAAAATCATACATACTCACTTACCTGTGGTGCTATCAAGTCATCACTTTTAGTTTTATTTGTCCTGATTTTGAGATATCTGTCTCTAAGATTTCTGCTGCCACCTCAATACAACGAAGGTGAATAGACTTTTGTTTATGTTGCTTTAAGCACTGAAAAAAATATATTAAAAATGCAACAGAAACACTGCTTTCCAAAAACAGTGTCCTAGTTACTCTGAAGAATCGACAGGCTCTGCTGTGAACTGGTTGCTTTGGAGCTACTTTCTACTGAAGAAATAGTCCCCGTAAAAACTGTTGACAGTTGGTCTGTGGATTATTCAGGATAACGAGGGACTGACTTCTGAAAATAGATGTGAAATCTCAGAGATGGAGATCTCAAAACCTGGGCAAGTAAAACCAAAACATCTGCATGGCTGAATAACACCACAGGTAAGTGAGAAAATGTTTTTTGGTAAATTTGGGTGAAACAACCCCTTTATTTGTGGTAGTCTGAGATTTTTCCACACACATCACAACATGATATTCTTTGGTCTGAAAAAATCTCTGCTTGTTTGTAATTTTGCAATCGGTAAAAAAGGGTTTCAAAAGAAGTAGAAGTTGCCAGTTTATCAGGTACACCTAGCTAAATCTAATGCAAGCAATGCAATACAATTGTCCTGCAATAAATTATGATGGTTATAATGTTCAATTTTTGATGATATTGTTTTAGAGAGGTGTTGATTCAACTGTATGATCATGTTGGAAGCTACAATTTTTGGTGCTGTTGAACTATGTTGCGCTATACTGAGAGGTATTTCTAATATTTTGTCTACCTCATTTAGTGAGGGTAAACAAAATATTAGAAATGCCTCACAGTACAATGAAATTAAATTCAAGTGGTGATTTATTGCAGGCCTGGCAACTGAGTCTATTTATTTTTTTATTTTTTGTTATTTATGAATTCGCACTCTAGGACCAAAAACTATAGGTGCCTTCCCTCAAATTAGGCCCTGGGTAGTCAAAAGCCCTGTTCTCATCACCATGGGCACACACACACACACACACACACACACACACACACACACACACACACACACACACACACACACACACACACACACACACACACATCTATATACTGCAGTGACAGGTGTCAGTCAATAGTGCTGACTTCAGCAGGCACTGAGTCCACAGTGAGTCTACTTTTTCCTTTGGCGCCCTATCTCCTCCCTCAGCTCACTGCTCTGGCGCCAGCACTGAGGTACAACACAGAACACACCATCATTCACCTCCTCAGCATTATAGTTAGTTATCTGTATTATCTGCGCAGCTCTACACATTCTTGGATATTCTTCCAACCCCCTCTGGGATCCCTTCAGCCTCCTGCACTGCACTAAAACAAGGTTCTGAATCCAGGTGCAGAGCTACTAATTGGGTAAAATATCCAGAGGTCCTGAGCAACGAGTGCAGGAGAGTGAACCTACCTATGCATACCTGGGCTCCCCCCTGGGACACCAGTCCACCAGTGGGTGAAGAAAGGGGAGAAAAACGGGAGTGCAATAGAGATGCCACTACACTGCCTTGTTATGAGGTCAGTCAAGTGAACTTGAAGCTCCACAGCATTTGTGCAGGTGTAATTAATGTTTTTTTTAAATTTTTTTTTTTTTAAACAAAACCTCTTAGCAGCTGTAAGGAGGACTGATTTACAGCCAAAGTGTCTTCCTCTCGTCATTTTCCCCCTCATTACCTTATCCTTTCCTCAAGGACTGCTCTGGAGAATATACAGGCTCAGTTAAGCTGTTCTGACCGGAAATCCCATTGCTCATAAATCACCTCCAAGGGCTTCTGATCAGCATTGCTACATCACAGTGTAAAGGAGCTCACAGTGGTGTGTGCTGCTGCTGAGCAGGGCAGCAGCTATTATAAATCAAAGGAAGAGTACCGAGTATATTGCAGAGGATAAAATACTGTAGGACACCTTATCATAAATCTTGGAAATAATCACTGATTGTCTGTGAGCTGTGATATCAGACAATGAATACAGCAGGACAGGTAAACAGTTATGATGTTATGGGAGAATGGACAAGGGCTTACTCACCTTCTTGTATACAGCCAGTCTGTTAGGAGGCTGAAATTACAGCAAGAACCTCTTATACTTTGATTTTTATGATGGAGTTTGTCAGGATGTTATTATACAGGAGTAAAGATTTCCCTTTTCTGTTGAGCCAGACTTTGTACAGTCAAAATGTGCTGTATTCAGCTGATTAAATAATCAGAAGGGGAACATTGTCTTAATTCCTCCCAACATTTTCCCAGTGCTGTGCAATTAGAACTGCATGCCTGAACCATACCTTGAGGAGCCGTTGCTTTATAAAACATCCTCAAATAGCTTCAGAGCACTTTTCCTAATGTGTAACCCTTTTTAGCATATAAAGGAGATAAAGACTCTGTTTCGCTGTTAATTTCTTTCATGCCTTTTAACGAGGGCCTAGGGAGAAACCCTGCTCTGAATGCATTATGGAGCTGTTACTGTATAAGGAAATAATCGCAGTATTAATTTTGAGCATTCAATTGGATGCCGAGGCGATAGATGGGGTTCAGGTTTAACAAAACAAATCCTCCGAACTCTCTGATAGAACTAAAATCATTGTTATCGGTCTTTTCACCAAAAACATCTGCTGAATTTCCTGTAATTGAAATCACGGCTGGGAGGTGACTATCATGTGGCACACAAACCCACTGTGAGGAAGATTGTCTCTCAGTCTGTCACAATTCTTTGAATGTAATCCTATCTATTTTCAGTGGTAATCCGTTGTTTTTAGAGGATGGCGGGGGTACAGCACTACACAACAGAAGCTGCAATGCCAAATATCTTTGTTTCCCAGCTACACTCATTAAACAGCATTCTTCTCTCTGGAGAAGTAATTATCTCATTGTCATCCTCTAGTACAGGTCTGCAGGATGTATTTTTGAGGGGTATCATTGAGTATTTTTAGAAAGCTGAGTGCATTATGCATATAAGAAACCCCTCGTATTACCCATGGAGTACTACCAGATTAATCCTTCCAGAGATTAAATGTTGCAGACAGATGGTGGGAATGTTGCATCCACATCGGCTGACCTGCTACTGTTGCTCTGTGATTATCAGTAACAGTGCACTAAACATATCTGCACAGATTACCTAAAAGCATATCAGGCCTGAAAATACAAAATTCAGGGAATAAATTCTGCACATGAATATTGCAGTGTTTGCAGCGCAGTGGTGAGTTAAAATAAAGTACTGAAGCGAAATAAAGCACAGATCAATAACAACAATGAACATGGTCAAATAAAGATATGGTGCTTAAACTAAAAACAGAGAAAGAAGGGACTTGGATTCATGACCTGAGTATTTCTAAAATCCTGGCAACAGTATCATCTGTACTCAAGACTTGTGTAGTGTTGATGCTAATATAGTGCAACAATGTAGGGCCAGCAAGTGGCTGTTTGTGAGTGTAAAAGTGTAAACAACACAGAGCAGAGCAGATGCAGTTTCGTTTGAAGCAATGAAAGTGTTAAGACCCCTGCACTCTCATTAATCTCTATTGGCCTGTGTCACCGCTCAGAAAGAAAGGCGAGATTACTCCCATCCCCGGCCTCAGACTCTCATTTAGCCACATACTTCAAGCCATTATTCAGCCATCATAGGAACACCACAAAACAAATGGTATTTACCTCAAAGGCCATATTACCTCAGCGAGGAGGGATAGGGAGCTGGGAAGCCAGGAGATGGGAAAAGGAAGTGGGGAATAAACAAGAGTTTGAAACTCATCATGGAGCTGCAGTACATTCACTTCCTCTGCTGGTGTCAGGCTGTCATCTGTCATCTAAGAACATGACAAATGGCTGAAATGAGCTGGAGGAGGATTTGACACAGATGTCTGACATCACCATCTAATCCTTCACGCCACGATGGGATGGGCTTGATTGCCATGGCAACAAACTCAAAAAATAATCCTGCAGACCCTGAAAGCCTGGGTGATTGGGTTTGATTTTGATTATGGTATTAAAACACAGCCTGCTTCCACACCAAAGAATGACTGATTTCCAGATTAGTGCACAGTTAATTAGTCACTCTCATGAAGACGGCACACAGCCTATCACAGTCCACAATCAAAGAGCTTACTCGTGTGGTTTTAACCTACGAGCTTCTTATACAGCTGAACCAAAGCTTAGCTTCAAAAGTAACACTGATTGCACTGAGTACTACAGCCCTGTCTTTTGTATGTTTCAGTGCCTCAAGTCTAATTTTTCTGGGTGAAATATCAACATCTGGGCAGTCGTTTTTTAAGTCACAAGAGGTGACGTGAAGTCAAGGTGAAAGAGGAGGAAAGAGGAGTGCGTTAAGGGCGGGGTGCAGGCGGCGGGTGATACTGAGCTGCCCTGTGAGTGTGTAAGGGCGTGTGATAAATCCACAGTTTGGGTGCCAGCCATGAGTCAGGGACAGGTCTGCGGTATGATTAACTTTAGATAAAGGAGACTAGAGACCTGGCCAAGCAGGATCAGAGCTCCTCGAGGAAATAGAGACGAGACTTACATACAATGATGAAGGACACCTCACTCTCTACAGGATCACATTCTAGTTTTGAGGAAACACTCTAAACACACATACAGTGTTTAGAAATCCACGTTTCAGTCTTATGGTGTTGCTAAAACACAGTGAGAAAACACTCAAATCATGACAGAAAGTGAGTATGACAAAACAGTATTCAGTTATTGCTGCTGTGTAAGTGTGTGTGTGTGTGTGTGTGTGTGTGTGTGTGTGAGAGAGAGAGAGAGCCTTGAGCAAATGCATAAACCCCTCCAAGGGACTGGTGACATTTCTCGGTTTTGTGCGGCATACACTATTTAACAGGAGTCGTGATCTGGCCTCTAGATGGCATTCAGTGTCACCTTAATCACTTCTGACACACTTTTCATCAGAGCCGTGACCACATCCACCACTTATCGAAGAATGTCACCGGATAGTGAAGCTTGACTGACAGAAGCGCTTTACAACTTGAACATTTTTCACATATATATACCTTTTCTTGTAGCTTCAACCTTCATTTTTCCAATCATCCATTGTAGCCCAACAGGTAATTTCCTGAACAGTAACTCAATTGGAGCGCAGTACCACAGATGTGTTTTTGTAATGGATGTGCATGAATAACGATGAGGAAGAGAGAGAAAGGAAGAAGTTGCATAACCTATTTTGAATGCTCTGAGTCTTTCTCCAAAACCGATACCGAGCAAACAGTGTGACACATGTATCTGCCTACTGAATGGGAATTAGACGCACACAAAAGCACATCAAAGGATGTGATTGGGGGGGTTTGTTCCACAGGAGATGAGTGAAGGAAACTCGGCCAGTCATTTCAGATGTGAATTACTTTCATCATCCGCACACATGCGGCAGGCCATAATAATCACATTTCTGCGTTTACTTTGTGAAAGAGAATTTTCCTGTTCACAGAGTCTTGAGGGACGACAAATAGAGGCTGCTTCTTTTCTTATTCATAGGCCAAGCAGCGTACATGCGGACAGGCCTGCTTGATTTTCGTCCTTCATGGAAAGGAGCCAAATCTTTGTCTGTTATGCTGCTTCACCTTTGAATTGATGCTCTGCAGAATTACAAGTACAAAAGCCTCTTGGCGTGTTGCTCTACTTAAAAGATAAGGCTGGCTGTTGTCAACAAATACCATGAAAAGACAAAAAAACAACAATGCGTTAGTCCATCTCTCAATATTTTCAGATTTCCCTACCCTACTTATTCCCAAGCCCATTTGTTCCTCCTGACATAAATCCTTAAAAACAGGTCACAAATAGTATAGTATAGTTTCATTTAAAAAAAAAAAGGTTTAGTAGTTTCCTAACACAGCTGGGTATTGTAGGTTTTAGCAAACATAACTTAAACAGGTGCAAATAGTGTATTTGTTGGGGACTATTTTCAGCTGTGGATTAATACACATTTGGTGCCAGGATGATCTCTGAGGGACTGACTCAAACTAAACAGTGCCTACGTTCTTCGTAATAAAGGAACCGGCTGAATATCCCTACAAATTACGTCCACATTGGACGATTCTGTGCCTCAAGATTTACATCCACTGCCAACCTTCAGTACCAACGCAGGAAGTAGTGTGCCCTTTCTATAGTGAGGTGTAAGGAAGGATGTGGATGGTGGTGGATGGGCGTGTAACAGGTACCGACTTTCATGAAGGAGACTCCCGTCACAGACCTGCAATTAACGTCTGCGTTTTAGTTGCTAACCCCAACCATAACCATTTCCTCCCAAATATTAACCATACTTTTGTCAAATTTTGTCATGTACAGATATTACAGAAAGTAAAATTGGTATTAAATATAATCCAGGGTTTTGCAGAATCGTTCATTATTAACGTTCCTGTCTGGCCATGTGATTGGAAGGGACATGTCATGAGTTAAATGGTGCAGCAATGGTGAATAGGTTAAGACAACAGAGGAAAAAGCTCAGGCTTTAGTTACACAGGCAAAACTAGTTGGATTAATTAATTGTTGGTTTTGGTCGGTTTGGATGTAGAGTAGCCTATTGCCAACATTTTCCTTTTACACTGTTGTACAAAAACATTATATATGGAAACTGCCAAAATGACCATTGTCAGATGTCAGATGAGATGTTTGTCAAGATTGATTTGTTGAGATGGAAAGAAGCGTTTTTATCATTAAGCAGGAACAGAGCACAAAGAAATAGCTTCAACTGCACCAAGGCATGCTTTATGTCCCTCCAACCTTGGAATACAAAAATGTTTGGCATTTTTCTAGGATCCTTTTCAAACGCACATTTTCTGATATTAATATCCTTTTTACCACCAGATCTTCTTTATTTGGGATGGATATAAACTTCTGTGTGCTTCTCAGATAATTGGATACAAGACTCATGGGACAGAGACATTTTCAGTACTGTGCCACAGTGTTCTAGTTTCCCATCAGGTTGGATAATGGACCATAGTGAAGGGAACCGGTGTCCCGTTTCAGGTCTTTCATGCCAGCACAGGACTGGCCAGACACACAAGGTCTGATTCAGGGACCAAGAAAAGTAGGAAAATAGAGAGAAAGAGGGGTAACAACAGCTACTCTGTGAGAGGGAGGAGAGCAAGAGGACTGAAAGAGGAGAGAGGGGAGACGCAAAGGCAGTCCCAAAGGCAGTGAAGAGGCAGCTGGCTCAGAGGTGTGCGCGTCCTATTTTTAGTTTCCCTCATGCGCATCTCCAAGTCGAACAGCTGCTGGAGCATTTGCACACCAAAAGACTTCAGCGCCATCGTTCCTGCAGACAAGAAAAATCCCACGCAACAGGAAAGCTTAAACTTTACTCTGGCTCAGGTGTTTCAGCTGTGATTGGCTCAAAGCTCAAGTCCCGCCCCTCAGCCCCGCTTCCCTCAGGTTGTGTTTTGAGTTACTTTTAGACATGAACACAAAGGTAAGGCGTAGCGTAAAGTCACATGACCCAAAGTGCTGCTGACGCACACCGCCTGCAGTCTGACAGGCAAGGCAGCTGTAAATAGTATCTGCCCCATGTGACTAATGTATGGAGGGATCCAACAGTCTAAGGAGGTCATTAATGACATGATGGGCTGAGATGTCCCTCTGGTGTTTTCTGGAAAAGCATAAATACATGTAGCTTCTTTTGTAGGCTTCTGAGAAAAGAGAGAATTGTTTATTTATTATTTTCCTAAAGAAACACTGAGACGCTTTGACGCCGTTATGGTTCCAAAATATTTAATTTACGAAATGCTTTAGGAAATCATAAAATCTACCTCAATAATGGCTCCAAACTGAACAGGAGCACCTACCGTTGAAAAAACATGTTTGTTGTCACCAGCAGAATGGATGCATCTGATGCATATTTGAAAAAGAAATGAAAATGTCTCTGAGCCAAACCTCATTTAGGCAATGACTGAAACAGAGTCAGAGCCACGATACTAAGCTCCTGCATACGTAGGTAGGGGAGCAACTTAGTGCGCTACCCAAAAGTAAGAAAAGAGGTTGTTTCATTTATTTATCAAATGTGAAATATTTATAGGATTCAATCTGCCGGCAGAGGAGGACCAGGCAGAACAAACTGTGGGTGGAAGAATCGCAAAGTCGCTTTATGGATGGATGTTAAAGAAAGCATCTGGTGGAGGGTTGCCTGCTGCTCTGCATACATTTTCAGCCTAAATTACATTCCCAGGCTTTCAGGCAGTCATGACTGAGTCAGTTGACTCGGAGTGACAACACACTGCGGGGCCATTGAGATCTCACCCTGTTGTCAGCTGGACACCTCACCTGCATAAAAGGTGCACAAACGCTTATCCAAAAAAACTGCAGAAGTTCCGGTTGAACCAGTTTGACTGAAGCTCTGTGTTTTTCCTCCAAACACAAACTGCAGCCTCACCTCACATGTTTGCTTTGTGAGAGAAAGCTGACTTTTATTAAAGCTAGTCAATACATCTTTCAGAAAAAGAAAAAAAAGAGAAGCAACAAAAATGAGTCACCTAATCAACACCTGGGAACTGCTGCAACTATGACAACTAAGTTTTGGGTGGAGGATTAGTTCCCTCTGAAAGGGAGAAGTTAATTAGGTGGCTTTGATGCACCTAAAGTGCTGTTCAATTTGTGGTTAATCCTCATCAAACTGCGGCACAAGGATTATGCATTTTGACTGACACCTTGTTCACGTTAAACTGCTGAGAAACGCATCCTCATACACTGTGAAGCACATCTGCACATATGCCACAGTCAAATGATCAAACACAGCTGCAGACAGAGGGGGAGAAAGACCCGGAAAAAAAGAGGGAAAGGCTATGCTGAGACAGATCACATTCAGTGAGTTAGCAGCACTCTGAGTAAGACAGCATTTTAAATAAAACATGAAAGCTGGAGAAGAAGGCACTCCTCCTTATACAGAGACTTGTGACAAGCCATGATATTCTGAGAGACAGCACACCGAGCTCAGAGCTATCCCTGGGGAGACCCTTCCCTCTCTATCAGATAGACTATATATCAGAACCATCAAACATGGTCCCTCATCCCACAACATCCGAGGCTCCTCAGCAGAGGCCAGACTTGCCGTCGGGCTGTAAGCAGCTGATAAGCACTTATACTGACTTCCTCTGAGCAGCAAAACAACCACGCACCCTCCTCTGTATCTTTGATTGGATGACAGAAGATCCATCACTCGCAGATGGGAGCTCTGCAGTCATCAAGAAGTTACATTTCAATCCAGAAAAAACATTATCCAGTTATGAACTAAAATCAAGTCCTGTTTGGGCTCCGCTTTACTCTGCCAGAGCCAGTAAACTGTGAGAGGCTTGAGAGGAAGGGCCTGTATCAACTTTGATATGAACATGTAAATAAGTCATGGCTAATCTCTCTCTCTCTCTCTCTCTCTCTCTCTCTCTGTAAAAGCCATATGTACATTTTTAGAATTCCCCGAGTTCTGCTGACGTGAAGAAAGAGATGAAAGATTCATGCTTGTTTAAAAAATTCAAACAGATGTCCTGAACTTTCGCTACATAGCCAGTATGGATGAATTATTTAGTCTCTGGATGCAAGAAAGGGAATTTGGGAGACTGTGCAAATGAAGTGCAAACAATAATAAAGCAAATGGATAAAACCGGTGATTATGACTTGTGTACCATCATTATCGTCTCCAGAAAAGAACTGCGGCTGCGCTGCATCTCCAGCAACGGCTCGTCTTCACGCAAATGTTCAACAAAGTGCTCGGGTGTATTTGACTTTCTTTTCCTCATGATGTTTGCTGTAGGACTGATGTGGACTGTGCTGAAGCTTGCAGAGCCGGTCAGTGAATGCACCAGCAGAGGGAGACCACGTCACATGGCAGTGCTGTAAACACTGCTCTGCTTTTATTTTCCCCTTTCTTGCACATTTTAATCAATACAAGTGGGGCTACTCACAGAACAGTTATAGAAATAAAAAGATATAGTTATCCTTAAGCCATTAACAGACTGAATTAAGGAGCGGAATTAAACAATTCCAGTATTTGATGAATGTAAAACAATTAAAACTGTTTTAATTGAACTATATTTAAGAACTAGTTCAACAATTACCAAACTTTTGTCTTTAAATGTGCAACATTTTTATAATTATTTTACTTTTGTGTGTTATTTTTTTTATCACATTGCCAATTTTCCCTGTCATTAAAGTTAACGACGTTGTCAATGTAAGAGCTGATTAGCTGTTAAGGGTTAAACTCAGTCGGACGTGACACTGAAATCCGATACAGTTCCTCATGAATTAGCCTGCTTGTGGTTGAGCTCGTTACCAGTGTGTTTTAAGCCTAATTTCCACAGGTGGGTTTCATGCCGTCATCATTTTTATTTTTTATTTTTTGCCACAAGTTGGTCTGTGACGCCTGTCCTGCGTCGTACTGTCCCGTCTTCAGCGCACCGTGTCATGGCGACAGCGGCGAGAAAGTTACGCATTTCCTAATCTTGTTCGTGGAATATCACTCTGTTACAGACAGCAGATACATGTGTAAGTACTCAATGTTTCCGTACTCGGTGTTATTAACATAAATATGGGTTTCGTCTTCTGCAGATATTTCCTGTTGTCTTACCTCACCTGTGTAGTCAGGTGAGCTCACACCTGTACGCAAGCAGCGTGTAATGTTTACTACAAAGTGTCTTATCTTAGTAATTCCACCTAATCAAACTATTGATTATGGTAGTATCTTTGAGTCTTATCTTATTGGTTGTTATACAGTAGAGGAGGACAGTAATGCTGTAACTCTTTCATTGTAGAATTAACCCATATCATTGAATTAGCTTTTCATTCGTTTCTCTCTCAGTATGGTGGATTACAGTCTTTCAGATGTACCAGAAGCCGTAGTCCCAAAGAGAGGAGGCCCTTTTAAAATGGAGGAGCTGGCTCTAATGGCCTTGCTGGAGTGTCCTCTGTGTTTCGAGCAGCTGGATGTGTCAGCCAAGGTCCTGCCCTGCCAGCACACTTTCTGTGTGTCCTGCCTGCAGAGGCAGGAGGCAGCCCACTCCCAGCTGCTCTGCCCGGAGTGTCGTGCCCCTGTCCCTGCCAGGAGGGTGGAGGAGCTTCCGGCAAACCTCCTCCTAGTGCGGCTCCTGGAGGGGCTCCAGGGCTCACTGGGGCCCAGGAGTGACAGACAGACAGCCTGCTACGCAATGCCTTTGGCCAGGGGCAGCTTGACAGTCAGGGAGGGTCAGCAGCAGCAGCAGCAGCAGGAGAGTCAACACAGAGAGAAGCAAGGGCACAATGAGGTCAGTGCACGACCCCGGCCTAACCCTCTGCATATCTCTAACAAGCATTATAACCTAGAACAACTTTGTTTCCACTTTGGCTGACAATTTTATAGTCAAATTATGCGATGAGTTTTTGTTTCTATTACAGTAAATTGAGGTGATGTCACACAATCTTTTAATGGCCATAACCTACTGTAATTGTTTCACTGTAAGAAAACCAAAGGGGTTTCTCGCTTACAACAAAGACTGGTTTGTTGGCAGTGTTTGTGAATGGGAACCCCTATTTACTAAAAATATCTAAACATTACATGAATGCTGACCAATTTCCAAAGCCTAACATTTTTAGATTTTGAATGCATTTGTTCCTCCCTCCAGGCAGCCATTGGTTATCATTTTATTTCAGCACATTAACTTTTTTGGATTTTAAACATGACCTCCTAGGGGTGCACAATATGGATAATAACCTCTATCATGGTATATACACATATCATTTTATATCACAATATTGATATATATTGTGATATTGTACATTTTCTGAAAAAATCAAATGAGAAACTTTTAGTGGATGAAATTACCAGACATGAATGTCTGCTTTTGGCTAATTCAGCAAATGAAATGCAGACAAATCAAAGTACTTTATCACACTGATGCAAAAATGAAACAAATATTGCCATAAAGCAGTCCTGCTCATTGATTTGTAACATTGCCCACAATGTCCTAATGCACCCACACATGTTAAAGGGAGAGCTATAGAGTATTGAGAGAGTATTAACAGTATGGCGAAATCTCAGTCTAGCAATCTGATGCTTGACAAATACTTCCTCGTGTGATATTTATCGCCTTCTCACCTATGATGGCTCATTGATTTATTCCTTCGCACTTCGTGGAACAGGGCCGTGTGTCTCATCTCTGACCTACTGGATTACTTACTCACCACTGTGTGTTCACCAAACTTTAAGTGGTATTTTTCACCTAACAAGCATTTAACTGGATCAGATTATGTGGCACACAAGAGCTGGAGTGTGATGTGACTCAACAAAATGTTCCCTCTGACGAAGCGTCAGCACAAATATAGCGTATGGAGTGGTTAGAAATGAGTGTGTTACATGCAAAGACTCAAATATTAAAGATCAAAAATTAACTAATGAAGCACAGAATGATAGCTCTTTGCTCACAGACTCATAGGTTTTAACTTACTTGTCATAATGAAGTCTATTTAATACCTTAAACTGAATCATACCATGCCTAACTTCTCCGTTAGAGCTTTGAAAAAGCCTGCATGGATAATGATAAAAGGAGACTTTAATTTTGAGGTATTAACCCTGAGGACTCTTTTTTTGGTGCATGTTTAAAATGTTTATTTGTCTGTATAAAGCAGGTCTGTGCAACACATCTGTCACCTAATTCAAACCCAACAGAGATCAGAGGATCATACTTCGCAGTCAGTAAATCATTACGCAGTTTTCATTTGATGCAGATGTTTTATTCTCTGAGGTGACTAGAAACACAGAGACCTGCCTTCTCAGTAGCCCTGTGTATAAGCTGTTCAGAGCGTCTGAGAGTTTACTTGTAATCCGTAGCCTGAGTTCAACCAGAGATCAAGCAGCTCAGCCAAGTTCACGAGGGCCAGGTTGTGATAATTTGTTGCCGTTCAAACACGTACTTCAGAAACATCCAGTGCAAAACGATTTCCTCCACCATTGTCCTTTCACTAAGGCCAGGTATCACAAGAGTTCATTTCAGTGTGTTTATCTTAAAAGGAACAACAACACAGTGGTCTGTAGATACATTTACCAGGAGGAACCTGATCAAATGTAACCTATAGGCCTGAAACTAAGGAGGAAAAGTAGATTGATGTGGGCGCTTTATTAGAGTAAATGTTATTATTTAAATTCCTGAAAACCTCTATTCCATGAATGAATTATATAAAGCAATTTCATGATTTTCCCAAGAAGTATTGCTCAGTGAAATTTTGGGTGTTCTGTAATATAAATCACTGTTGTCAGCATTAATAAACAGCACAAAAACCTGACCTGCAATGACAAAGTAGAACTTATGTACTGCTAAGAAAATTCATCTGTGAAATCGTTAATTAAGATCATCCCAATCTTAAATGACAGTGATCACATTTTTGGATTGTAAACTGCATGATAATATTTTAAAATATGCTATTAACACTGTATTATGCATAATTCTTCTGCATTTTCAGTTAACATGTAAGACTGTGAAAATCTAGGGAGTAATGGACATATATTTTTTGTGTACATTTACATATACATTTCGTGAAAAGTCCCTCAACATCAGTGAAAAAGTGTAGCTGAAAAAAAAAGACATTAATAGTAAAGTTTGAGTCAATACTTGATATCATCTTAAAAGGGGAAAAGGATGTGTCATATTAAACACATCTGCATATCCAGATAAGAACATCACACCTCTGTGTCAGTTCAGCAGAAAAAATGTTAAGAACATGCAGAGGTTTTTCACCCTGCACTCTTATTAACAAATGTCCTGAAAACACCAGAGTGTGTTGAACTGCTGTCACTTATCCTAACTGAGAGCCTGTAACATGTGATTTCACCATCTTCAGAAATGTATATCACCATGTAAAATAAATCCACCACTTCATTTGAACACACAGTAGCTGATATCTGATTTTCGTCTGTTCTTCAGCTTGCTCTCAGATCTCCGGTGCGTAACCACCGAGGTGATTCGTCAGGAGAGCTTGTCCTCTCGTCTGGTAACGGTGTCACCCCGAAACACAAAGTGGATGAGAACTGGCACCACGGAAACGCCGCAGACAGTAGCGGTGCGTCGGCCACTGCCAGCAGCCAGATGCCTCAGCTGCAGCCCCTCCAGCAGTCCCAACCTCCGGCTCTCTGCAGGGCGCTGCTCGATTTTAACCCCAAAGAGATGAATCTGGAAGACAGTCAATATTGTCTCAGCTTCCTCAAGGTCTGACTCTCAAACTACTGACTTAACACAGCAGGAAAAGCTTGTATATGCACACTTGATCTTTTAAAATACTTGCAGGGCTTCCTACTCTTTAATTAATGCACAAAGAAAATGATTACACTTAACAGTAACCTTCAGGGAAAAATAAAACATTAACCTTCAGCGGGAAAAAGCAATGGTTCACCTTAATTATACTGTATGTAATGAGTGTTATTATTGTTTAGGCCATCATCTACTAACTAAATTGGTCTTAAGACAAGATGCATCAACATCTGGGTGGCTAACAACCTCTGCTAAACAATAACCATGGGGTAATTCTGGCTGGGACATTTAGTGACGCTAGTGCTATCAAGTGATAAATCACTTTAATCATGTATCGAGAAAAAATAGCAAATATTTTGAGGCTGCAGCTAAAGATTATTTTCATTATTGATTATTATGTTCTCAATTAATCGTTTGCCTATCACAAGTTCCCAGAGTCAAAGATGACGTCTTCAAATGTCTTGTTTTGTCTGACAAACAGCCCAAAACCCAAAGATATTCACTTTACTATCATAGAAGAGCAAGAAAATCAGAAAATGTTCACATGTGCGAAACTGGAACCATTAAAGTTCTGCCATTTTTGCTTAAAAAATGACTTTTACAATTATTCAGTTATCAAAATAGTTGCAGATTAATTTTCGGTTGATCAACTAATTGACGTTGCAGCTCTAAAATATGTACTTGTTGCAGTTTCATGAATTCTAAAATTTGATTTCTCTGGTTAACATCATAATAAATTATTATTTTCTGGCTGCTGGTCGGACCAGTTGGGGAATGTAAAGACATGTACTTTGGCCTCTGGTGGCTGCCTCTTATAATATTTCATATATCTGATGTCATCGTCGGATCACCATATTAGCTTTACTACCTGCTCAAATAGTAGAAAAGGGCAACTTAACCCATTCAGCATCACTTTTTTGGACATGAACTTGTAGTAGTCTATGATAATGTATAGCAGAGGAAGTTCCCAATAGTAGTAATACATAGTGGTCTGCTGCAGTGGTTGTTACTAACCCTGAAGGATTTCTGAAGCAGTTATATAAGGGCCTCAGTGCTTGTGTGCTTTCCATTAAAGAACACTTGCACTCTGCTTCTTTTTTTTTTTCCTTCAGTTTTTAATGCAGATGGTCAAATGGTTTTTAGAGCGAGGCTGGGCCACAGAAAAGGACTGGGCCTGCAGACACAAAGGGAGTTGATGTCACATGCTGCAGGAGAAACGCAGGGCTCGTAGAGTTTCCGAGCTGAGTGCTCAGTCTCCAGGGCGACCACACTCCGTTATAAGCACCTGGCATCCTGTTTTCTTGTTCCAGCGGTTTCTCTGCCTCTCACCTTTTCTGCACTTTGTCTAAGTTCAGCTCTCTCAGCGTGTGTGTGTGTTACTTATTCTGGTTTACAGGGAGACATCCTTACTGTCATCAGACGGGTGGATGAACACTGGATTGAAGCCAAGCTCGGGGAGAAAGTTGGAATTTGCCCTCTGCAGTTTACAGAGGTGAGTTCTTCTTAGTTCTCTCTTCCGTCCTTCATTGTTTGAACGTGGCTTGTGGTTTTTTCAGCGTGATCAAGGTTGAAACCTGCCGTTTGGCACTTTGGTCTGACATTGCAGCTCTTGTAATGAATTGAACCATAGATGTCGTCGCTGGATGTCATTAATTCCAGGTCACTGCCAGGGCGCTACCTTGATTTTCATTCAAATCTTTGATTCATCCATAAATGTCACTCCTGCGCTGCAAAGTGCTGAGGCAGAGAGATAATCTGTGAAGCCCTGCTGTGTCTGCAGCTGCTCATTAGTGTGTGACTCTGTGGCTTACTCAGGTTTGCAGAGCTTGCTTAGCTAGCTGACTGTCATTTGTTTTCCTCTGTACTTTCTGCCTCCAGGAATTAACTTCATCCCTGCTGGGGAAAATTGTATTTGTTCCTACAGTGGGGTTAATGTGGTGCCTCATTCAGTTCTTGTTTACTTCCCTCACTTGTCATTTGTTTTTCCTAATATTTAGTTTCTCTTCCCCTCCTTTTATTAGTTCTCTCCTCCTCTTACGCCTCTTTTTTTACCTCTGCACTCTATTCTTTCATCCTCCTCTTTTCTCCTCTCCCCACTCCTTTCTGAGCCCGCCTCTCCTCGTGTCGTGCAGCCAGGCGTGAAGACACAGTAATGCTTTCTCTGCTTGGGTGGCATAACAGCACATCACTGTGGGGAGTGAAAAGCATTAACCCTGCCATGTCTGTCTGTCTGTCTGCCTGCCTGTCTGTGCAGCTCCTCTCTCAGCGCCAGTCAACCCTTCCTGGCTTATTGGCTGGTACTTATGCTCCTGCCTGCCTGCCTGTCCAACAAGTTGTAGGGGTGAGTGGAGTAGTGATAAGTGGGTGTATTTAGACAGCCGTTTTGCTGATCAGCAGGAGCAGAGGTTGACAGGCGCTAGAAGCAGGTAGGAGCGAGTTGGAGAGGATTTTCTTTACTGAGGATTGACTGTTCTCTGTGTTAGGATATATCCCGATTTTCACTGTGATTTCTCTTTTATATTTTCATCTCTTTCAGCCAAACTCACTGGCTGCCAAACTGCTGGAGGGAAAGAATCGGAGGGGGAGTGACTCAGCAGAATTTCACCATCGGACTGGGAGTGGGGGCAAAGAGAAGGCCACTGACGTATCCAATAGGACCACCCATTACGGAATCCCTCAAGTCCCAGCAAAGACACCCACCATCAATGCTTTGCCCCTCTCCAACCAACGGAAGCAGCCCGCAGCCAGCAGCATCAACTTTTATCAGACTACCAAAGCAGAGACGACCAACATCAGCACCTTCAACACCTTCAACCGTCAGGGTCTGTCACACTACCTCTCTGTGCATCCTGCCGCCCGGGGCCGCTCTCACCCCTCTAGAGTGAACTGTCAGCGAATAAGACGCCACTCTGACTCTACACACAGACACCTGTTACAGGTGAGTCATGTGCCAGCATATCTGCCTTTGTGCATGCTATACTGATGTGATTCCTCTTTCTCGTAATCTTTGACCTAAACTATGTTTGGCTTTGCTTTGTTTGCAGTGATTTGTTTGTAACAGAAAACATGTGGTTAGCAAAAGGCATGCCGGTAGATGTTTTTTTTATTTGAGTCACTAATGAATCTAGTTGTCTTCAGCAGTACAGGGAGGGAACCATGACACTAAGCTTAAGGAATGAATGAGAAAGAGGCATTGCCCTTATGTTGGCCGCTACATGATTAAGTGGCTTTCATTAAGACAACACAGATGTGGAAAAGGGCTAGATATTAAAGGCGTGAGGACTGGAGGTGAGTGGACCGAATCTTTGAAAGGTCTTTAATCAAGAGTCCTGGGACATAAGCCAGGGTTTCCCCTCACAGATGAATAGCTGTGTGTGTCCTTTTTCTTTCTTCAGCTCAGATATAGATATTATTATATAGTACTTGAGGGAAGTAACTGTCTTATTCTTGAAAGGCAAAACAGCATAGGTGGAAAGAAAAGAGAAAATCTTCATTGAATTAAACGTTTGACAGAATGATAAATGTTTAAATGTAAAACGGATATCGGGGCCCAATTTAAGTACAATGCCACTGAAAAACTGAGCTCACCTTTACTGCTGCGTGTGTGTGACAAAGTCATTAACACTCTTGAAACAGATCTCTTTTTGGCATCTATGAATTAAAACACAAAACCCACTCTATAATTTAGGATTTTGCGTCTCAAGCTATCAGGGTGAATTGTTAACCCACTCTTTTCATGAGACCAGCATGATACCTGCTGCATATTGTATACAGCCTGTATCACATGGCAGGATGATGGATGAATGATGAACATCTCCGTGAGACAATTTTGGATTATTTTTGGGGCATTTTTTTTTTAGATATGTTTAGATGACTATCAGAAGCAACATGATAGAAACACTGTAAAAGAAAAAAACAGCTTTGAAGTTTATGTTTACAGCTGGACACGTTTCCATTCATTTACATTAGAAACAATGTGATAAAATACTGTGAGTACTGCATAAAGTCACAGCCAGCTAGTGCCTGAGCTGCTGCCAACATAAAAGCCTCTGCAGGTTTAATAATATAACCTGCTGCCAAGTGCCCTGCCCCCTGAGATAACGATTTCCTTTGATTCAGTTCAAACTTCACTGCTCTACCCTGCAATTATACATGTCAGAACATAAAAATGTGCTAAACCTCATGCAGGTTGGAGAAAAACCAGGAGAGGAAGGGAGGTGGAGGAGACTTAGGACTTGAGAACAAGATAAAAAGCAGGAAATGGGAGAGATAAGACGGGAAGAGGAAAAGGTGAGAGGAAATACGGAAAACAACATGGCGTAGAGCTGGGAAGAGAAACAGAAAACAAAATGTGTGATTTGCAAAAAGGCAAAACACAAGACGTAGGAAGAAGGAGGAAAAATGAGAGATAGATGTAGAGAGTGGGAGGCTTGGAGAGTCCCTCGGTGTGTCTGCTTATCTCTCTCATGCTGATGATGATGAGTCACTGGTGAAGTTGGTTACATAACAGACCCCTCTCTCTCCCCTGCCTTCAAACTCCTTCCTCTTCACTAAGCAGGTAACACTCACTTTCACATCAGTGGGCCAGTAATAGCAGACAAGCCATGCACTTCCCTTTTTAAAGGAGCGGAGGGCTCTGTCCCTAAAGCCGAGGCTGAGCTCCCCACTGACCAAGCCAGCATGTGTGCTATTCTTAGTGCTGCGTCCCATCAGCTCTCACCTCTGGCTCCACTGTTTCACAGAGAGATGTGGCTTCCCACCAACTGTGGATGAAAGTGGGAATATTGGCATTGTTATGTAAGAGCCAAATTTACAATGGAAATGAGCCAAAAGCAGAAACATCTTCAAATGCAACATAGAAATGTTTAATTCCATATCATACTTCACTTGTACACCAAAATACCAGATATCATTCTTACAAAAAGCTTAATTGTAATTAGTTACCCTGTGAATTGACTATAATAGAGCTGAAATGCTTAGCTAGATCAATCAATTAGTTGATCGACAGGAAAGTAATCAGCAGTTATTCTGATATTTGATTAGAAAGTAAGTATAGGTTTATTTATATAGCACCTCTCAGGGCAGAATGTCACAAAGTGCTTCACAATAAAACTAAAAATAAATAAGTTATTTTTTTATGTTTGCTGCCTTAAGAATAATTTTAAAAAAAACATAAATAGAAATTAATAAAAAATGGCACAAAGGCACGTATTAACAGGTGGGTCTTGAGCAGCTTTTTAAAGGTGTCCACACATGTTAATCCAAGGGAGAGAGATCCACAAACACAGTCCCCTGTAGTTATCAGCCTGGAGCGACAAACAACCAACAAACCCTGATCAGAAGACCTTAGAGACCTACTGGTGACGTACAGTAGGGCTGCAGTAGATCTCTAATGTAGTTAATCTTCAATAATATTGAATTGAATTGTGAATTTGCTGGGGAGCCAGTGTAGAGAAATCAAGATTGGTGGCACATGAGACATTTAAGAGGACCTGGTCAAAATGAAATAAAAGCAACCATTCTCAGCTTCTCACATTTCATGATTTGCAGCTTTTCTTTTTCTTATGTTATAGTTAACATGGATGTCTTTGGGTCTTACACTGTTAGTTTGACAAAAAACAAAAAACAAATGAAGACGTTTGGGTGTGTTAATTTAACATTTTGTTTACAGTAGTATTTAAATCTTTGTTTCAGAGTTACACATCTTGCACTTGCCAGTAGGTGGCAGAAAATTACACGTTAACGTGACAGAAAATGATGCATTAACGCGTAGAGTTTGGTCGTGTTAATTCAACATTTTGAAAACAGCTGGAATTACATAAAAATTACCTAAAATAAACTCTTTTATTGTGAAAAGAAATAGGATGAAAAAAAACATAATAATGAGTTTTAGAAATTTTAGATTATTTCACAGTTCTATGATTATATTATATAAATAGTCTGTATCTATTCATTTAATAATTTCTTAATTATGTATTTAATTTTTATCACTTTGAAGCCTCCATACCAAAACTTTGATTATGTGAGGTCGACATTATGATACGGTAATTGGTTTATTTATGGTGGCAGGGATTCTGGCTGCAGGAGCATCAACCGTTTACACCAAATAGGATTTTATTCACTGCATGACCAATAGCAGAATTACCGTCTCCATGTAAATATAGCCACTGCCACTGCTGGGTCATTGCACCTGGCCATTGCGTGACTGCAGCATAACTGAAGCAGTCGCTATAAAACACAAACCAAGAATAGAAAAAGGACACAGAGTAATGAAAAGAACTAAATAATTTAATACATGAAAAAAAAGTAGTTTTTGGGCTTTTTTCTTGTTGCATTACACAACAGTTTTATTTTAGTGGTCATGGCTGCTTTTAGTGTAAATGTCATGTGAACGTCATGAAAGACACAAGGACAACAAAGACCTACAGATGACAGTGATGCTCATCCATCCACTCTCCTATATGATGGAAGGCCGGTACGTCTTCAGGACATTATATCATAACTTTTTCTCGCTTTACTTCTACCTCACAGCACTTGACAAGTAAGACTGTTCTTATAGCAATGACTGCGTCTGAATTATGACTTCTTATGTGTTTCTCTGAGGTACAGTGTGAATGCATTGCAGCTTAATGGTGGGAGAGCTGTAGGATCCAGGCACATAGAGGGAACCCCAGGCCCACAGGCCAGCATGAGTGCTTTAAGCAGTAGCTGAGTGGTAGTGCTGTAAATAGCAGCAAGCCTCTGTAGATGTCACTGTGGAAATAATAAGCACTGGGAAAGTTATCTCTTTGTATGATAACAATCAGAAAACATTATGTGTGTGGGATTTGTTTGGTTGGAGACAAAAATAAGAAGTATATTATAAATATCTCACTAAAAGGCCCTCTTCAGTTTGGTAATTAATTATAGGGATGTCGTTAACGGTTGTGAGACACACCTCAGTGTCACTCCCTGCTAGTCACTGTCTGTGTCAGGCCTGACTCACAGCCTGCTGACCTCAAGCCTGTCAGAGTTTCTTAGCTCTCAGCTTTAAAAAGAGAAGCTTGGATCTATGAAGATAGATGCAAAAGAGGTCTGCCAGGCCATTATATATATTTTTTTTACTGTTACTGTATTTTAGCTTAAAGTGTTTACATCATCATTGCTGTATTGATGAAGTTGGAGCTAAGACTAAGCATTTCAGAAGAACGACGAATCATATCTTATATACAGACAGGTGACAAATTAAAGGAAAAACCTGAATATATGAGCGGAGAAACATAATGAATGCAGATTTCTTTTTTTCGATACAGAACACAAGGGGGCACTGAATAGTTTGATGAGTAAGAAAATGGTGTAAATCAAATGCTGTGGCCTTTGCAGTCACCACATCTCAACCCAATTGAACACCTGTGGGAGACATTGGTAGACAGTGTTTTCCACCACTCACATCAAAACACCAAATGGGGCAATATTTTGGTTTGGTTTAGTTTAGCTTGACATTATGAGAAGGAAAATACTAAAGGAAAAAGGTTTGAAGTCTGTCTTAAAACAATACACACATTCCCTTTGACACAGTAATCATTCATCAGGTCAGTCCACCACTTTGGTCCAGACTGAAATATCTCAGCAACTGTGAGATGGATTAACATGGAATTTGCTACTTTTCATCTATTGCCATCATCAGGTCAAAATCTTAATTTCTTTCTTTAAATTCTTTAATTTATGACCAAATACTTCCAAAACTAATGACATTCCCATCAGCTTCAGCTGTACTTTGTGTTGTGTGTTAATTAGCCAATGCTAGAATGCTTACCTGCTAAACTAAGACAGTCAACATGGTAAACATTATACCCGTTAAGCATATTAGCATGCTGATGTTAGTATTTAGCTCAAAGCACAGCTGTGCCGAATTATTCAGTTCAGTTCAAAGTACTTTATTCGTCCTTCATGGGGCAATTTGAGGCAAGCAAGCCTGCAAACAAAAGTACATATATACAATTAATTTGCACACATAAAAATAATCTAAAAATATAAATATGACAATGTTAGAAAGAGTTGAAATACAAAAAGATTAATGGCAGTGGCCAACAATATCCAACAACACTAAGGCACCAATTATGTCAAAAATGTCAAAAGTGCATTTATCAGTCTATACACAAGGCTGACCATTCTTGTACTGTTTTCATATTGTGCCATGCATCGCCGTTTGCATTCTATATGATGATAATTTTGAATCCATCCCAATACAGAGTGAGAAGAAGATGACCAGTGAGACTCCACCCACCATCTCTATGGCACTGGTGAACCCCCAAATGTCCTCTGCCTCTGCCTCCACGCAGCAGCTCTCCATCAGTGTGTGAGTCACTGTTTTAAAAATCACATGAATGTCAGATCACAGGTACTAGATATGAATAGAAAAAGAAACACTTAAACACTTAGCTTTTTTATAAATGCTCTGTTTGCCTTAAGTTTTGTTTATTTTGGTCGTGTGCTTTAATTTTTTGTTGATGTATCATGCGTATGTATGTGTGTATTTTATCCTATATGTGAAGCACTTTATAACTGTGTTTTAAAAAGCTATATAAATAAAATTATTAATATTATTATTAAATACCCTTAAAAAGGCAGCATTATCTGGATATACATTATAGAAAGTGTGGTAGTAACGAAGACAAACCCTCTCTGTGACTCCTCAGGTGTGCCGTCCTGTACTCCTACAAACCACGACGGCCAGAGGAGCTGGAGCTGAGGAAGGGAGAGATGGTGGGAGTGTACGGAAAGTTCAAAGAAGGCTGGCTGCGTGGGTTATCGCTCAGAACGGGCAAAGTGGGCATTCTGCCCAGCAACTACATCTCACCTGTGCTCAGGTGAGAGGCTGTGATCCCTGACTGCAGAAAGTGGGAGCTAAATGACATTTGGATTCAGACAGTAATTTCATGTGGGCAGGACGACATGTCATTATGCACTCATTTAAATGATCCATGGAACAGAGATATAACACTGAGGCTGGTGCTTGGTTCAAATAAACCTTTACTGCAGTATAACTGTATGATATACAGTAGGTACTTCAGTTTGTACTAAAACGTCTAATTTCCTCACTGCAGAACCTCGGCCAGACTCCTGGAGACCAAAGCAGCTAATGCGCCCTCACAGAACAACATAGTAGCTGGAAAGAAACCCACAGCTGCCAAGAATCCTGCTGTGGTCCTTGCTCTTGATAGGGTAAACGCTGATGGAACGATATACTCAACAGGACAAGTCCCATCTGTGCCAAATGGAGCTCAGCATACAATGTCATCCACTGGCGCTGGAAAACCGTCCCTCTATGGGGGTGCACAAGGTTGGGACACTGTGAGGCGCATCTTTAACCCTCGTAGAGGTGAGTGTTAAACAACCACATCTATCTTCAAACTGCTTGATTACATTAGAGATTTAGCCAGGTTGTCAAATAATGTCTTTAAATGTTTTTTCAGGCTCAAACCGTTATTCCCATACGTCCAATTTGAACGTCCCGTCCAACTCACAGCACTTTGCACAAGTTCAGGCATCTGGCTACTCACCTGCCCTGCAGAGGAAGAAAAACAGCAGCATCCTGTCCAACTCTGGCAGACCACTGGGCTGGATGACTGAGCCTGCAGCGCCCTCTGCTGCTGCAGTCTTTAAAGACAGGGACTTCACTGCTTTGCATGAGGCAACATTTCAGCATGACAGACAGCCTTCCAATGGGCCTCACTCAATCCTAGTCAGACCTGACTCACACAAGAACAATGTAGACAAGGTAATTAGTCAGTAAGTCACACTGATGATTTCTTGCGAGAGACATGAGCTTGCATTTGTCTGAAGTTAAGTACTCTGTGTGCATTGTTCTTAAACTATTCCTGTGATCACTGTTCTGCATGTGCCTTACAGTAAATATTTTACTCCCCTAGCCAGCAAAGTCAGTTCGGTTCCTCACAGATGAAGACTCCCCTCCTCCAAGACGTCAGACCTCCTCGTGGTCGTCAGGAAATCAGGTTCCCTCCAACTGCCGCCCTGGCCCGCCTCCGTTGGAAGTGTGGGCCCCATCACTCACGCTGGGAAGAGACGGACCAGGGATAGTTCTCAAAGAAGGAAAAGTTCCTTTTCTCAGGAAAGGCCTTGAAACAACCATCTCAGATCTAAATTCTAACCCGCAGAAACTGATATCGTCACAGCCGTCGCTATCAGCCGTGTCAGCTCAGTTCAGCCCCAGCAGGTACGTTGGATATGTATGTTTGTCCTTGAAAATAAAGAGCAGATTGATTATCACACAGACAAGCAGACTTGAAAAATTTCTATTGATTTGACAGACTGGACATAAACCTCTGCTGTCTTTTGCTTTTTTTTTTCCAGACACAGAGTAAACACAACGCATTTAGCCCAGACGGACTCGGAGCTCAGTCTGCTTCAAGGAGAGCTCGTCCTTGTCCACAGATCTCGACCTGATGGGCGGGTTCTAGTTACTCAGGAGAGCAGTGGGCATACAGGCTTATTCCACAGCAGTATTCTTCAAGCCCTCGAAAGGCTCAGCTGACTGTGTACTACTACTAAATAGTGTAGATTTCTATATTCCATGTGTTCAAACTGCCAAATGACTTGACTGACCTGCTGAACAACAAGATGCGTGTTTAGGTCCAAAGGTTAATACTGCCAAATGACAATCCTACGAAGAAGGTGTTTATTTTTTGTCCTGAGAGCATATGAGAGTGTGGTTAAATTCTCCAGAGATATATTGTGTGTCCTTCAACGTATGTGACTGTTTGTTACACATGTACTATTATAAGATTTTGCACAAAACCCACCTATTGACTGTTCCTTCTTTAATACCCATGTTACACGCATTGGTTAGTGCCTTTGTCAAAACCCACAAAGAAAACATATATATATATATTTAAATATATTTAGAGAAATTATGAGGTAAAATATCTGTACTGCTTATGTGGTAATAAACTATACTTCCAGAACGTTAGTAGTTTGGTGTCTTACTTCAGGTGTTTAATTCTTTAACTAATAGCAATACCATAATGGAGAAATCCTTTCTTAAATGCAAAAGTTCTGCATTCGAGACTTCAGCTTCAAATAAAGATATATAAGTAAGAGCAGCAAAATGTCAAAGTAGGTCCACCTGTTCTTGAAGCATGTTAAAATACTCATGCAAGAACTATTTTAATATTTCAGCTGAGTTAACTGCTTCATATTATGGTATTGCCCTATGTTCTACATATAAGACTTACTCTGCAACCTGTGGCTACAGCCCTCAGCAAGGCTGGATTACCTACAACCCTCTAGGGGCCCCACTAGTTCACTGTGTGTCAAGTGGTTTGTAGTAATTTAAACACTTAAAAAATGTAATTGGGAATATGCACCACCAAAGCACAACATCAGTTAACATAATAAGGGGCTTTAGATGGGTCCTGCCTGATTGTGTCTTGAAGAGGTTCCCTATGTTAAAATTAAATGTCATAACATTGTATGTCAACATTTAGTTTTTTCACATAAACACATGAGAAGCAAACATTTTTGATATGGTTCCCTTAAATTTGGTTATTAAAGAGTTGTGACCACGTTTTGAACTGAGTGGTCATGTGATGTGACAAAAATTAACTTGTCACTGTTTTCTGTGGGAAAAACTATGTAATGAAGACACTGTTCCTAAATAAACTCAAGCATTTCTTTGGGATTTATTTACTGCTATTTGTTGCTACTTATCTGCCGACATATACACAAAACCAGCATGTCTGCAATAAGGTAATATCGTCCTTATTTATCAGCCTAGTGCTAGTCAAAATCTAGTTTCAAGACCTTCAATATTTCAGTATTATGCACATAGAGTATATGCCAAATTAAAGTGTGTATAATCAAACTAACACACAGCAAACTTGGGACCAGCCAGTATTCCAGCATAGAAATGAGTGGGAGGAATGGGGGGTTAATGGGGGCCCCCTAGCAGGTTAATCCGGTCATGGCCATCGGGTGTACATGTACATGTAGTGGAGTAATGTACTTTCATTCCACTGCACTGCACTGAAGCACCTACAGTAAGTGTTACAGTAAATGTATGCTGATACTTCCCACATTTACACATGTACCTCGGTATATTAAATATATGATCACAATAATGCCAGCAGTTACTGCAACTGAAGACCCCCGCCTCTCCCTGCAACGCATGCGCACTTTGACAGACCTGACAACGAGCCTTTGATGATATGGGCGCTGCGCTGGCGTTTCACCTCTTCGGATAACCTACAGTCAAATGAACAAAGCTTTGCAAACATTTCATTGTCATTACACATATACTATAATCGCCTTTCTGCATTCTCACTATGCCGGTAAGTCGCTACGCCTGTTCGCATTCTTTTGTTTTGTTTGCAAAAAGGGGTTCCTCCCTTCCTCCGACCTCACCGATGTGATGCTAACCGGTTAGCGTCGTTAGCTCAGTTACCAGCCCGCTCGTGTAGAATACAAGGGAATGGTATACTGTTGGGTTTTTACCAGTCAGTCACCACAAAAAAATCACCTTGAAGTGTTGGTGATGTGGGGTTTTGACAGAATCTAATTCTCCAGATTAGCCGTTGTCTGTCTATTGTGGTACTCGGTTAGCTAACGTTAGCGTTTGTCTGCTTAGCAACCGCGAAGGTGCAAGTGACCAACGTCAGCTGGCTTCTGGCGACGTTTCGACGAGTCACTGAAGCTAGCTGCACACCCACTGCATGGTGTTATTTACTTTAAACAGCGTGACAGCTACGCCCTTGTGTTAATGTTTTTTTCCTTTTCAGAGCAATAAGCTTGAGAAACCCGAGGTCAATGATAACGTAAAGGTGGTGGTGAGATGTCGTCCCCTCAACCAAAAAGAGAAAATGATGGGCCACAAACTGGCCGTCCTTGTGGACGAGATCCGTGGGACAATAACAGTCAACAAACTGGAGACTCCCCAGGAGCCACCTAAGACCTTCACATTTGACACCGTGTTTGGACCAGACAGCAAACAGCTGGATGTCTACAATCTCACAGCCCGCCCCATCATTGACTCAGTATTAGAGGGATACAATGGTAACATTTATGTCATGTTTATTAATAAACCATTGCTGTAAAATCTGCATCATCAGTGTAGTGACTGCGTTAACCACGTGAGACACTCAAACATGCACTTTATAACCTCTTATGAATCTAATCCTCAAATGTGTGTTTTACATTATTAACTGTAATATAATATAATAACTACTATGAAGTATTTTATCTTTAATTTTCATATTCCATACTGGCACTAATGGTGTGATTGTATGCTCTGCTGTCCATTGCAGGCACCATTTTTGCATATGGGCAAACTGGCACGGGAAAAACATTCACCATGGAGGGTGTGAGAGCAGTGCCAGAACTCAGAGGGATAATCCCAAACTCCTTTGCCCATATTTTTGGTCACATTGCCAAGGCAGAGGGTGACAGAAGGTAAGAAAGCAATCATTCAGCAAACATTTAGCAAAATCGGCACAAAAAAAAAAGATTGTCTACACAACAAATGAGACACTTTTCTTTTCCATACACACACATAATTAGTCCAGTTTACGATTTTCAGTATTTGCATTAGCCCCAAATAAAGTGAAAACTTTGGTGTCCTGTTTATTTTTCTAAAATGCACACTCCACCACAAGCTGTGGACAGAGCTTGACACTAATGTTGGTAAACTGCCTTGGTTTTGTACTGAAGCAACAGTTCCATCTGAATGTACTGTTATGAGTCTTACTGAATTAAAGTAGAAAGACAAACCTGTAAATGATGAGTATTGGTGGAGAGGGTTGTGCATTTCTAATTTTGCTCAAGTGAGGGAGTTCATGCATATTCTGAGCATATTAAGTATTGGACTGAGCATTTAAAGAACACGTTTTCATTTGAATGAATTAAATTTCTTTCAGGTAAAGTTTATTACTGTGATTAGATTGCTATGGGAGGCAGTTTATTTCTGTTCTTATTAGCAGAATAAAATGCTGCATGTAAACAGAGCTCTTATCAAGTGTTAGTGAGTGTGAGTGAAATATTTATTTACGAGGCCTATTTTGCCACTTGCAGTTTTACATTTCAGCATTTAACATGACTTTGAATACACATTTGACTTCTACAGGTTTTTGGTTCGTGTTTCGTACCTGGAGATTTACAATGAGGAAGTGCGGGACTTGTTGGGCAAGGACCAGCTGCAGAGGCTAGAGGTAAAAGGATATTTAAATTCAACAGTAAAACATGGAGTTCAGTGATTAATAACAAAACTGTCTTGGAGGATCTGTCTTAAAGGGCACTAGAGTCATCAGAAGATGGCTGAATAGATTTGCTTGTATGAACTGTTAGATGCTGACAGCAGTTTTCCATGACACAGTTCTATTTTTTCATCACAGGTGAAAGAAAGACCAGATGTTGGCGTGTATATCAAAGACCTCTCTGGTTATGTGGTGAACAATGCTGACGACATGGACAGGATTATGACGCTGGGCCACAAAAACCGTAAGGATAACCAACAGCTTTAAGAGGGAAATGGATACCCACAAACATTGATCATTGTTTTTCACTGACATATTTATCTGTGCGATACGTGATAAAACCACATACAGAACATAAAATGTAGACGTATTCTTGCATTATATACAACATTGTGTGGCTTCAGCTGATTGATATACATACAATTTAAATATAATGTATGCAAACTATCAATCAGTGGGCTTGTGCGCAAAAATACTTTACATGCAAGCGCAAAGATAATCATTTCACTTTAAATGTCATCATACGTACTCATGAGTCTTGTTGTCTGATCAAATGTTATTTCACTGTGTTCTTTCACTGTGTAGGGTCTGTCGGTGCCACAAACATGAATGAACACAGTTCCCGTTCTCACGCTATCTTCACCATCACCATCGAGTGCAGTGAGAAGGGTGTAGATGGCAACCAGCATGTGCGCATGGGAAAGCTTCATCTGGTTGATCTTGCAGTATGTATCTGGGGCCAGACATTTCTGAGTGAAAATGAACTACTTCCTAGAAAAAGACATGATACTCTTCAGTTAATCTGTCACTCTACCCTACAGGGTTCGGAGAGACAGGGTAAGACTGGAGCCACAGGTCAGCGTTTAAAGGAAGCAACGAAGATCAATCTCTCTCTCTCCACACTGGGTAATGTCATCTCTGCCCTTGTGGACGGCAAGAGCACACACGTGCCCTACAGGAACTCTAAACTAACCCGTCTGCTGCAGGATTCGCTAGGAGGAAACTCCAAGACCATGATGGTAGAGTGAAAGTTTGAAAACAGTACTAGAAGCATGTGTGCATGAGTTGCACAAAAACTCTCTTTTTAAACTGAAGTGTTCTTCTGAGCAACAAGTGCTTCATTTCAGAGAGCAATCAATGTGCAAATTGACATTTTCTAGGCATTTGTAAATTCTAAGCATTTTGCCATACTTGACTTTGATATTAGAGTTTTTGCCTTACTTTTTAAATGACATACTTCTCCCCACCAGTGTGCAAATATAGGCCCTGCAGACTATAACTACGATGAGACCATCAGTACCCTGCGCTACGCTAATAGGGCTAAAAACATCAAGAACAAAGCCAGGATCAATGAGGATCCTAAGGATGCCCTATTGCGCCAGTTTCAGAAGGAGATTGAGGAGCTAAAGAAGAAACTGGTGGAGGGTAAAGAGCCAGACAGTAAAAAATAATCATGCCGTTTGGATTACAGGTGTTTAAAGACTGACTCGTGTCTTTTTAAAATGTTGTTTTGTGCTATTCTAGGCGAAGAGATCTCTGGCTCCGAGGGCAGTGGATCAGAAGAGATGGATGAAGGTGATGATGAAGGAGGTGAGGCAGGAGAAGGCCGCAGGAGAAGAAGAGGTAAGAATTTGTCATTTATGCACACATAGATTCGAGTGTGCATTACAGCAAATGACTGAAAATCTGCTGATGCAATCTTCATAAGCCTGTGGGGAGTGTTTTTTAATGCAGTGGTTTAGTATGTGGTTTTAAAAAAATGGTTGAATATACATGTTTAATTTGTGTATGTATGTATATCTAGTTTGATCTCTTATCAGTATGTTAATTGTATTATGAGTCAGCACTCAGTTCCTCATAATTATCAGTTGCTCTGAATACATTAGTTAGGCTCTACTGTTTGTTAACAAGCTTCCATTAACATGAACACTGTTATCATGTAGGAGTTCCCCTTGTATTCTCACCTTTTACTCTGGTCTGTTTTTAAGTGGAAAGTGTTACAGATGAACAAACATCATTGCAACATCATTATGTTGCAATGCTGACACTAATGTTCCTGTGATGCCATGTTCTAGGACGCTTTTATATTGGTCACTTTATATTTTCCAGTTGCCCTTATTATTCTTTCCAATACAATAGTATTAGGTTACTGAAATAACCCAATCATTCAGCTTCTGTGAGTATGGTGCTGTATCTGCAATTTGCATGTGTGGACCCACAGCTGCCTGATTTGATATTTTGATTCAAGCTCTGCAAACCAACGGCTCCCAGAGCTCTCCATCGCTACCTCTACCTGTTTGTCACTGCGGGCTTTGGTGGCAATGGTGCTTCCTCTGCTTTTTTTCCAGACAGCAGCAGCAGCAGCTGTAGCTCAGAATTCACCTGCTCCTCCTCAGTGCCTCTGCCCACTAAGGACAAACCTCAGAATAGTGAGTTGGAGCAGGACTCTGCTCTACCAACCCACCTGCCCACAGACTTAAGCCCTTTTCACACATAGAACCCGTAAAATTGCTGGTTTTAAATGTAAATGTATGGCAGCTCTTCTGTACGGAACAATTCCATGTTGAGTCGGTCGCTCGTGACCAATCCAGATTTTCTTCTCATCCTGGTGGCATCACTGCTGGAGGATATCAAGTTGCAAAAGATGACACCAAGAATGAAGAGTGTATCAGTTCTCATACTGTACAGGCTGTCTAAATGATTAGAAAGCACATTTATCTCTATTGCTTGATTGCTGACCACAGGCAGTGCTTCGGGAGTTTTGCCCCCACAGGGTGTTTTCCCAGTAGTTGTCAAAACACCCTGTAGCTCCCCTCAAGAGATGTTCCTCATCAATTTTATCATGGCAGAGAATTCTGCAGTCTACTTTATAAAGTCTGTCAGCGGCCTGCCTGCTTCCATTAAAAAATGGAAAAGATTTAAAAGTTCAAACTCTTCAGTTCCTGATTTGCTTGCAATCTGTTTGTAGCTTTAACAGTTTTTCTGTCTATATTTGGTAAACAGTTGGCATGAATGAGAGAAAAATTATTAGCGACTTGACTGATGTGCTTGATGAGTGCAGGAATTTTAGATTTTAGATTTCCTTCGTGCTATGTATGTAGGTGGTTTTCTTAGGGGGTTTTCCTGATGACTTGATGTCTCAGCCACAGCTTGAGTCATTCGTAGTGTTTCCTTTCTGAACTGGTTGGTGTAATTTATTTTTTATACTTGTGCTTATTATATAGTATGTGAAATTGCACAGCTGTCTCAAGAAGGGTGCACATGATTCACATTATAATACAGTAGGCCTACATGGAGATTGTAATTCAACTGAACATCAGAAAGCCCAATTCTTTTCTTAAGATATTTTCTATTTATTTTGTGTATCCCATAATTGTCTTATCACTATCTGTCACTATGTGTACAGATCCAGATCAACTGCAGATTAAGACTTCTACATATTTTCTATTATTAAAATGAAATATTTTTAAAATAAACAACAGTACAGTGTGTAGCCTAGGTAGAAGGAGGCATGTGATCTCTTTCTAGTTTGCATTGCATCATTAATTTAGGAATTCACAGTTTTTTTTTTAAAGAACCAAAGTAAATAAACTTCATGGTAACCTTGTCTGTTAATGTTGTTCTTTTAATTGACACTTGAGCCGTTTAAGGTCCTGAGTAGGCAAATTGCCAGAGTGAATTTTTCTGGAGCATTTTTGGATTATAGTGCATGTGTGAAAGGGGCTTTATACTTTCCCTATGTCTCTGCCACTCCTGTAGGCTCACAGTCCAGATCCCCCCACTGCGACTGACCACACTCCTGAATTTTCATGTCCCAAATATTGTTAGGATTCACATGAAAATGATTGAAGGTTCCTGGTGTGACCTCAGTGACCACAGATTTCACATCATAGACTGTTTCTGCATGACAGTTTCATATCCTCAGCTTCAGCTTACATCTCTGCCAGGCTTTATTATGTAATCTGTAACTCCTGTACCTCAAAGATGCAATTCACCCACATCATATTTCATTATGTGAAGGGATTTTTGTTGTTTTTTGCCTCATGTCTATTCCCTGTCTCCTACGGCATTTTGATATTGTTAGTTACCTTGTTTCATCTGTCTTTCTCCCACTCCTTCCTCCCATGTGTGTGGTGTTCCACTGTGTAGAGTCATAAGACTTTCAAGATCACTCTTTAATGTGACGCTCTTTGTCTCTCTCTCTCTCTCGTCCTCCTGGTGCAAATGCCGCCTGTCTGGTTTGCTATACACCTCTTAATTCAAGAAGAAAGAGGTTGGTGTAAGAATCTACATAGTCCTACAGTCCTGTAGCAATGGTGTCTCCACTCGCACAAATTATCCAAACGGCCAAACGTGTTTCAGCAGCTATTTCACTAACTGACTAATCGGATAACATCGGTTTATTGTATAATCGCTGTTAACTTTTTTCTGTCTGTCCATATCTGACTGCCACCCATGGGTCTCATGTTCTCCATCTTCATAGCCACCATTTCTTTAAGAGAATCGCACAATATATACTGTATAGTTTCCCTTATATTCAAATTTTGCTTACACTAACAATAATTATTTAATACTGTGCATTAGCAAGTCAGACCTTTGAAGCTGGATCTCACTGGCACTCACTGTTAAGACTGAATTCCTTCTAAAAACCCATACATTCAACCTCTAGTACGCATTTATGCACATATTAAATAATACTAATGCTGATTAAAAACCACAGTATAAAATGAATGAATCTGCATTTAAAGCATTCTATACACTGACAAGTGTTTGGTATGGGAAGATGCATCTAAAACAACCTGTCAATTAAAGACACTATGGCTCCCTATGTGTCTATTAAGGGAGGAAGAAGGTTTCTCCGGACAAGATGGTGGAGATGCAGGCAAAGATTGAAGAGGAAAGAAAGGCCTTGGAGGCCAAGCTGGACATGGAGGAGGAGGAGAGGAACAAGGCAAGAGCAGAGCTGGAGAAGAGGGAGAAGGACCTTCTTAAAGCCCAGTGAGTCCATGAAAAGAAAAATATTTGTACTTTTGATGAACTTTTTAAATGTGGTATTCATGATGATACAAATCAAATAATCTGTAATGTTTTTAAAAAAAATATAAATGGATCTGGTAATGTGGTAACCTCTCATTTGATACCTTATCTACCTCTAACCTTTTAGGCAGGAGCATCACCTTCTGCTGGAGAAGTTGTCTGCCTTAGAGAAGAAGGTGATCGTGGGTGGGGTGGACCTCTTGGCCAAGGCTGAGGAGCAGGAGAAGCTTTTGCAGGAGTCCAACAATGAACTGGAAGAACGTCGCAGGAGAGCGGAGCAGCTGCGGAAGGAGCTGGAGGAGAAAGAGGTAAGGAAAGATGACAGTTAGCATCGTTGGACACACCACCATTTTTCCAAAAAACAATCGGACTGCCAAATAATTCACTAAGTGTATCAGCTGATGATGAATACTTGCTCTGTCATTCCTGCTGCATTATGAAATGGAATGATGTCATGAATGTGAGCATTGGTTACATCATATTGAAAAATCCAACCACTAGCATGCTGTAACTGTAGTGAAGTTAAAGTTGTAACAAAACAATATGTCTACCGATCACTCCGGAGTTAAATCCTTATGCTGTATTTGTTTGTTTGCTAAGATGTCTTTAGTAAAAAGCAAATTTTTGACCAAAATAAATACATAAGATGATGTGTTTCTATGGGCATAAACAAGTTCACTTCCTAAATTAAAGTAGTGCCATCTTCAGTCTGCATGCAACATCAGCTGTCTACAACTCTGCCACGAGGTACAATGGGTGAGAAGACATGGGAACAGATACCACAAAGTCTACATGAGGTTTCGATCTTAATATTAGCTTGATCAACACAGAAATGACTGGAAAATATGGTTAGAAGCTCATAGTCGCTATCTCACTTTCTTTGTGTTCATGTAAATAAGCACTGTTCAGAGAAAAGCCAAGGTAACCCTTGTCCTTTCACTATGAAGTAACGCAAATGTCCTCTGCCCTTTATCTATATAGGTTCTTCATGGTCATGATCACAGACTACAGCTTGCTAGCTTGCTTTTGCATAATCACTGATCGCTCTCTCTCTCTCTCTCTCTCTCTCTCTCTCTCTTTAAAACAGCAAGAACGTCTGGACATAGAAGAGAAGTACACTAGCCTGCAGGAGGAGGCTCAAGGAAAAACCAAGAAGCTGAAGAAAGTATGGACCATGCTGATGGCTGCCAAATCAGAAGTAAGCATAACATAAAAAGAGTAACAGAGAGAAAGATCATACATTGAAAAGTCCCTGGCTGGGCAGCAGGGTGTAGTGTGTAGGGACAATCGTACAGCAGTATGGATTATTTGCCCCAAGACTGTTATGAGAGACTGAATTCCTATAGAAAATGTAAAAAAAAAAAAAAAAGTAAACAATCACTTGATCCATGGTGTAGTTTATTTTGATTGATCAGGGGACCAAAACAAATTGATCGCTGTGATTGTTGTGTTTTGTCTGTTAGATGGCAGATTTGCAGCAAGAGCATCACAGAGAGATCGAGGGCCTCCTGGAGAACATCCGCCAGCTGAGTCGAGAGCTGCGGCTCCAGATGCTCATCATAGACAACTTTATTCCCCAGGAATACCAGGTGTGTATGTGACGCTGTCTGATATTCAGTATTTTGCCTTTGCTCAATACCTATGCCGTGTATCTTTGTCTCACATCTGTGCACAAAAAAGAGGTCACTGACTGACTTTCGCTTTATTTAGGTTGTGTTGGAACAGTTCATTTTCATTTATACAACTGTCTTTATATTCTGTGTATAATAACCCAACACAAACTCCTAAGTTGCTAATACAGTTGATCCATTGACATGACAAGATTCATGTAGTAACATATGCTTAGGTTTTTTTTCCTCATGGAACTGGCTTGTACAAATGGACTTCCCTCCAGAAGAAGAGCGGGCACACAGCGAAACAGAGAATATGCTTCAGTTAACAACATTTTTAGATTTTGCAGGTTTGAAATGTAAATAATAAACCTTCAAAAACACACACACAAACAAACAGCAGCTATAAAATTTGTACAGCTTTGTTGGCATTTATAGCACTCGTTGCCTGCAGGGGGACACAGGTGTAAGAATTGCAGAAGCTGTTATTTTTCTTTGCCTGTAGGTGGCACACATCAGCAAATCTCCTGCATAAACCTGCTGGCGCTGAGGCTCTGCAGATGATAATAGCTAGTTTTTGTTTTGCATCAGTGACTATGTCTGTCCTTGTTTTTATATTTTCTCATGTTGTCCTGTGTAGGAGATGATAGAGAATTACGTGCACTGGAATGAAGACATTGGAGAATGGCAGCTGGTGAGCTCCCTTTGCATAACTCATGCACACACTGCGTTTTGCGGTTTGATTGACATTAATTGAAAGGTGAAACTCTGGAGTTAAGGACTAATTCTCAGTAATGTGTGTCTTTGTACTTTATCTTTCAGAAATGTGTGGCATACACTGGCAATAATATGAGAAAACAGACCCCTGCTCCAGACAAAAAAGAAAAAGATGTGAGTTCTTTGTACGTTTTTTTGTTCGTGCCTGAGATTGTTTTTGTGTAACGACAATCTCAGGTAGGAGATTCTCCTTGACAGTATATTGTTGACCTCACTCTTCTTCTGTCCCTGCCTCCTGTAGCCATTTGAGGTGGATCTGTCCCATGTGTATCTGGCCTACACAGAGGAGAGCATGCGGCAGTCACTGATGAAACTAGAGAGACCCAGGACCTCTAAAAGTGGCAAGAGTGGCCGACCCAAGACTGGGCGAAGGTAATCTACTTTCTTCACAGACCACAGACAGACCAGATCCTGTATCTTCCATCAGTCTCCATTTACATTTGTCATTTCAAAAATCTCTTATGCGGATGTGTTTTAATGCACTTTCATTTACACTTGGCCGCTGCTCAGATCACAAATCTGATTGAATCTATCTTGGTTTCCACATACTACATGCAAATCGGATGGGGTCCTCCTCCAGTCCAAACGGTGGTGGTTATGCACTTGAAGCTGTTTTGTAACTTTCAGAAAATGCAAGAAGAACAATAACTTGTTAAGTTGCAACAATAACTGTTTTACAGGGTAGCTCATAACCCTCAACTAACACAAACACATGGATGACTTGCATGGATTTACCACGAGCGAGTCTTCACAGGCTCTCATTGACGCCGCTCCCTCACCCATACAGATCATTCAGTCGTTGTACTGATCAGGAATCGCATTAATGCTACAACAGTACTTTATCTCCTTCTGTTTGATCGTGCATGTTGAAATTGCGAGCTGTTTTTTTTAAGGTTGCTTATCATGTGACAGAGAGAGAGATGACTGATTTCAGAGTAATTTCAATGTCACTTCAGCTGCCATTATCACAGGGGACGATCTTATAAATGTCCACTTCCACACACCACCTCCCGAGGTGGTAACTCAATTTTTTTCGTGAAGTGACTAACTTTCTGAAAAGCAAAAACCTGATTCTGGGGTAATTTCTTCACACTCTTTGCTGGTTATGTGCAACTTTACTTGCTAGTAACATTTTAGCCCCTCGCCATTTCAACTGGTGCTTTAACACAGTTTTTCATCCGTACTTCCGTTAGACTACATCAAATACTCCTATGAGTGAACAGAAGAGTTACTGGTTGTGAATGTTTGGCCACACTGTATATTTAGTCTATTTATAGCATAACGATATGAAGCGTTAGCATGATGGTATTTGCCGTTATCATGATATACTGTTGTTCTGAGAAATGAGGACGCCGAAAGCTCCCTGAGGTTGTTGATAACACTTAATCATGTACCATCTCCACACAGGAAAAGATCTGCAAAGCCAGACGCTGTGATCGAATCCCTCCTGCAGTGAAGACAGCGCAGAGGAGAGCTTGGTTTCACAGCAACTGTCATGTTACTTTAGCAAAACAAGTCATTAGTCGAGTCTGAAGAATTTATTGTTGAACATTATTTAAAAGATGATTTAAATACACTGTATAGCTTGTAAGGTTTTAAAAGTGAATGAGCTGCACCTGTGATAGGATTAAGACCTCTTGGCCAAGAGGACCTGTTATTTGTATTATAGTGTAAGACTTTTTTTGAGGATGTCCAACATCGGTTTTGGAATGCATTTCGGCAGCCGCAGCCTGTTAAAATTGAGCTCTTTTATGTAAGCAGGAATTTACCACAAACATTTAACTTGAAACATCACTGGTTTTGAATATGACCAGCAGTATGAAAGAAGGTATAGAATTGACAGGATGTTTAAAATAGAATTGAGGAGATGAACTAGAGACTGCCTTCATATCTTCTGTGAAGTGTCTCACAATGAACACCGTGCAGATTAAGTCGTAACTTCTGTTCTGATTTCCTGCTACGTGAGAAACTGGTTCATATTAAACGGCCCATGCTGATATAAATACATTATAAATTAATTCTAATTAAGGGTGCATTTTCACTTAACGCAAATGATTCTACTCTGTAGCCTCCATGTTGATTCCCATTGAATACAAGAAATCATTAACATGGAGAGAAACAAATAAACACTAATGTGGAGGGAACAAGGAGAGGAGAGTATGTAGTATCAAGTATGTAACTGAAAAGTGCGTTTTATACTTTAGGTCAGATTCAGAAGCATAGGGGCATGCATGCCAGCCTGCTTTTATGTTAGTGCCATTTGCTAATCTTAGCAAGTCATCTTTTTATTTATTTTCAAATGTCAGAACACTCTGTGTTATATTGAAATGCACCATACATACTGTATGCCTTAGTATAATGCACTAGCATGAGGCTTTTGTGGAGATAATTTAATTTTATGATGTTCTGTAGTGGAGGCGAACTGACTTTTATTTTGTATCATAATGTATGTCAAATGTTTACATCCACCAAACCCCTGGATATTTTATTTATTAAATTATTTTACACGTTTTATCTCACATACTTGTTGCTCTTTCTGTGTTTCATTATTAAATCAGTGAGATTCCTAATTGTTTATTGGCGTTTTGAAAAAAGGTTACATTAGCACGTAAGAGCCATAAACAGCTTATGTTTAATTGCATTTCTTACTGTTTGAGAATTTGTAAACCGAGTAAGTAATTGGTGTCTTAAAAAAGTAGCCTCATGTTCAAAGTCTTGTTCTTCTGTGTAAAACAGCTGTTTAACTGAACAGTTTTACTTGAATGATAAGGATGGATTGCTGACACCTAAAACATAAGCAGGTAGGCTGTGAAAAATAAGACTTTAACAACAAACCATGGTCACATTATAATTTATTGATGTATAAATACAAATGCTATAAAAATAAGATATGTAAGGAAATAAATACTGCATTCCACAATAAATAAAAATAACTTAAGTACCAGTATATTACATGTCTTACTTAAATAATACATATGATCACTCCAAATAATTCATGTGGTCACATTTTTTCTGTGCAAGTTGGTCATGGTACAGATCTTGATGTCCTTCAGAAGTTTTTTTAGATGTTGTTTGGTGCCGTTCAGTGGATTGAAACAGACAGTCTGAAACAAAATCATTTTGACAGTTTCAATTTTAAGCACACAAAGATCTAGCTGAACACAACTAAAATGATACAGAACATGTTTGACATTAAAGACCATACAAAAAGCACGTTCAGTCACATTGAATTCCTCTTTACCTGGTTGTTGAACACATGCAAGAGGCGGTTGAGTTTTGAGTCTCTTAAACGTGTGTTATTCAGAGCCTTCTCAGCCAAACAGAAGAACTCTTTCTGTGAGGAGAAAGGCACCATTAGTAATGGTATCCAACAAGCTGGAGTTAGGACTGAAGTAGTCTAGAGAAACCAGCAAAACTTAATCTTGAGGAGTTCATAAGTTCCATGCAAAGTGTGGAAATTACATCTACTATGTGTGACAAATGTCAAACACCATTGTGTACAATAATCACAATAATTATAACATGTTTCCAACGTACCACACATCTCATGCCATTGCTTGATAACTTTGCCACGGTTTCATCCTGCAGCTTCAATGACAAGATAAGAATGTCAGTACATAATGAAACAACAAACAAACAAACCACATGTACTTTTGTAGTTTTCTTACCGCATCCTTGAACTCCTTCTCTGCTTCTTCATGAATAAGATGAGACAGGTCTTTATAATGTTGTGCGATTGATGCTGTGTAGGCCATCGCAATCATCCCTGCCAGTGCAAGTGTTGGAAAATTGAAGTTCTTCATGTCTTTGAAAGAGAGTGTGAGCCAGCGGTGTCAGGTTGAGCAGAAAAGTTGAATATCCTGCCCACGCTTACTACTGTTGCTACTTATATTGTCACCATGCTGACACTCTGACACTCTGAGACCACAATATACAGACACGTCAGAGCAGGAAGAGATCAAATTAGGTTAGAGTTAGTGTTGCTTTGGAAGGCAAGGCCGCAGCCTGTTAAAATTAAGCTCTTTTATGTAAGCAGGAATTTGCCATAAATATATTTCACTTTAAACATCACTGGTTTTGAATATGACCAGCAGTATGAAAGAAGGTATAGAATTGACAGGATGTTGAAAATAGAATTGAGGAGATGAACTAGAGACTGCCTTCATATCTTCTGTGAAGTGTCTCACAATGAACACCGTGCAGATTAAGTCGTAACTTCTGTTCTGATTTCCTGCTACGTGAGAAACTGGTTCATATTAAACGGCCCATGCTGATATGAATACATTATAAATTAATTCTAATTAAGGGTGCATTTTCACTTAACGCAAATGATTCTACTCTGTAGCCTCCATGTTGATTCCCATTGAATACAAGAAATCATTAACATGGAGAGAAACAAATAAACACTAATGTGGAGGGAACAAGGAGAGGAGAGTATGTAGTATCAAGTATGTAACTGAAAAGTGCGTTTTATACTTTAGGTCAGATTCAGAAGCATAGGGGCATGCATGCCAGCCTGCTTTTATGTTAGTGCCATTTGCTAATCTTAGCAAGTCATCTTTTTATTTATTTTCAAATGTCAGAACACTCTGTGTTATATTGAAATGCACCATACATACTGTATGCCTTAGTATAATGCACTAGCATGAGGCTTTTGTGGAGATAATTTAATTTTATGATGTTCTGTAGTGGAGGCGAACTGACTTTTATTTTGTATCATAATGTATGTCAAATGTTTACATCCACCAAACCCCTGGATATTTTATTTATTAAATTATTTTACACGTTTTATCTCACATACTTGTTGCTCTTTCTGTGTTTCATTATTAAATCAGTGAGATTCCTAATTGTTTATTGGCGTTTTGAAAAAAGGTTACATTAGCACGTAAGAGCCATAAACAGCTTATGTTTAATTGCATTTCTTACTGTTTGAGAATTTGTAAACCGAGTAAGTAATTGGTGTCTTAAAAAAGTAGCCTCATGTTCAAAGTCTTGTTCTTCTGTGTAAAACAGCTGTTTAACTGAACAGTTTTACTTGAATGATAAGGATGGATTGCTGACACCTAAAACATAAGCAGGTAGGCTGTGAAAAATAAGACTTTAACAACAAACCATGGTCACATTATAATTTATTGATGTATAAATACAAATGCTATAAAAATAAGATATGTAAGGAAATAAATACTGCATTCCACAATAAATAAAAATAACTTAAGTACCGGTATATTACATGTCTTACTTAAATAATACATATGATCACTCCAAATAATTCATGTGGTCACATTTTGTTTTCCATGAAACTTCATGGCACACAGACTGGTGTCGTTCAGAAGTCTTTTTAGACGTTGTTTGGTGCCGTTCAGTGGATTGAAACAGACAGTCTGAAACAAAATCATTTTGACAGTTTCAATTTTAAGCACACAAAGATCTAGCTGAACACAGAACTAAAATGATACAGAACATGTTTGACATTAAAGACCATACAAAAAGCACGTTCAGTCACATTGAATTCCTCTTTACCTGGTTGTTGAACACATGCAAGAGGCGGTTGAGTTTTGAGTCTCTTAAACGTGTGTTATTCAGAGCCTTCTCAGCCAAACAGAAGAACTCTTTCTGTGAGGAGAAAGGCACCATTAGTAATGGTATCCAACAAGCTGGAGTTAGGACTGAAGTAGTCTAGAGAAACCAGCAAAACTTAATCTTGAGGAGTTCATAAGTTCCATGCAAAGTGTGGAAATTACATCTACTATGTGTGACAAATGTCAAACACCATTGTGTACAATAATCACAATAATTATAACATGTTTCCAACGTACCACACATCTTATGCCATTGCTTGATAACTTTGCCACGGTTTCATCCTGCAGCTTCAATGACAAGATAAGAATGTCAGTACATAATGAAACAACAAACAAACAAACCACATGTACTTTTGTAGTTTTCTTACCGCATCCTTGAACTCCTTCTCTGCTTCTTCATGAATAAGATGAGACAGGTCTTTATAATGTTGTGCGATTGATGCTGCGTAGGCCATCGCAATCATCCCTGCCAGTGCAAGTGTTGGAAAATTGAAGTTCTTCATGTCTTTGAAGCCAGCGCTGTCAGGTTGAGCAGAATATCCTACCCACTCTTACTACTGTTGCTACTTATATTGTCACCATGCTGACACTCTGAGACCACAACATACAGATACGTCAGAGGGAAACACCAAATAAGGGACTAAAGGATGATGTGTATCTGTTTTACTATCAAATGTTCCACTACATGCAAATACTTTTAGTTATCTCTTATGAAGGAATTACCTGTTAATCTCTTATCAGCAAAGCTCTCGTCAAGAATTGCTGGTCATCACCTTGTGTTAACATCTTATCAAGGTTGTCCTAATGTGTAAGGATGGAAAAGAACACAGAGAAGCAGAGAATAACAAACCATCTAATGGCCAAATACTATGATTGCACTGTGAAAAACTATTACATGTATCTTCAAACTGAGATGCTTATGGAACCTTTTCACACCACTTTTGGACTTGTCACAGCAGAAAACCACAGGTGGAACTGTTGAAATGAATGAAAACCCTCTTCCATTTATTAGAGTCTGTGACAATGAGCCAGCAGCCGTTATTAATGTGATTTTCATTACTACACCTGTGTGTTTCCTGTCATGACATGTCAAAGTGACTGCGATGAGTAGGCACATGGGAAATATTTTGAGTCAAACTTTTGGCTTTATCCCACTCATTGGGAAGAGGAAAATGTGACAATGACAGAAACAATTCTGGTCAGCTTCAGTTTTAATTTTACTCTGGGTGATATGACCCAGCTGTTTTAGTTAAACACCTGCTGACATCTGTCATTTTTAAAATACATAAGAATTATGTTCTTTTTATTAAAATAAAACAAATGAAATATTTAACATTATTGATCTTGGAAGAAAAGATATGACTTAAATATTACTCACAATAATTGAAATATTACTTAAATTGATTGAAATAAAATCAGTTCAAAATACATTTATTTTATTTGGTTGACTTTCGGATAAAACTGGTCATTGGAGAAGTCAGTAACTTGGAAACAAGGCTCAGTCTGAATGCTAAGTATTCTAGGTATTATTAGCACATATCTTTGCACACTAACACATTTGCATCTCCACATTTTGCATTGAAGAAGAGCCCCATCTTCAGGCAATATTTGTAACTTATAGGAGTCACAATATTCACACCAGTGCAGTTTATTATTTTAAGAGGTACACAGGACAGCCAGACATGCTCTAAATAATCATGTTCTTTTAATTTTAGTTAGAAAGTTGTAATGTTAAACTTCAAGAAGCAAATTTTCATAAAAAGCGCATAAGCTTATGAAATACAATCCATTGCTGAAGATTAAACCAGTGGTTCCCAGCCTTTTTGGCTTGGGACCCTTTACAAGAAAGCAGTGTTTGGTTGGGATGACTTGTGATGTTTCAGACTTCTATGAGATGTTATCAGGTCCACTAAAAGAGACATTTCCCCTCCAGACGTCTCAGCAAAGATTCAGTTCAAACTCCAAAACATGAATGCAAATTTGTATAGCAGAAATCTGTTTTTTCTTCTTTCTTACCTCACGATGCCAAATGTATTGTGTGACCCCTTACAGGGAGCCCAACCCCTATGTTGGACCACACTACCCAACTAAAAAGTAGTTACAAATAGCTCAACTTCAACCAGCTAACAGTAAAATGCTGCTTACACACTGTTGCATCAGTATTAACAATCTAATAATATATATATATATATTAGTCACAGGGCCATTTTTCTGCATAATGAGTAGGCCTACTTTTAATTTAAGATCCTTTTATCTTGCTGATAATACTTTGACTCAAGTGGGACTCTGAATGTAGGACTTTTACGTCAGTACAAGTATTTCTAAATTGTTGTATTATAATTGTGTTGTTTTTATTTTTTTTATCTATCTCTATCTCGAGTGTGCTTATGTGTGATTTAATCTATCTATTGATACTGCTACAGCGCGTTGAGGAAACGGATGGAGAAACAAAACAGCGCGCCTTTCACTGCATCAGCAAATGAATGAAATGGAAATGCGGCCAGCAGCGCTTTACTTCCCAGAGAAACTCGTTCTCTCCTCGGCCAAACGAATCAATAAGCTCCGGTGAGCCTGGACCACTCGGAGCCGGAGAGCATCTGAGGGGGTTAGCCAATAGGAGAGCTCACAGGATTTAGGCTAGATGCGCCATTTTACTGCGTCCACAGCCATCCGGCAAGATGGTCCCCTTGCTTTGTCTCCCTTGACCGGAGTTGTTTCGGTATTCACCGACTATTCTTGCTTTCGTACCATCGAAAATCTGGAAATTGGATCGAGCCGGGCCGCCCGCGCCACAAACAAAACGCGCCTGTGTCAGTCGAGACATGACGGCGGTGAAAGGCAGGTAGGAGCGCAGTTCAGCCTGCTGTTTAGACGGGTACATTTCGCTCTGGTGACTGTGCTAACCCAGCTAGCGGCGAGCCGGGCCGTGGGTGCCTATTGCTAGTTAGCGAGCTAGGCTATCTGAGGTGTAGCTGTTAGCTGCGCAGCCGGCAATGTTTAAGTTCGCACACACGCAGATTCAGACGTGCAATATGCGTATTCCGGGATGTTTGTCAAAGTGACTCAGATGTGGGGAAAAAAACAAAAAACAGCGCTTGTTCGTAAAAATGCAACTACTTGTATTGTCGCTAGCTAAACGCTGCACTGGGTAACGGTAGTGCGCGGCTCCGTGTTACCGTCAGAAAGAGGGAAGGCCTGCACATGCATTTTATTTATTTTTTTTGGTGCATGCCCATGCATTGGACCTCGTATGCGCTGCCGAGACTGCAATGTTGCCAGGGCAACGTGGGGCCGCGGAAAGAGGCGCCAGTGTGAGCACGTCTGAACTCGGCGTCCCTGACGGCCAGGAGCGCCCGTGTTGTCAAAACATGGACAGGCTGCGCTGAGAATAAAGAAGCAGCGCAGAAGTGTGCGCTCCTCGTTGGGCCAGTGGACTCTTTTTATTCGACTGACACAGGGTTTTGGATACATTTTAGGCCCGTCTGCTGCCGGCAGGGCTGAGTGAGAGCCCAGCGCGGCTCACAGCCGTCTAATCAGCACATTATAAACAGCGGTGCCTCTGGCTCAGGAGTGATTTGCTCCAAATAACGTTACATGCATGTGAAATCATGTAGGCAACACACTGATACAATATAATAATAATAATAATAATAATAATAATAATAATAATAATAAAAAAAATATTATTATTTATTTTAATATTGACGGTGTTTAGCGAAGTTTTGTTGGAGTCTTTTTCCTATAGACTAACAACAAAAACCCCAAACATTGCAACTGTCTGGAGAAAACATGTCCACTTGGTCTCACATCCCGAGGAATATAATTCTGTGTAATTATTATTATAGTTATTAATTATTCTTGAAGATATTATATGAATATAGCAAATGTTCACATAGCTGTGTTTTGTTGATGCAGTTGTCTTGGATAGTGAAATAAAAAAAAAAGGCATGTGAATCTGAAAAAATGATAAAATACTCTTTAGGAAAAGTTGGAATATGTGGATTTTTGATAATTTTATGTACTACTGTTGTTTATTTCCTGTTTTATTGTTCTGACTTGTTAAATTGGTATCAGTGCTTTGCCGTCTTTATACAACATGTGCGTAATTCTTGCTTGTCCTTAAGTGGAAGCCTTGAGTTTTGTTCCAGGCAACCTGGAGAAAAGAAAACGCCTCAAATATATATAAGTTCAGCTGCTTTGAAAGGAATGAAATACACAAACAGTGGAAAGTTAAACACAAACTATGTAAATACCAAAACAGTGGAATAGTAATATCATGTACTGATCAATACCTGCACACTACCTGGTCAGTATAAACAAAGCATGCTTGTTTTGGGTCTTGTATGGTAACAGTAAATACATGTAGATATGCCTTTTTTTACAGACTCAAATCTCTGTAATTCAGATAAGACACGGTACAACATCTTAATTTACCAGTATGTTCATCAGGAAACAAATCTTCGAATGTCTCTCCAGGTAAAATGAGTCTGCCTTCTTCTGAATCAAACCTAGATCAAATGGCAGAAAAAGCAGAGGAGGTAAGTATGCAGCCTCTTTGGTAGTCAAATGTGTTTTGACCTCTGTATGTTGACAGTACTGAAAAAAAGAAACAAATCCTAAAAGGCACATATTTTACTGTTTTTGGTGTGTTTTGTTCTTAATTGCTGAGATATTAAAATAAATCTTCTATTCCTGTCAGCCTGGTAGCTCAACAGAAACTATGAAGCCCTCTTCTTCCCGCAACAAGAGGTGAGGAGCAGTTTTCCTAAATGTGACTGTAAATGTCTTGTTTGCTGTTGCATGTTCTCAAAAGAGTTCTCACTGACACAGCTTAAAATATTAAAGCTATGTGCTTTACTCATTTTAGGAAGCCCGCTGCTGTAGCTAAGCACACTGGACTGAATGAAGGCGACGCCTCAGTCGAGAGTGAAAATGAAGATGCCACTTCTGACAATCCTTCAGACAATAACACAGGCAGCGTATCTAAAGGTATGAACTATGGGTGTACTTGTTGGTCCTGATCAATATATTGTTGATGTTGAATAGGATGATTTTGGGAAACCTTTTTTTTTTTCTTTGCCCCTGATTAGGCACTTTAGTGATAAGGCCAGCTGGGAATGAAAATAAAGGTGCCATGAAGCTCAGAGTGGATTTCAAACAGAAACATACAGGTGATTTCATTTCATTATTTGGAAACTATATATGTGTTTGGTGTGTTGATGTTCGCAAGTGAACATGTATATAATTTTAATGTAAATGGGCTGGATAGCCTGAAAGTACTGTGTAGGGAAAAGAAAGTGACAATTATTGATTTCTTTCTCTTTATCACAGATGATACCCTGCAGAAGAAGGTAAGCTGCACTGCCTGTGGAAAACAAGTGAACCAGTTTCAGCGCAACTCCGTGTTTGAGCATCCTGTGCTCAAAGTACTAATTTGCAAGGTAGGAACGTTCAAATATACATTTCACATATTTTCATGGCCATTACAGTGAAGTTCCACACTGATTTTTTTCAGCCTCTTCTTGATGTATTTGTGACTGCATTATTTCCTCTTCCTCTAGTCATGCTACAAGTATTACACAAGTGATGACATCAACAGAGACTCTGATGGGATGGATGAGCAGTGCAGGTACAACTTTTTACACAAGACCAACGAAACATTATGGTTCATTTCATTTCACTAAAGTGACAAGAAGATACACAATAGAAGCAATAAGGGATGAATTCTAACATTGTAGGCTTCACTGGGCATCCGGGCATTTGTTTGTGTATTCAAAATGTATGATGAAGCGGCTAATGATTTGAATGCAACATTTAATGAAATATTGAAGAAGTATTTCTGACCCTTTTTTCATTGTTCTTCATTTCTTTCAAATCGATTTTTGATGGATGATTAGTTTTTAGACAAATATTTTGGCTCAATCCTAATCCAAGTGCCAATCATTTTGAAAAGCTTAGTATAAGTGGTCTTAACTGTTTGGAGACCTCGTTTGCTTTATTCCCTAAAACGCTTGAACCTTTCCTCCCCAGGTGGTGTGCTGAAGGTGGCAAGCTCATCTGCTGTGACTACTGCAACAACGCCTTCTGCAAGAAGTGTATCCTGCGCAACCTGGGCAGGAAGGAGCTGTCAGTCATTACTGATGAGAACTCAAAGTGGCACTGCTATGTCTGCAGGTCAGAGCCCCTCCAGGTCCTGGTCTCTAAATGCCACAGCATCATGGAAAAACAAGAACTTGTGCAACACAAGCAACGAAAAGCAGATAAAGCCGAGGAACGTGAGAGCAAGAGACACAAGAACAAAGCAGTCAAAGAGCACAAAGCAGTTGTCAATGGAAAAGAACACATCGAAGGCTCAGGGACCATGACATTCTCCTACAAAAAACTGCAGGTACCCAAAGAACTTATAAAGAAAGCAAAAAAGCTTGTTGAAACTACAACTGGTCTGAACAATACGTTCATCCAGTTCATCCAGCAGGCAGCTGAGGAGCAGGGAGAGAAGTCTATCAGGTATCGGCATTTGAAAGCCTTCAAGGCCGTGCTTGCAGATTTGAAAAAAGCCCATAGTGCTTTGGAGGCGGCTTTGGGGCCTGAGTTCAGAAACATGGAGTTGCAGAATGGTAACGAAGGGCAACATATTGTGAGAAAGAGCACTGATGTTGTGGCACCTGTAGAAATCGAGCACATGGATAATGTGTCAGATGCCGTTGATGAGGCTGACGCAGCAGAGGAGCCGGACGGAGAGCCGGACGGAGAGCCAGACGGAGAGCCGGACGGAGAGCCGGACGGGGAACCGGTCGAGGAGCAGCATAATGAGCAGGATATGGACAATGATCAAGTGTCAGATGAGACTGAAATGAAAGACAACCAAACAGAAACTGGTGTAACCAAAAAGACAATGAAAACTGAAGTCTGTGATGATGGGCTAGTGTCAGCTGGTGAAATGTCCCTAGATCACGATATTATGTCTGTGCCTCCTTCGGTTCCCGAAGAGCTTTTTCAGATGGTGGAGAGTCTTGCGGATTCCACCATGCTCTCACAGACTGACACCGAATTGGTCACAGACACAAAGTCAAATGGAAACTCAACAGACTCTCAACGCCCCCAGCCCAAGGTGAAGAACCTCATAGTCAAACTGACTCCTGTGCCAGTTGTGACAACATGTGGGTCAAGATCCTTCAGGTCAAAAAACAGAGAAAAAGATGAAGAGAGACAGAAAAAGTGTGACAAAGAAGAATGCAAGGGGGAGAAAGACGATGCTGCTGATACAGGAGATGGGTCAGACAGCCCCCCACCCAGCCGTCGCTCTAGTAGAGTGAAGACCACTCCCTTGAGGAAGCAGGCTGAGAATAAGGGCAAGGAGGAGTCCTCTGAGTCAGAGTCAGAGGAAGATAGTAAGGGCAAGGCCAAATTCTCCAAGAAATCCAGTAACACCAAAAAAGAGGATCGGAAGCAGACCAGGACTTCAGAGAAAAAGACGATGGATTCTGACTCGGACGAAGTTCCTAACATACTGCTAGAGAAAGCTGCTGCAGGCCACAGCACAGATGAGGAACAGGGGAGCACAAGTGCTAAAAAGTGTTTGTTCAAACTAAATAACACATCCACGCAGGACACAGACAAAGCGTCCAAACGCAAAAGGAAGTCTGAAAGCTCTGATTCAGACTTGGAGAACAAAAGTAAAAAGACGTCCAAGAAGAAGAAGAAACAGAATGGCACAGACTCCTCCAGCTCCGACTCTGACCAGGAGAAGGAGGCAAAGAGTAAAGTGGGCACAGCAAAGAGGAGATCTAGCCGTGTGAAGAAACAAGATGAAGCAAAAGAGGAAGACAAAAACTCACCTAAGAGGAAGGCAGCTGAGCAGAAAAGGTCTTATGAAAAGAAGCGCAAGGGAAGGAGCCCCAAATCGGCCTCCAAGCTGCAGTCGTCCTCCAGTGAGGATGAGGAGGAGGAGGAGCAGCAGGCTGAAGGTGACTCCGGAGAGGACAGCGACGCGCAAAAGATCAAACCCATTGTGGAGGATAACGTGGTGGGAGGTAGCGGACCTTTCCATCAATCCTCAGGTAATTTGGTCTAGAAGAGAGGAGTGTTTAGTGGCACTCAGCTCAGCGTCTGGCTAACTATTGCACAATTTAGCCAACTAAATTGTGTAATACTTTTGTAAGTATTGGTTAGTAGGAAAAGTTCAACATTTTGGGAACTGCGCTCATTTGCTTTCTTGCCAAGAGTTAAATGAGAAGATTGATATCACTCTCATGCCGATAAATACGTAGCTGGAGCCAGCAGCCAGTTAGCTTAGCGTAGCATAAAGCTAGTCTGGCTCTGTCCTAAGGTAATAAAATCTGCTTACCAGCACCTCAAAAGCTCACTCATGAACATGTTATCTCATTTGTTTAAGCTGAACAAGGACTTAAGTGTAAAAAGTAACTTCCTAGAGTCTTGCCAGGCAACTCTGCAAAAATGCAAATAAGCGTATTTCCCAAAATGTGAAATTATTCCTTTAATGACTTGCATGCTCTTCCATTAACAGCATGTGTGCTACTTTGTTGTGTAGGAGACGAAGTGGATGATAAAGAGAAAGTCTCTCGGGTTTGTGAAGAGGATGATGATGACGATGCTGAAAACAGGTACTTAGAAAACCATAAATTGCAAAGATACTCTTGACTGGGGAAAAAGGCAATTGATCCAGGGTTATATATATTAGCTGGGCTCTGGCAGCACATAGTGCGGCTGCTCACAGTCTGGTCCTCACTGAAGAAAGTGTTTTTTTTTTCTTTTTTCATTTTAAATACTTCAGAATGTGTCCTTAGGGCAGCATTTCTCTCTGGTTGATCCCAGTGAATGTTCCCGGTATGTTTTTTCCCATTAGTGCCCATAGCAATGTCATAGGTATTTCTATAGGCTGCCAGTGTTTCCATCAGTTATCTATTCGGAAGTTCCAAGGAGGAATTGATATCCCATTCCTGTGATATTCCAGTTATACATTTCTGTGTAGCGATAGTAAATTGTAGGAGCAGAAAGGCGCTCTTTTGTTTATGTATTTTCTTCTTTTTTTCCCTTTCTCCTGAAGGATTGCAAAGAAAATGCTTCTCGCCCAAATAAAATCCAACTATTCTTCTGGAGCAGAGAGCTCCTCTGACAATGAAAGAGCAGAAAAGGACGAAAAGTCCTCAAAGAAAGTTAAAAAAGAGGATGAGGATGAAGAAGAAGAGCAGCAAGGTAACATGCATGCTAAATATACCCAGTTTTTTCAAATAAGCCACTTTTATTGTGTATCGTCTCAAACCGTTTGTTTCTCTCTTTGAAGACGAGGATTCAGAAGACTCAAGTTCTGATGTCGAAGTGAAGAAGCGTGGCAGACGCCACAAATTGCTTCGTCATAAACTCTCGCTGAGTGAGGGTGAATCAGGAGAGGAAAATGCTGCCAGTGACGAGAAGAACAAGGGGGGCAAGAAGAAGTCAGGGCAGAAAGGTCCATTCAGAATTTTTAATTTGCCCGGTGTGTCATGTCTAACAATATGGGCACAAATATACTGAACTCTGTGAGACCGGCAAGTGACTTTTGTTTCTTTGTCTTTTATCTTTCTGTCTGTCAGTGGACAGCGACGACTCTGAAGACTCAGACTTTGACAAGTCAGAGTCCAGCGCAGAGTCTGGGATAAGCGAGGAGCTTAGTGAATCAGAGAACGAGGGGAAGCGTCGAAAGACCAGGTGAGAAGAGAGAACTCCAACCAATCAATAGCAGTAGTTTATTACTACCACTGGATCTGGATTGATGCTGCTTTTGCTTAAATTATAAAAATTTAAACTTGCTTGAATTCTGTTTTGTGTCTGTAGAGCTTCGAAGAAGAAGGATGAGGAGAAACAGAGAAGTTACAAGCAGAAGAAGAAGCGGCGCAGGATCAAAGTTCAGGATTCCTCTTCCAGCAATGAGAAGGTGTTTAAAATGCAGAGCACTTGGTAGAAGTCTTGAACTGTCCCAGAGTTTCTTTTCTTCCATGGCAGGATTTGCCAGGTGGAGGAGCTGGACCCACATAACGTTTGCTAGTCAAGTCATGCATGACACATATAAAATGTTATTTGAACTTACCCCTGGAGTGTGTTGTGAGGATTATAGATGGCACAAATTAATCATAGGGTTGCTTGGCTACTGATCACAGGAAGTGGATTTTTTTCCTAAGGGCTGAAGATCAGAGGGCTGAACTTAATGTTCACTTTCACAGAGCGGAGAGGAAGATGGTGACGACCCAGATGGAGACGATCGCAAAGGACGCAAAAAGATCCGCAAAATCCTGAAGGACGACAAGCTGCGGACAGAGACGAGAGATGCTCTGAAAGAAGAGGAGGAGAGGAGGAAACGTATAGCTGAGAGAGAGGCACTCAGGGAGAAACTTCGAGAGGTAAAAATGAAAAGGAAACGAGCTGTGTGTTCGAAGCCCTGAGCTTATACATTCTCAACTATAGGCCTCAGTAGTCTCCTGATAGTACTGCAGGCCAGGGGAAATGTTCAGTACTGTGATACAATTTTAGGATTTTCCCTAGTTGTTAGAGGAGGTAATGACTGGCTGAGCAGCGCTGTATCATGTATATAATAAACCAAATGATGCAAGGGGATGAGACATAACCACTGTGAGTTAGGCAGACTAATAACAGTCCAAACTGCTGCTGATCGCTCACTGCCTTTCAGATCAGTTGGAGAGTCCGCTCTGGGCTTTTCTTAAAGTAATAAAATTTCAAAATGTGCTCATCAAAGTGTGAGAAACAGTGTGGCATAGGTATGATTACAGTCAATTAGTCTCATTAGGGTTTCTTCACCTTAAATCCAGAAATTCAGTGATGTACAGATGTATCTGACCAGATGGCTAAGAAGTTGGATACTTGGCTGGCAGCCAGACCGACTAAGTGACAGACAGTCTAAACAATGATCAATTAAATGTGGGCTTTACTGTGGTAAATGGTGCTGCTTTTTTCTTAAAGTTTTATGAAATAGAAATTACACAATTAAGATACCTCTATGTCCCTACCCACAATAAATAGTTGTGGGAAACCCTACATTTGAAGTTTTAATTTCATCAGAATACAGTGTCATGTTTGCTGTTCATTTTTGTTTTTTTGTTTTCTTGTTTTTATGTATAGTGCTACCAGCAGCTTTCTTGCACTAATCACACTGTCACTTAACATGTGAGTTAGGCTCTGGCGTTTGTGTTTTGAATCATAATTCAGTTTCATATGCATCAATTTCAAATGAAGTCTGCTTTCATGTTTAGAAGAGATTAAATCACACAGTATAATGATGCATTTAGGTGGATGTTTATCAGAAGTTGGTATTAGAAGGATGAAAGCTGGCCGTTATGACACACTTGCAGAATTACAGTTATCTGATAAGTTTGTGTATGCCCAGGATGTGAAAAACTATCAGACAATTTTCTTTCAAAATGAGACTGACATATTTTTGTGCGACTCGGCCTCTGATTCTTCTTCAGGTGATCGTGGTGAAGGAGTCTTCCCAGGTGACCTGTCCCATCACCACCAAGCTGGTGCTGGATGAGGATGAGGAGACCAAGGAGCCGCTGGTGCAGGTGCACAGGAACCTTGTCACAAAGCTCAAACCTCACCAGGTTGACGGTAAGGACAAAGTGAATTCAGTCACAAAAAATGAACATGGCTGAACAGCAATATTAGCCAACACAAGCCTGTATATGAAACATTGAGATGCTCTGGCCTAATGTTGGCCTGTTTGTGTTTTGTTTCAGGGGTGCAGTTCATGTGGGACTGCTGCTGTGAATCTATGAAGAAGATCGAGAAGTCTGGTGGCTCCGGCTGCATCCTCGCCCATTGTATGGGCCTGGGAAAAACTCTGCAGGTACAGGGGAGAGAGCAGCATGCCTTTCTGTTGTCTGATGTGAAAATTACACTAAAACTGCAATATGGAAAAAAATGTATCTTAAGCTCTACATGTGGAAAAAACAAGAACACTAGGGATGTGTTTCTATCTCTCAGACAATCGGGTACATATCTATGTATCTGGAATTGTTTATTTAATTTTAAATGAATGAAACAGAATTTGTGTGCCTGAACTAATCAAAAAACAGCAATAAACTGAACTGTAAAACAATTACTAAATACAAAATGCTTTGAACGTGTTTACTGCTATCGCTCAAGTTACTTGCCTCAGGTTGACTGCTTTTACTTTCAGGCACTGCCAGTCTTGTACAAACTAATGCAAACATTTTTAGGTGTCACAAACCTGCAATAGTCCATGTAAGAACTGTGAGAATTTTGTATGTAAACTGCCACTTTGAGCCTGTTAAACCCTAATGAGTGAATCGGTGTCTGCAGACCTGTGTGTGTATCACATTCTTCACTATGTTTAACTGTAGTTGTGTTTTTGCCCTGTAGGTGGTGACATTCCTTCACACTTTGCTGCTTTGTGAGAAGCTGGAGTTCACCACAGCGCTGGTGGTTTGTCCCCTGAACACTGTCCTTAATTGGCTCAACGAGTTTGAGAAGTGGCAAGTGGGAATGAAGGACGACGAGAGTTTAGAGGTAATGAGTTGTAACCTTTCAAGTTGTTCCTATTTGACAGTGGTGCCGTTGTTGTGTTTTTGTGTGTGTGTGCATTTATCACACCCCTGATTTAGGGCTTCTTTTTTTGATCAATGTCTATCTTGTGTTTACCAGGTGACAGAGCTGGCCACAGTAAAGAGGCCACAGGAGCGAGCATACGCCCTCCAGCGATGGCAAGAGATGGGGGGCGTTATGATCATCGGCTACGAGATGTACCGAAACCTGACACAGGGCAGGAACATCAAGAGCAAGAAGCTCAAAGAGACCTTTCAGAAGACACTGGTAGATCCAGGTACAGTGCTGTGTAATGCCTCTGTGTGTTTAACGGACAGCTGTGGTGGAGATGTTTAATTAAAGCATGATCTTTCAGCATTCAAAGGAATTTTGTTGTACTTTTATTGCAAATTCACAGCTGGCATCCATTATACATTCATGTACAAATGGCACCGTATGTGGCATTAGTCAAATTAGTCTCCATTTGATATGTTTGCATCTGCATGAGCTTGCTAGTGGTAATGACTTTGATGTTGTTCTTTGTACATGCACGTTAGTTCAGGAGTGCGATTTCAGACTGTTATCAGAAATGGGCCACATTAGAATTAGCCGAAAATCTTGGCAATAAAGCTGAATTGATCATTAAAGCGTGAAAGAGTGTGAAAGACGTCCATAAGATATCTCAGAAAGACATCACTCTGTTGTTACACCAGTTACTAGCTCGTATAGTCTAATGAGCAATTGTGTTTCTTCAGATATATCTCCAGTTGTACTTCCACCTGTGATTACCTTTTCTTTTTTCTCCTTTACTTTCACCAGGTCCAGACTTGGTGATCTGTGATGAAGGTCACATCCTGAAGAACGAGGCGTCTGCTGTATCCAAAGCAATGAATTCTATCAGGACGAGGAGGAGGGTTGTGCTGACTGGAACGCCTCTGCAAAACAACCTCGTCGAATGTGAGACTGTTTGGTTATATAAATGACGTTAGACTAAGATTTTGTGTGGATGGATGCATCTAAAATCTGTGATCTTTGTCTCCTTACCAGACCATTGCATGGTGAACTTCATCAAGGAGAACCTGCTTGGGTCAATTAAGGAGTTCAGGAACCGCTTCATTAATCCCATCCAAAACGGTCAGTGTGCTGACTCCACATTACACGATGTCCGGATCATGAAGAAGAGGGCTCACATCCTCTATGAGATGCTGGCCGGCTGTGTCCAGGTAAAAATAAAAACTGGCTAAAACTATTGACTCAGGTTCTCTTTGACCTCCTTCTCGTTGCCTCCTAAAGAGAATTATTTATTTCTGCTTCCCACAGAGGAAAGATTACACAGCGCTCACCAAGTTCCTGCCTCCTAAACACGAGTATGTGTTGTCAATCAGAGTGACTCCCATCCAGTGTAAACTCTACAGATACTACCTGGAGCACTTCACAGGTGAGAAGCATGATTTTGTTTTTTTTAACTTTTTGTTGCACAGGAGCACAGAGTGTTGAGAATGGCAGTGCCACCTGGTTGTTTTGTTCAAACTACTGATCTTTTTGGGTGTTAGGAGCAGCGGAGCCTCTAGGGGCTGCTAACAGGGTTTTCACAAGGTCAGGTCTGATTGCCCAGACAGGGATTTAGCCTAGCCGTAGACTAAAACAAAATTCAATTGAGAATTCTGCTGGAAAACATGCGTAGTCTAGGACTAGGCTAAATCCTTCTGCAGGAGTCTTGTTTCTCTTAAAAGTGCTCTCCTGACTGGATGTCATTTACTCAGACAAGGGTTTTAGATAAATGGAAGGCCTTTCTGGTCTCTCACTTTTTCGTGCTGCATTGTTAAGTCGTTTAGTGGACTTTCCTCTCAGAATGTGGCCCTGTGTGTGTGTGTGTGTGTGTGTGTGTGTGTGTAAGAGTGGCAGCTGGCAGAGTGCCGCAGGCAGGGTTTAAGCCCAGTTTCCCACGTCTCCCTAATGAAGAGCTCTGGGAGAGAGGGAACAGAGGGTGGGGGGTAAAAGGGGGGAATGTGGGGGCATAAAGGAAAGGGAAAGAAATTTAGAGGGAGGAGGGGCCAGAGGTTTTACACCAAAAGCGAAAACAAAGAACAGGAGAGCCGGTATGTAAGAAGAGGAGTGATGGGGGAGTTTGGTGGTATGTGCTGTGGCTCATTAGGCCGGGTTGTCCACAGGACACAGCGCTGATGTTGTGACTGTGGCTCTGGACCTCCACAGTGGTGTCTTTGGACCCAAGACCACCAGTTGGTCAATGTTACCTCTTGCTTATGTATAAGCTACCATAACGTCTGACCTCCCTGGCTCAGTGCAGGCCAGCACACAGAGCAGTTACAACATTAACATTTCAGCAGCTGCCACTCACTTCAGTTCAGAAATCCACTGATTGAACAGATCAGACGAGACAAGTTCTGGACTGGATATTGCTGTCAACTTGGTGCTTGGTATGATTTGTTTTGTGTTGACTGGTGACTCCCAATTTGCCCATTGTCAGGTGGTTAGGGGCAGACATCAACGTTCAGGTTTTGTTGCACTATATTTTCCACACTCGTCTGTATGTATGAAGAGATTGAGGGCACGCTGTCAAGTACATAATGCAAACACACATCCATCTTCCTCCTCACACTCTTTTCCTTGTGTGCAGGTGTGGGGAATGCTATGGAGGGGGGCCGGGGCCGCGCGGGGACCAAACTCTTCCAGGATTTCCAGATGCTCAGCAGAATCTGGACCCATCCCTGGTGCCTTCAGCTGGACTACATCAGTAAAGAAAACAGGGTAGGGCTGGGGAAGACGAGACGAAACCACACTAAACACTTAACTCTAAAACTGGGAATACATTGGCGCAAATCACACACACTGCGGGAAAACAATAGAAACGTAGTGCTGACAGGTCATGCACCGGGGAGAACAAGACACATATTGCCACTGCAGCACAATTTTTCCCTTATGCATCATTTCTGCTACCCACTATCCAGCTCTCAGTGTTTGGTTGACCTATATCGTGGCACAGTGGAGACTCACGCAAGTGCACTCTCTTGCAGGGTTTCTTTGACGAGGACAGTATGGACGAGTTCATCGCTTCAGAAACCGAAGAGTCCTCCATGAGTATGACCTCTGAGGACGAGAAGATAAAAAAGTAAAATACCATTTCACTTCCATTTCACCTTGTTGTACATTCATACAGAGATGACCTCATTTAACTGCCCTTCTGTCTTGTTACACTCGCTGACCCTGTCTCCTCCACCATTCCTCCTTCGTAATAGGAAAAAGAAGCAAGGGAAGGGGAAAAAGAAGGGATCTGATGACTCGGACAGTGATGACGTGGAGGTCATCAAGGAGTGGAACACCAGCTCTCGGGGCAGAAACGGAGAGGGTCGAAAAAGAGAAGAGCCTGTAGAGGAACGTAAGTTTGTTTTGCATATGTGAGCATTATGGGCAGTTGGCTGGGTATTGGAGGTACCAGAACTGCATGTACGAGAATATCTGGGGTGTTTCACCTCTGCTCAGAATGATTACTCTTAAACACATAGACCATAGGTCTCACCCATCTTTGATAAAACAAATTATGCCTTTTACCACTTATTTTGCAGGATAGTAGCTTTGTAAAAGCCAGCCTAATTACTACAAGCTCAATTTTTATTCCTAGATAGTCTAAAAAAAATATCCACTTAGAATTGATTAAACATGGCAGCCAGAAGTTGGATAAAATTTGCAGACCAGTTTTATATGACAACAATAAGCAGTGCAATGATAAATTTTGAACTAAGTACTGTATTCAATTTCTGTGGTTCTGGGGGGTTAAAGGTGATACAGTCAACTGTAAAGCTGTTTTGGTCTGAGTCCATTAATGACACCCCTAACCCAAGCAAAGTGTGTGAGTGTGGCCAAAAGAAAAACAAATTAACATCTATAATGTTAGGAAATATTATTAATCTGGTGTCTTTTTAAAATGCCTGAATAAGTTACCCCAAAAGTAAACAAAAAATATACCTACCAATATTAAATGAAATTCTTGCTTTAGCTCTTTGTTACAGCTCGTTGTTGTGAGACTGTACTGACTGCATGACGACTAATCTGTAACTTTGTGTATCACAAACAGCTCACCCCACTAGCTCAGCACCAGGAAGTCCCACTCCTGACTGGCACAAGGAGTTTGTCACTGAGGCTGACGCTGAGGTCCTGGAGCACTCTGGAAAGATAATGCTCCTCTTTGAGGTCCTGCGTATGGCAGAGGAAGTAGACGATAAAGTGTAAGTGTGTCTGTACTCTAAGCGCAAATAACATCTTCTTGGCCTTTTCTGTTACGCAGTTGCTTTGCTGTGTTACTGGAAAGTGTTTGGGTTAATCACAGAGTGACATGTAGCGGAGGTAAAGTGACACTGGTGTATCTTCTGCCCTCATGCCTCCTCAGGTTGGTGTTCAGCCAGTCTCTCATCTCTCTGGACCTGATTGAGGATTTCCTGGAGCTGGCTTGCAGAGCTAAAGATGAAGACAAAATCTCTCCATACAAAGGTGCATTTTTGGTGCCGGGCCTCTTTTCTTCAAGAAGTTCTCACTGTACTCAGTCGACTCATCAGCTTCCCTCTTAATGTTATGATTTGAAAGGCTACTCTTGGTTAATACTATCAGCCAGCCTACTACTCTTATGGATCTCGAGGAGCCCAGTTGTCTGCCCCGAGGATCATTTTTGTGGTTTTACACTGTAGTCTTTGAACTGACAAAACTGTGTGTGAGATATAAAAAATTCTAACATTAGCTTTGGAGAAGGCTGAAGTATTTTCATATGGAGATGCAGATTTCACACTTGCACTGCAACATGTATTCTTGTACATGCTGGTGTGCTTATTACCCTTAAACACACACACACACACACACAGCCGCTGGTGTAAGGTCATGTTCCTAATTAAACTTCAGCAGCTGTTTTTACTTTCATTTTGAAAATGATTAGACCTTGACTTTTTATTCCACAAAAAAATGTTTGCTCAAGGGTTTGTAATTTGTAATGAAAAGATCACAGTGCCGTAATTGGAAACATACTGAAATGTTGGTTATGAAGGCTGGTAGGGGGGTTGGCCATCTTGAAGGCTAAACACGGCTGGCCTCTAACCAACACAACCATCTATCTGCTGTCTGCTAATACCCAAACTAAGTCCTTTTGACAAGGAAAAGGCCTGGTTGATGGTGACACGTGTGTTTTTGAAGGTTTTGTGGAGCATAGATGTGGATGTTGAACAGTCATAGCAGATTTCTTAACTGTAACATGTCTGTGAAGGTGAAGGCAAGTGGTTCAGGAACATTGACTACTATCGCCTGGATGGCTCCACTAATGCCACCACCAGGAAGAAGTGGGCTGAAGAGTTCAACGACACCAGTAACACAAGGTAATATACTCTGATTTAAACAACACGGAACAAAAATTTGATTTTTCACTGTTGATGCTTAAAGTGTAAATAGTTCCATAGTGCATTTTTAAGCACTAGCTCACCTCTATCACCCGCTCTATTTTACTTTCCCAGAGGTCGTTTGTTTCTCATTTCAACGCGAGCCGGCTCTCTTGGCATCAACCTGGTGGCAGCCAACAGGGTCATCATCTTCGACGCCTCCTGGAACCCTTCCTACGACGTCCAGAGTATCTTCAGGGTCTATCGCTTCGGCCAGCTTAAGACAGTCTACGTGTACAGGTTCCTGGCCCAGGTGAGCTTATCAAACTGCTTTGGTAATTTCTATTTGATTGGCCATCAAACATCAGCCAAAAGATGATTGCAAACATGTCATCTGTGAACACCATTTTTGCTGCTTGATCATGATCCCTCGAAGGTTTGGCGTTACATGTAAAATGTAGTGTTTTTTGACACATCATGAGTTTCAGAAAATCCATATGTAGAAACCGTTTAATGTACAGTATTAGTCGTAAATCTCTGTGCATTCAATGAGCTTTGCCTGTATTACTAATGCAGGAGAAGCGAATACCTGCACTGTTGATTCCTGTGACAGTGACACTTGTTGTTTAAATAAAGTTGTAATTATTCTTTCTTGGCTGTCTTCTCATTTCATTGTCTTCTTTCAGGGTACAATGGAGGAGAAGATTTATGACCGGCAGGTAACCAAACAGTCACTGTCATTCCGGGTGGTGGACCAGCAGCAGATTGAAAGACACTTTACGACGAACGAGCTGGCCGAGCTCTACACCTTTGAGCCGGACATGCTGGATGATCCCTCAGAGAAGAAGAGCAAGAAAGCCACACCCGTGCTCCCTAAGGTAAACATGCATATATGTATGCCATATATGTACGTAGATGGTTAAAATATGCTTCTATGTTGGACTAAGCATATTTTTGTAAATTAAATTTAGAATAAATCATGCATGTTATTGGACGTTGATGAACCATTGACTGAGATTTCATGGTTTTCTTTAAACTGATCCCCAAAGGAAATGCAGAAAAGCAGTCTGAAACCCATTAACAGTAGTAAAATAGTCTTTTTTCCTTCAACAAACATGGCACAGAATGCCATTTTAAATGCCAAGCTTGTTTTTCCAAACTTGCACCAAGTAGTATGTTCTTCCTTTTGAAGTTTAGCACTTCGGTGATAAACTGTTATTTAAACTCAGTGCCAGCTTGTATCCTGCTTGGCCTTTTGGGGATCTTTCTATTTCTCCTCGTTTCCTTTCGTAATCCTGCGCTCGCCTCTTCTCTTCTTAATGCAGGTGCTGTGTCACTATTTGGGCCCCCTGGGGTTTAATGAGAACACACAGCCCTTACATGGGCCATCCAACCCCGCACAGCTGCACAGATTTGTCTGTTTACTGCTATTTACTAAATAGTCTTCTCATTGCAACACTGCTGCTGCCCAGCTATAAACCTGCACTCCTCTTTTTTTGTCTCTTTTTTTTCATTCATTCCTTCTCTGTTGATCTTTGAATTACTCCCATCCTTCCCACTCCTTCCCTTTTTGCAGTCTCTGGGTTTATTCAGATCATCTTAAGTGGTTTTACCTCTTTGTTTTGGTTCAACCTGGGTTACTCTGCAGAAATCTGTAAACAGAATGGATAAAAGAAACACTGTATATCTAACTTGCTTGCTTGCTCTTTCACCGGACAGTCGAGAGACCTTTCAGTGCACCTTAATGGAAAATCTGTTTTCCATTTGCACTGTCAAAAGATCTTTATCGCTATCCCCTCCATGGGTATTAACAGGTAGGAGCACTGCGTGAATCCATTCAACTGGCGGCTGATAACATTGCTCTCACCTTCCATATTCCTCTAAACTGGGAGTAGCCTACTTACAGTGCAGCGGAGCACAGTTGGAGATTTGAAGAGGAAAGATGTGTTCATTGAGCTGCGGCCTGTTAGATGTGTATGATCTTTAATGAGCCCAGTGACATTTATGTGACACAGTATTAAAGACGGAGAAGCTGACAAGCTCTTTTAACAAGCCGACCTGTTTTGGCCAGGGGGTTAACTATGATGTGGCAGCAGGACTGCAGTATTACGGAAGGAATTTGCCGTCTGGAATGATGTGAAGATGAGTCAGACACCCTCCATCACTTTCAGCCAACAACGCTCTGCACAGAAGGAGAGAATGATTCGAGCCACGGCAGAGGGAGTTTTGTTCTTCTCCTAAACTCTTCACACTTGGAAGGGCTGTTTTCTCACCCTGAGAGGGGATATTGCTTCAAAACTCGGGTCACACAGGCCACAGAGGCAGTGGTTGATATTTATCCTTAAGAAGTGAGTTATTTTTGTCTGCAGTAGGAAGAAAACTCACTACAGTTGTCTTTTCTGTGCTATCACTCCCACCTACCTCCTCTCCTCTTCAGTCCCCCGGCCTTTATGTCCTTTACCTGCTTATGTCCTGCCATGGTTACCTCTGCACCACCCTCACTTCATATCCTACCTTTATTTCCACTTTCCTCCCCCTTGTCCTTACTGATGTCCTCACTCTCTGCCCGTCCACCATTCCCCCACCCCGTCTTTGCCCCGCCATCTTCGCGACCATCTGTTGCCCTGACTCGCCACTCTGCCTCCGAATGTTCAAAGCGAGCTCAGTAAAGTTGTTTTTCTTCTTCTCCCTCTGGCCTACCCTGCATGATGAAGGGTCATTATTTAAACCCCTCTCTTAAAGATGTCTCTGCGCTCTTCAGAGAAACTAATTGGAGACAAAGGAAGCAGGAGCACTTCCCCCTAATGACAAAGAAGGTCCTCGCAGCCCAGACATGAGAGTTTGACTCCCCACCCATCCTGAGACACCCTCACCCATTTCCTATTCATCACACTTGTCTCTTCCATCTGACAGGCGACCACATGTACAACAGGAAGTAAACATGGTAGTTTGTAGTTTTTTGTTACACAACTCTGCAGCGTTTTCTGCAAATGTTGCTGCATTGTACACTGTCGGTCAAGCTGGCAGGCTGTGGGCGTACCTCACTGTATGTGCTCTCAGCAGGTGATGGCTGCAGTGGTCATTAGGCTCTGTCAGGTACACTGAAAGGCTGTGGGGAGGCTGCACTCGAACCACAGTGTAGACAGGAGCAGACTGGACCAATAAGCCGCCACACCATACTTGTCTCATTAGGGGTAGGAAGTCACTTTGACCTTTAAAGGAAAATTCTGCCTTGAATACTCTAAGTATTATATATCATCAGTCAGTGATGTTCAGTTGATTACAGGGGTTATTTTGTGATGAAAGGTTTGTAAATTAGTTTTTTGGTGTACCCTCAGCCTGCCCCTTCTGTATCTACTCGAGTAAGTGGTTTCTCATACTTCCCAGAATGCTTTTTGCCAGCTTTCAGAAAACATGCCTGAGCTTGCTGCATTGCAGGTGGAGAGAACACTAATGATAGTAACAGCAAGAGACCGAGTTGTTGCAGGTGAGAAAATCGAGAGCCATGGCCGTGGAGAGCTTGATGTCTCTGCTTTATGTATATGATCTCTGTATGGTTGTTGCACTTCAACATGCAATAAGATGGTTGTTTGATGGAAGTTTGTACTGTTTGTTACTGATTTTATTAAGCTAGGATGGGACGTTTCATTGTCAGTGTGCAGGAAAAGGTGAAACACACCACCACAGAACACTGCCTGTTTTTAAGCAGTGCTCTAGTACTGAAACCAAGATGAAGATGGCCTAAATTTTGCTGGAAGGCACTAAGGCGCCAGTATACTCATCTGTGTAACATCCCTTGAGAAAAGACCGAGCCTGGCAACTATGAGCCAGGCCAGTGACTGGACCGTGGGGAACAGCCCTTTTACATTTGAACTGAGCAACACCACGCCACCTGTTTCTCGCTTGAGAACGATTCAATAAAGCAATTTCTGTTTTGACTTTTTTCCTGCCCAGTACAGTTCAACCATCGTACTCTAATTGACTCCTCGTGAATCCCTGTTGACCTTCCCGTCCAGCTCCAGCTGGCTGGCCCTTGTAGCGAGCTCTCGTTGAAATACACCCCCCTCCCCTACTGCTGGCTGAGGCTTGTTTTTATAGGAATGTGGTATGTTTATTGTCGTTGTTTAGCCCTTTGTGACATGCGTGACTTTGTTTCTTTGTTAATTGACTGACAGCTAGATAAACCCTCTGACTGGAGGGTGTAAAGACGACGTGGTCCTCAGGGCAGCAGTGGTCTCCTGATGTCAGGCACAGCGCCCGTAGCTAAGTGCGTTTCTGCAGAGAAACTGTTTAGAGCAGGCCAGTACGGTTATGTGTATCACTTGTGTGCAGCTGGGGGAGAGAGAGTTTTGACTGGCTATGTTTAGGTATTACAAATATCTCAGCCACTCGCATTCCTGATGTCGGGATCCTGTCTTGGCCCCCTCTGTTGCTATGGTTAACGCACCTGTGCGTCTGGCAGACATAGTCACAGCCAGAAACTAGTTGCTATAGTTGGACGACTGTGGATCTCTGTCACTTTGCCACTTTAATGGTAATTTTTCTCTTCATTTATGTCTTTTTCTTTCCCTTTACTCTGTATTGTCCTTTTTTTATGTTGGAATCCAATCAAAAAATCTGTTTTCCCTTACCATCTTTCTAATATCTCCTTCTGCACATTTAATTCCTCCTGTGTGGTGTTTTTCTCTGTTAAGTAGAGGTTTATTGTCATGGCAGTGACAGAAATAAAATAAAACTGTTACTGTAAGCATGGCTAAAGCATTCTCAACACAATAAGCTGCTGTTTAGGTGCAGGAAATTGGGTTAACATGGTTGAGAATGTTCTCAGCTCGAGAAATATCTGATAAAGCGGCCAAAACTCCTGCCTGCATAGAACCCAGAGCTATTAATGTAGGCGGGTGTTTAATTGCATCAGACCTTTTACAGTTAAGCGCCACCTAAAGTCTATTGGTAAAGTACGCGGTGGTGCCTGTGCCAAGTTGTAAAGTCTACATGAGGCCCACTTATGTCGACTCCCAAGTTTTCATCTTTCTGATGCGAGAGCTGCTTTACATCATTTATGGACTGCTGGCAGTGTAGCCATTTTCATAATATATACATGTACAAGAATTTGGCTTAAGGAAGGCATAAATTGTTCTCTCAATGGAAAGAATGGAAAGGGTTTCATACAGGGGTAAATGTCATGCATGTTGGATGCCTTGTGTGATTAGTATACCAATTCTTACACTACGTTTTTTTGCTTTCTTTGCTTTGTTTAGCAGTCAGCCGAAGCCAAGACTTCCAGCTTAGAGCTTGCTTTACATTAACAGCACATTTGCAGACCCTTTGTTGAATAAAGGGCTTTTTTTTGCACAAAAGTGCTGTTTAGAATCAAGACAGCAGTTTATCAGGCCCTCATTGAGACTGAATCTGTTGAGATTATTTGGTCTAAACTGGAGAAAGTCTTGAGTTTATCTGCAGACATGGACAGCCACCTCTCATTATTACATCTGAACACACAAACACAAATTCTGTAATGGCAAAATTCCTCCCCAAATTTCACCCTCTAGAAATGCTCCCCCTGCTCCCCACACTTTTTCTCAGAGGGGGGAAAACAAGTTGAGTTGAGTGGGATAATTTACCTCTTTCTCTCTTAGCATCTGCCCACCCAGTGTCTCTGACTTTCTCTCTTCCCCTGCAGTAAAGCAATAGGCTTTACCATGCAGCTTCATAAGGATGACAGCAGCCCAGGTCAGTTTACCTACAATCATTAGTGCTGGCTCGACACACACACAAATTGAGCACACCAGGATTGGAGATGGACCAGACCACCCCAGAGCCATTGATGGTGGGGACTACTTAGGGATCCCAGAATGTACTGGGTTCCAGTGGGAGTTGTCAGTACTGTCATTTGACCTGCAGCTCCACTGACCCATTACCCGGTCGACAGTCAAAAGTGCTCCTCTTTCATGCATTTGAATAAAACCTACACTTTCTACATGTCCAACAGATTGCAGCTTGTTTTCCAACCATAGCTTAACCTTCAGCATTAACTGAAAAATAAAAACAAATTCTCAAGGCTGGTCTTCCTTTAGCAGGCTATGGCTTTTCCAGATGAGGTGAGTGACCTGGGTGTTTTTCACAGTATGACAGTTTCTCTTTATGCCAGCAAAGCAAGAAGCTGCCAGCTCTTGTTGTAGACTTGTGCCTTGTCACTGATTTAAACATAATCCAGCCCAATATGTTGAATTATGAATCAACTGCAAATTGTGCTAAAATGCAGGAATTGGTTCGTCATTTTCAAATGATGGACATTTTTAATTCCATGATGCAAAAGACATGTTTTGTTTGCTTTTACGTCATTGTTAGTAGTACCTGCCGAGGTGAAAATTTGTAGATTCATCATCTTTTATGGGGAACTGTGACCGACAAATCAACTTGCCCAGATGAACCTCTGAGTGACCACTGGCCAATCCTTCTTGCCACCACTGAGTCAGATTTAGACTTTGTCATACGGTGTAGTCAATCATAACCAAGTGCCTGTGGTGGCATCTACTGTGGCCTTTATTTGACCTTGTGCTCACCTATTTTGGCAGAACAAACCACAATGGATGCCTTTTATCCGAGTCAGGCCAACAGGCTCTTCTGTGCTTTTATGTCCTAATTAGAGAGCAAAGCAGCAGTTGAATCGCTGGCTGTTCCAAAATGTCTGGTTGTTCAGGGGTGGCCTGGTTTTGTCCTGATTAAGTGCGATGGCTGGGAAACATAAACATGTGTCAGTGAGGAGCACAATCAGGTCCAGGGCCCAAGTGTTGGAGGTCGATGGGTATGGGGGTGTGAAGCTCTGTACCCCTGTGTCTGCTCCGACCTGTTTCAGCCACCTTATCCATCACACTCTGGAGTTGTGAGGCCTAAAAATAAGTTATTGTGTAGTTTTCTTGCAGAACCCCCCCCCCCCCCCTGTTTTGTTTTAGGGATCCACTTTCACTCCATCTGGTCTGGTGTTTATTTTCTGTTTATTCAATACCGGTCTGCAATCACTGCTTAATTTCATAGTTTGGTGTTTCTGTTTTTGTCCTATTTCCCTCCTTAATACCAGTGACATCTATGATTAATTTTGCTTGCAACTTCGCACTCATTGTCAGTGTTCAAAGTGAGACTGAGAAGGGCGGGGGAGGAGAGCAGAGCCCTCCTGTGAATTGGCCCGTGTGGAGGTTAATGATGCAACTTCTGTATGACGTTGTTTCCAGATTGCGAAGTTCCAGTTTAATGTAAAGCGAAGTTGAGGCAAAGAAAAGCAAACGCGCTGCAGAGAGAGTAATTTAAACCATGTTTGTGTGAGCAGAGCTTGGCCCAGCTCTCTGAATTTTACTCAGGTATTGTTTTCAATAACAATGTAGTCATGAAAACCAGAGTCCCGAAAAGCCCTCCATTTATTTATGTTTGTTTTTTTACATGTCCTTTTAACCCTCTTACAGGCAAATCCAAGTTTTTTTCTTAAACTGAAGCGTTAGAACTTAAATGAGGTTGGATTTGTGTATTCAGGTCTTGTTGACCAGTTTGTATCGTTTGCCGCAGTAACAATGCAGGTGTACACATGCTGCTGCGTTTTTTCCTATTTGAATATGAAACTGATAGCTGCAGGCTAGATAAAGAACTTGCTACTCAAACCAAAGCAATGTCTAGTTTCTGTGAAGATCTCCTGTTGTGGAGGTTGTTTGGTGCAAGCAAGCTTCTGTGATTGAAATTCGATGTTAGTGTTACGTGTTGCATTGTGAGTTTAGGGGCGTATGCTGGCCTAGTTGGTGGCCTATTTGTATAAGACGCGTACCATATACTGTGATTGCAACATCCCTGGTTCGATTCAGGGATCATTTGTTGCTTTCTCCCCCTTCATTTCCTGTCGTCGCTCTACTGGTGACCACTGAATGAAGGCAAAAGATATATTTTAAAAGTTTATCTGAACCTATTAGGCTTCAGCAGTCTGAATTAGACAAATCAAGTGGATAACTTCCAAAGTTACAGTCTGTTTAGCTGCAGTGGAGGAATAGTAAAAAAAGAGTGAATTTTGACCTAAAAACACTAACTTTGGAAGATATCCACTTCATTTGTCAAACTGCTGACTCGGATAACTCATTAACTTCAAATAAACTTGTGAATAAACTCTTGGGTGGAGGAGGACTGTGAATTTTTTTGTCCCCCATCACTTACATTGAAAGCACATTAGAACGGGATCTTTTAATGGCAAGTATGAGCATGAAGAATGATTTAAAGCAAGCAAAACCTGTTTCACTGTTCATATGGGCACCTGACTATTGTTAGACAAACTTGAAAAAGTGTGAACCTATCCTTTAATTAATAACGGTTGATAAAAGCAATCTGATTCTAATCTGGATATAACCAAATAAAAGGATTGGAGGCTAACCTCTGTTACTCAGGTGGCCAGTGTGGCCGCCTTCAGCTCCTCCAGAGCCATCTCTCCCTCCCCTCCAATGATAACTTTCAACCCATCATGACCCTTTCTATGGTTTTGTCATCTTCCCTGCTGTAGGATCCCTTCCTGGCTGAGATGCTGCAGAACAATAAGGACCAGATCGTGTGTTACCATGAACACGACTCCCTGTTGGACCACAAGGAGGAGGAAGCGCTGAGCGAGGAGGATCGCAAGGCTGCTTGGGCCGAGTATGAGGCCGAGAAAAAGGTAGGCAAGGAGTAAAAACACAGGCGTGCATGATGCTACACACAGGAATATCCACCAGTCCCAAAATCGAAGGCACACACATACAGCACTTAGCCCTTGTGTCCATCATCCTCCAAATCATTGACATCAAAGTGCAAGGTGAGCTAAGCGAGGCCAAACTTTTGTTTGTCAAGATGTGTGAGTTTGTGTTAGATCTGTACAATCCTTTCATCCCCCCCACTGTGATAGTCATATGGCCCACCATCAGGCAAGTGGTATGCTATACAAATCACTGAGAGGTTGTCCAAGCAGTGTCAGTGCTACTCACTCTAAGTACGTAGGTCCACAGAGGGTTGGGACTCCTCTTCCGTCTGTGTTACACTCTTCACTTTTCTCTCTTTTCCTCTTGCACCTCCCCCATTGTCCCCTCCTCTTCCCTCTCCTTTCTTGTGGGACAAATCAATGGGCAATTAGTGGGGTTTATTTGGAGAAGTGTATGGGGGGGTTGATGTAAGAGAGCAGGAGCAGGTCTCATCTCCCCCCCTGTGTAATCCTAGATTCTAATTCACTCTAATGATTATTTTTCCAACACACTCTCCCTCCTCTGCCCTCTGTGTGCCTTAAGCGGCTTTTCCCTCAGAGCTCCTCTGCTTTTCAAGAGAACAGAGGGTTCCCAGTCGCTGGAAAAACAGTGGCGGTGAGGTCGAATGTGAGAATTTCTGTTGCATTCGCATTCTGTCATACAGTGAAGATGCACAAGTAGCCACTTTCACCCTCTTGAGGCTGTTCAGTATCACGTTGTCTACTCTGAGCTTTGTAGGAGAATCAACTGGAACGTAACCCAGCCTCTGCTAATGTCTTCACAACTTAAGGGTTGGCCGGTGGTGGCCAGGAAAAGCTATGTGTATGAATATCAGATTTGCAACTCAGGAAATGGGAAAAACTGTGAGAACACGATCAGGCGCCCAAAACTAAACTGAACCCAGGGGCCCTCTGGTCTCCCTGGGATGACTTCAGCTCGGTGCAGAGCTTAGTGAGGCTCATCTCATAAATTTAGATTTCAGACGCTGAGTTTTTGAAATGAAGTCAAGTCTAGATTTGGTGTCTGTCTGTCTGAAGATGTATAGTCTGCAGAGCATCTCAGGATGTAGCTGAAGGCCAAGAGCGGCTGCTTGTTAATCGCAAACCCAAAAGTGAAGAGCGTGTGTGTGTGTGCGCGCGCTTGTGTAGGAGTGTGAGCGAGCGTTCATGTGTGTTGTGGTTTTGCGGTTGTTTTGAGGTTTTGTACTGTTAAAGCCTGCACACCTGTCTCTGACCAGGTCCAAAGACCCCCACTGGCCCCCAACACACAAACACACACACACACACACCCCTACATACCCCTACATACCGGATGTCCAGATTACAGGGCACGGGAAAACCATCTGCAGCAGAGGCTCAATTACACACAAACATCGGCATCCTGCTGGCCTTTACTGGGACAGGGCTGTTTACTTCAGGTCACTACTCTCTCTCTCACTCACACACACACACACACACACACACACGTTTAATAGTAGAGGAGCAGGCCGATACCAGGCAACCTGGTACTCATGTCATATGTGTGAAGAGTTGAAAGCTTTGTTCTGACTGACCATGAAGTGAAGAGCTGGACCAGTCATTGTGTGAAGGAGGATGACAGGCGAAGTGAACTGTCGTCTCTGGTCAACCACAGTGATGGCATACAGTCTCTCCCATCATGTCCTTGGTGACTCTTAACCCCTGCTTAATTGATGTGTTTTAATCCTGCTCGTTTGTTGGATGCCCGGGGACCTCTGTCTCCTCGCTCCCCCCTCTGTCTCTGTCTTTCACCTCTCAGGGTCTGTCCATGAAGACCAACTACCAGTCATCATACTCCCAGATGGACATGGGCGGCTCCAACTACTTCTCCTACAACGTGGCGGCTTTGGCCTCCATGACCAACCAGCAGCTGGAGGTAAGTAATGAGCTCCACATGCTCCTCTCCTGCCTTGCACTCCTCCCTCTCCTTCCCCCCACGGCATGGCGCCCCACATTCCTCAGACCCCACTGCTAATTGTGACAACAGTCTAGTAGCCGACGTGCCCGGCTCTGCCCTGCTCCTCCACCCAAACATTTAGTAATGCTCCATGTCTGGGGCAGCAGCTATTTACACACAGTGGCACATCTGACTGAGGGAGAGGACAAAAGGTCCAAGAGGCAGTTTGTGTTTTTCAATAAGGAAGTCAAATGAGCAAACAGACTCATACACTTGTAAAACTGATTCAATAACTCAGTAAGTGATGCATCCTCCTGTAAAGGAGATCATGTCAACAGAGTTTGGAGCTTAAAATCATCAAACATACTGATATACTACCACCATATTAGCGTTAATTGCTAACGTGTTGCCTACTTTCATATCCGGCACACACAGGGCATGATTAGCATTTACTTGGAGTTGTGTTTCTTGCCACCTGATGAATGTAAATTTAATATTTACACTTTGTTTTGGTCTTCACCAACTCGTGACAAATATTTTTTCACCAGCTAGTCGCTAACTTTGCCTGTCTGCCATTTGGTGCTGGGCAGAGTTTAGCTTTTTTTGCTGGTATTTGCTGCCTGTAGGTGTTGCTGGGAGTGGTGAGATTGAATGATTTTGATGAGTAAATATGCAGACCGTGAAAACAAATGAGCTAAAAGAATTTCTGTAGATAAAAATGAGAAAATAAATGCCTACTCACATGCCTCCGTCTCCTTCGTTTGTCTTCAGGACCTTATAAACCAGGGACGACAGAAAGTTATTGAAGCAACAAACGCACTGAAGACTTTATCACGGGAGTCACTGGAAGATACTATCGGCAGAGTGGTGAGTGTCAAAACTTAAGCAGCGCAGCTTCTTAATATGTCAAGAAGTGCTTTTAATGAAATCACCTTTCTGTCACTGGACTGCAGCATGATGCAAGTGAGAGTTATTACAGTTGTGATGGTGGTTGAGGTTAACATGTGTGAGCTGTCCTCTCTCTCTGTCCACAGTGGAAGGAGAACCCATCACTCACAGAGAACCAGGTCCAGTCTATGGCTCTGGGTCGACAGGCCAGTGTGGAGCTGGAGATCAAGCGCAGGGAAGTCGTGTACAGGGACGTTCTCACCAGGCAGCAGACGGTAAGAACTGCTCTGTGTATGAGCCACAGTAGCTGATAACTACAACTATCTGTTATCACAATTTTACTAGCACACATTTATTATAACAAATCTATTGTCACAATACTTGTCAATGACAATGTTTTATTGATGGTGCTTGAAGGAGATATATACACATTAGAGCATTTAATTGAATGACCATTAGTAATGTGAACATCATGACTAAGCAGGTAGAAGCATATGTTGATTCACTCTTCGAGAACAGTCAGTTCAGAAAGTTGTATAATCTAAATGTAATGCAGTCTATCAGACCAAGAAAGGGCAACAATTTTATTCATATTATTTACAAATCTTGCTAATGTCTAGTTGCACATCACAGCTATGTATTGCCCAGTACTAGCTGACAAAATGTACCTGCAGAAGCTAAACATTGGACTGCAGTAGTAGGATCTGTGTTTTCTGTCTTTAGCTATAAAGGCATGATGACGCTCAGTTTGACCCCTTACAAGCTCTTATTTAACCTTCACTACAGAAATATATAGTGCGGGAGTAGGGAGAAATCTGGTTAATGACCTGCTGCATTTAAATTTGGGTTTTTCACTAACCAGGTTATTGCAGTGCACTTATACTTTTCTTTAATTTCCTTCCAAAACCTGATTTTTGTCCAATAACATGTTTCTTTCATTTGCTCTCTTGTATTTGGTTCAATAATTCAATAAGCCATAACATGATACCTTGGTGATGAATTTCTGTCATATTTGGCCAGTTTTCAATTGATATAGTTTTGTTTTTTCTGTTATTTTCACATGTGCTATTTTCACATGTGCTTTGGACATTGAGGTTGTTCAGCTGGTACTTATTTAACTATAGTAGTCATTTTGTAGTTATTTGAACTGTCTCTCTATGTTTGTGTCTGCCCAGCTGATGATGTTCGTGCAGAAGCTGATCACCAACAGGAAGGTGCAGGAGCAGCAGCTGGCCATGGCTAACCAGGCCAACTACCTGAACCAGCTGGCCCTGCAGAACGGCATGATGGGAGGCAGCGGGCTCAGCCAGATGGACCTGCTGGGGCTTTACCAGCAGCTCCACGGCCTGGGCTCCCATCAAGGCATGGGCAAGAATCCTGGGCCCTCCAAGGGCCTGTAGGTCAGAGCCCCCAACCGCCCCCACCCCACTCAGCTAGCCGGCTCCCGGTGGCCCAGTTCAAGCGAGGCCCAGTTCTCTGTAACAAACACACTGTGAGACCGCTCAGAGCTCAAAGCAAACTGATGCACCAAGCAGAGGGTGGAGTAGTTTTGAGACTAGGCTGCTGTCCACTGGGGCCTCAAGTGGGATAGACTCTCAGTTCTTTATTCCGTAGTTCGCTGAGAGAAGGTGGAATATAATGTGTAAATGACTGTGTGAAAGGAGTCTGTTAGGGGAAAAAAAAGTGTATATACCGCCTTAATGTTATTCAAGTTCTATATCTTCATTTTTCATGTATTTAATGACAAACACGTTTCACCCCCAATGCTTTTAAGCATTGTATTGTTTTTCCCCTTAAAAGAGGGTTTCCTTATTATTTAAACTCTGTTTTTTATACAGTTTTAAATGCCTAACTAAACCTGAGTGAGACCAGTGTTGTTGGTGACAGGACTCTATGATGTAAAGCTCTACATGGTTATTAGCCCCAGTAGATTCCTTCACTAATATCTAGCAAAGCAGACAGCTGATGGTGCTGCAAAGTCCTGCTCTTTTTGGGAGATAGAAGAAATTGATAAGTTAACAAAAACAGAAAAAAAAAATACAAAATATTATGGCCTTATATTCATTTCCTAAAAAAAAGCTCTGTAAAGTTCTGAGATTTGAGATTTGTTGAGAATCTTTTCTATTATGCTTATAAGTGTTTACATTAGCTGTCGCTGAACATGGTAATGGAATGCTTGTGTTGTTCAAAACTGCCTGCCGGTTCCTATGACCTTTTTGTAACATCATTCTCATTGTCACGTGTTGTCTAGCATAGCACTGTGCGTCCTGTTCATTGTTTATGTTCCACTTGTGTTGATCCCAAGCTTGGGTGAGTGACTGGGTCTCACAAAGCAACAACCAGTTCAGCCGGGTATCGCAGGGCCCAAAACTTTTCCCTTTACTTGTCTGTCAAAGTTTGAAATGATGGATTTGATAGAAAGAGTAAAGACTGGATTTCTTATTATGTCTGGCTGATTTGTTTCCCTTGCTTTGTGAGAAATGCCTTCTGGACACTGTAGTCTCACCAGGCAGGCCCCCAGACTACCTGTATTCTACTTTGGCACATTTTTGCTTCTAACTGCTTAAACTGGTGTAGCTGTTAAGCCATGAGGAATATGTACATTTCTCACAAAGAGACCTGTTGTCTCTAGTTGGCTCCTGTGTTTGCACAAGGTGTATTTCATAAATGTAGAGAAACTTTTTTGCCCTCCTCCAAGAATGTTCTTATGTTAGCAAATACACCAACATGATTTGCCATGAATCTGATCTGCTCTTATCTTGATAAGTATTTAATATAACATTTAATAAAGTGACCAAAAGGATGAGCAACTCCTGTGTTTGAGTCATTTGTTTCAGGACTGAAATACTCACCAGTGATTTACAATGCATTCATTTGCACTGAAGAATTTATAAGGGGGGATGTTGGTAGGAGATTTGGTCATTCTGGTTATCTTCTTATTGGTGTAGGTCTTAAACTTAAACAAAGCTTATACCAATACTGATATTTGAGATTCTAAAAATTGTGTGGCATTTTATGTCTTGCTGACAGATAAAGGAAATGAGTGGAATGATATGCAACACAAGGTCCCTAGCCAGAACCAGGGACGTTGTAGTTCATGGTCAGTTCCTTAAGCCCCGAGGCTACCAGAACATAGAGACAAAACAAAATACATTTGGATAATTGTGACCAAAATGTGTCTTGAGGTGGGAAATTTGGACAGTAAAATTAAAACTTTCAGTGCCCTCTGAAGGACCAACTATATAAAATTGTTTTCTAAATGCGCTCAAACATATGTATACCTACAATTTCATTCAGGTCCCCTGTTTAGTCTGAGTCAGCAATCAATCGACAAGAAATTGTGGTTTGTGTAAAATTAAAGGAATACTTTTCCATTTTGTGGAAATACGCTTTTATTCACTTTTTTTGCCATGAGTTAGAGATAAGAAGATTGATACACTCATGTCTGTGTGGTAAATATGAAGCTACAACCAGTAGCCAGTTAGCTTAGCATAAAGACTAGAAACAGTGGAACCGCTAGTCTGGCTCTATCCAAAGGTTACAAAACCTTCCTGGTTTACTAGGCAAAGTCGCTGCGCCCAACCAAGAACTACATAACCCCCTGTAAAACCACAGCTTGTCTTTTTTACACTTGGGTTTTTGTGCAAGGTTAAACAAACGAGTCATAACGTGCTAACTAGTGAGCTTTTGAGGTGCTGGTAGGCAGATTTATTTTACCTTCGAACATAGCCAGGCTAGCTGTTTGCCCCTGCTTCCAGTCTTTATGCTAAGCTAAGCTAACCGTCTCCTGGCTCCAGCTTCATATTTACCGTACAGATGTGAGAGGTATCAATCTTCTCATCTAATTCTCGGCAGCAAAGCGTATTAGCCCAAAATTTTGATCTATTCCTTCAGCAGTTGGAAAGTAGATAGCTGATACATCCTGATGCAGTGTCCCTGTATTTCACGCCCACAGCACTAAGTGCCTTTTGTCCCACTCTCTTCTCCCTTCAATCTTTCATCTATTTTTCCCCTCTCCTGGTATTGTTTTCATTTCTCAGTCTGCCAGGGTTTTCCCCTGCATGTCTTTGACTTTTCCATTCCCTCCCCCCCAGGGGAGCTTGCTCTCACAGCTTACAGATATCTGCCAGTGGAGAAACATTACAACTATTGCAGATGTTGAAATGTTGATCCCATCCCCACTCAGCCCCAGATTACCACCACTCCAGGTTTGCAGCACATCCCCGCTGGTTCTCTGTGCAGCAGGCAGCTGTTTCTGTCCATTGACTACACCATAGTGGAGTCTGTGAGGCCCCTGCAATGAACAACCAATCACTGCTCTAAATCCATGCTGATGTGTAAAGCCAATTAGGAGTCGGGATCCAGTTGCATAAGGAATCTGATTTTGTATGGTGGATGTAGGCTGACTAAGGCCTTGTGGAGACAGAGAGGGCCTGTGCACATTACTTGGTAAAGGGTTTATGAGGACAAATTGCCATGGGGTTGTATCAGCGCTCTCTTCTGGGAAAAAATCTGCTGTATCTTTTTACTCAATTTTCTCTCTGTCTTTGGACAGCAGGACAAAATGCCATGTGGTCAATGCTGTTAAAGTTATTTCATTTGAGGTATTTTAATAATAATGAGCGTGCTGCATAATAGTGGTCTGTAAGTACTGTTATCTTACATCAGCAAAGCCTAAATCTACTTTTTAATGTTACTAAGATCTGTTCATTATCAGGTGAAAACCACAAACGTCAACCTCATGGTGGCGCTGGACCATGAATGTCTGTACAAACTTTCATGGCAATCCATCCAACAGTTGCTGCTAGCATGGCTGAAAACAAAAGGAAAGAAATGCAACATTCACATAGATTCTATATCTGGTTTTAATTGGTACATCAGATTTTTATCCAAGCAAAAATAGTCTCTCACAATGAGTTCTCGATAGCAGGACAATTTTATTGTCATGTTCATTGCAGTTCTTTTTTTTTTTTTTTTTTTTTTGGTGTAATTTCAGTAGAATCTACAGTCCATATAACTTCAAGTTCATTACAAAATAAAGTCTTTGCAATAAATAAATATATAGATTTATATTTATACTTTATATGTAGAAAATAAATATATTGTACATCTCATAAATAGGATCACCCATATGTACACCTCAGCTGCTTGCATTTTTAATAATGTTCCTGACGCTCTGAACATTACAAGTCACCATCCTTTTTAAAAAAAAACCCATCACTTATTCTTTACAACCACAGTCAGAGAAGTGCTTTTGTCCCGAGCTTAATCGCTTGTTTTGCATACAATTCCTGCAAGACGCTGCTTGATATTTTATTCAAATGTGATGAATGAGATTGTTAAGACTCTGATGATTACATGGGAGCCTACAGCCGGGACTGGGGATGTGCAGTAAGTGCTCTTTCGTCTATCACACGTTCATCTTAGAGATTTTATTACCCTCTTTCATCTTTGATTTTTTTGAAGACAACTTAATAAAACTCCAGTTCTGCCTCACAGGCATTCTCCTTGCAGACTCTTTAGTACCTGACTATCCCAGCCTGTCACTTAACATGCATGTAGCACAAAGTTTGTGTATTTCTGACTCGTCTTCTTCTCCCCTCTATCTCTATGTATGTGGAATGTGCCCTTTCTTACATTTACCATGACTGTATAGTGAGTGACAAATGCACAGTGTGACATCTGCAGTGCTTTCTGTCATTTGGTGCTCCTAAGAGTCTCTTCTTGGTGTCCTCATAGTCAACCATTCGTATTTTTTTCCACACCAGCTTAGTGCTACGCAAAACCACCAAGAGCCACCACACCCCTTGTCACTTCAGTATCGACGCATTTACCCCTAAAAAGTGGTTATTGAGAAAACATGGCACCTGATTTGATCGTCCTGACCGCCCAACAGCTGGGCAGTCGTGTGGGCCTCCTCCGTCCATGTCTGCAGTGGTTTTACAAGATAACTTTCCCTCCTCTCTGAGGTCACTGCAGAGGCAAAGAAGCGACATCCAGGAACATGCACAATGTTTATGTCAGTGCTGTATGTGCTTGGCAGTGGGCTGAGGCGCAAACACAGTGACCTCAGGGGAAGTTGAGGGTAAACAGTTCTGTACCAGGTCCAAAATATCCACAACACCCCCTCTCTCCTCTTCTTTTATCTCTGTTCCTCCGAATGTAACCAGTTCTCCAGGTGTAAGCACTGGTCAGCTGTACTGGAATAAGTCCCTGTATGCCTGAGGGATCTTTTCAATCTCCACCGGCCTGGGTAAGAAGTGGGTGAGCTTCTGGTGTTTTTTAGTCCTGCCGCCCTCCCTGGGCGAGCCGTCCTTGTTTAAGGCCACGTAGTAGAAGCGTCCCGTGTCGTTGTGCTTGTACAGAGTTGAAGCGTAGGTGTTGTACCAGTTCTCCTCAAACTGCTCCCTGAACACACATTCTGCTGTCAGCTTCTTCTGCAGGAGAGAAAACAACAAATTAGTCACACTAACGTCCTGCTCACGCGGCACTGAGTGAGATAAGAAGACAACCTGCAACGAGAGAGACATAAAAATGCAGCTGAGATTGAGATGGATGATGCCACTTTGCGTGCAGATTCCACCCTTCCTGATGTACTAGTTTATGTATTCCGCTAACTATTTGGGACTGCGCTTGAAAGCTGAAATGAACCAGTAGAAACTCATTTAGGCAGGTGCTCATTATGACAAACGAGGGGAAGTCATTAGGAGCGGCTTTTCACTTTACGCCCCACACTCATTCCTCAGACCTGTTAACCTCTCGTTGTGCATGGAGAATTATTTCCCTCCCTGTGATGCAAGAAGAACAGCGAGCAGGCGTACAATCTTCTCTTGCATGCACGCACACACACACACACACACACACACACACACACACACACACACACACACACACACACACACACACACACACACACAGCAGCTCTCAAAGGTTTTCGCTGACAGTGCAGCATGAGCGATGGCTGTGGGTTCAGCAGGTGAGGGTATGCTGGCTGAGTGAGTGTGTGAGAACAATAAGAGACATCAGGGTTAGAGCTGCTCTCCTGCCAAGACCAGTCAGTCATGCAGCAGCGGCGCTGCTGCTCTGCAAGAGGGTCAAAGATCAGCCAATTCAGGGGTATCACAGAGGACCAGGGGCTAAATATGAACCCCTTTTGAGGGTGTCCCAAACAGTCACTATCTCCCATTCTCGCTCCCAACACTCTTTCTCTTGGACTGACTTTTTTTTGGCTAAGAGGACGTGGCTTCTCTACACAGCAATCAGTCAATCTCTGCCTTTAATAACACACGTTCTAGTTCTAGCAAGTGCTTGTGCAGGAGTCTCGTTTTTTATTCCAGCAGCAATTTTGTTGATTGGCTGTCAGGATCTGCTTGGCTGCGGCTGTGTGGTGAAGCTGTTGTCTGTAAACACAGCCCCGAGGGCACATGACTGGGCCAGCTCCATCCTAATACACACATGCACACACACGCGCACACACACACACACACACACACACACTCATCGGATCAAAAGCTCGTCAGGGTCTGGTGGTTGTGGGACGGAAGCACCCTTGTACCTGTTACCCCCACCACCCCACCCCCACCTCCTGGCCCCTCGGCTTCAGACAGACATGTCTACATCGCTCCCTCTGTCAGTCAGGTGACTCAGTCAGGTGTGCAATTATCCCCCCACCCACCTCCAAATCACTGCCTCCCACCATCATCCACCCCTCCCCCAGGGTCAAAGCTCCAGGATGCCAGACTCTGATAGCACGCAGTAACAATATCTGCACTTTCAACATAATGGCCGTGCTTAAAAGTAGCCTCTGTTCGAAATGTTCAGAGCCAGGGGGAGTCTGAGCCCTGAGAGGCCCTCAGGTAATGCCCTGGGACACCTGATACAGGTAACCCTCACATACTTCCCCTTCATTGTCTTTATCTCTTCCCTTTCCTCTCTCTCTGTCTCCGGATACCAACCACATGTGAGACAAAGTAAGCAAGGATGAAAAAAAAAAAACTACAAACTAAATGTTCTCTAGATACTACATTTTACTGTGGAAAAGCACAAGATACTTCTCCTATAGTTAACACTGCAGTCCATCAAATTCACCCACAGCACACATCTAGAGTGACTTCGAACATTCCTGTCTACACTTTGGGGAAATATGTAAATATTTCTGCATATCTCAAAACTAAATGAAGAGGTTGGTTTGCTCTCTAAAGCTGCAAAATCTTATTTTCTTTGAGTTCCTCACATGGAAAACAAGTATAAAGGTCTTTTTTCTTTTTCTTTTCTTTGCTACTGCCAGTGGTCAAAACATCATAATCATCTATTGGACCTAGTGTCTATTCATTTCTCTGGTCAGCATGCTGAAGGAAAGCAGCAGGAGAGGGAAGTATGTGATGGAGAGTGGGAAACTGAAAAAGAAACACATACTTGTTTTGTCTCACTGAGGTTTTCCCATGTGCCACATACGGGAACCTTGATAACAAACGGAATCTCAGACTGCTACTGAAAACGTATTTTTTATAGCGCAGTTACTGACGTATGTTGTAAGACAAAAGTTTCATTTTCTGAGAATGGCTGGAAAATAGTGTATTCTGTAAAACAAATCACGCGTATCAAGTGCCAGACTTGTTGTGAATGAGACCCTGGGCTGCATGGCGAGGGCGGGGTTATGAATGAAAGGAGGGTTTTTTCTTTTGACTCACCGACCCATAGAGCTCTCCTTTCTCATTCATGCCCAGGTAGAGTCCAGCGTCCACCCCTCTGATGCTGACCAGACCCACTGCCAGACTGATGAACTCCAGGATACCTGAGGTCAAACAATGCACACACAATGCACAAAAAACAGTCAGGAAAGCCCACAAACACACAGCAACAAGTGGCCTCCATTTATCTGACAGCAGACCAGACTGCTGAATTTGCTCTGCAAATTGTTCATTGTTCACCTTGTGTCCCCAATGTGCCTTTTTAGTCACTATTATTCCTATATTCAAGGAAAAACACAAAGCATCTTCTTGCATCTCCATTCTACAACTGAAAAATTGTTATTTTAAGGCCAATAAATAACTTATTGATTACAGCAGAAAAGACAAATGTATGGACTGGATGAGAACAGCACCAGATTTCTTTGATTTTCTAGCTTGCTTTCCTAGTCTGGTCTAAAGAACATACATGGCTCATTTAACCATAATAGGTTGTGGTGTTTATAAATGTGTTCATCCTGTCTTTGGGACTTCCCAACTGGCTACTAATACAGACTGAGAAGTCACTTTTATGGAGCTGAGATGTGGGTAAGTTATTTAGTGGGCTGCTGACTCACAGGAAGTTACAGTAAAGTGAACTTGTAGTTCAAAGGCAGGGAAACAAGCGGTAAAATTAAAGCTGTTGGCTGTTGTGATGCAGAGGTTAGTCAGAGAGGATCCAGCTGGCTGTGCTGACTGGCAGAGGCCAGCTTACAGCCACCTGGTCCCCATCTCGCCGACCTCATCTGATGCCAGAGGATGACAGAGAACATCCCTCTAATTTTTTGTGGGGTGAGGAGTGTGTTTCATATCCCTCTAATCAAAGCCATGTCTTCCTTGCAGCTCTGACAAAGACCTTGCATTTTAAAAGCTAAGTGAACCCAGAAACAAACACGCGGACCACCCATCCCCGTAAACCGGCTTGTTTTGGCTGAAGTCTGCACACTAAACCGTCCCTGAATTCCGCCTCGGTCATGCTTTAATTTAGGGTTATTCCGCTCTTTCCGCAGCGAGCGAACCGGCCTGCACCTGTAAGATGACAGCATGGATATGAGGCGCGATGTGCGTATCTGCCCCCTGACCTCATTTGTTTATCGTCCTCCAGCGAGCCGCACCTCGCCCCATTTACATTAACGGTACCAAATCTTCACAACTGCGCTGCTTGTTTGCGGCTTCGAGGAGAGACACCGCGCAGCGGGGATTGCCAGAGAAAGGTGTGTGGCTCTGCTTTCCTGCGCGCCAGGTGACAGTGACGCACGAATGAGTATTCACCGGGGATGTGCGGCAGGAAAAAGCCTCTTAATTAAACTCACCCACTTTTGGAGTGACAGCAGTGAAAATGATCTAAATTGATAGTAGGCTACAAGATATATTACATATAGCAGTGACCTCGTGAATAACTGAAAACTGTAAGAAAATTATAATAATATTGATAATTGCTTCTAGATTCCCGGAGGCCATCGTTCATTTAGACCTCTTTGTCAGTATTTGTGTAGCTATAAAAAGTCGTTGATGGTAAATCAAACTTTAAGCCTATTTCTGTCAACACAATCTTCAATATTTCGAATTTCTCATTCCCATAGATAAAAAAAAAAGTGAAATGCTGAAGAAATACCCTCACCAAATCTGCTGTGGTCCTGTCTTGTCCCATGCACAGTCCCATTGGGGAATATCTCCAGCTGAAAGCCGGTCCTGCAGTAGAGCTGCCGCCGCCTCAGGATCCCTTTGAGGTGCCCGAAATCCGTCGGCGACCCCCGCTGCAGCCTCCCTTCAATCTGCCCCAGCCGCTCATTCAAGCCCACTGGAGACTCCGGTAAGGGCATATTCCCGAGTGCAGGAAAGCTTTGTAAATCCAAGTCGATTGTCCCCAGAAAACTCCCGACCTCTCCCATTGTGTGCACAGCTGTCAAATTAAGCGAAGGCATTTAAAATGTACGGTGATTCAAGGAGGGAAAAAAGTTTACACAAGTCCGGTCCATGCACGCACAAAGCGTACCCAGCGCGCCGTGCTCCTCCAAATCAGCGGCGTCCTCTCAGTTTATTGATCGTCCTTTGCTATAATCATCAGTTTGATATCTGTTTATCAGATGGAAAGACTCTATTATATACATACTCCCCACGCATTCTCACATTGGATATTCAAACACAAGCCACGCCTGGCTGGCATCCCTTCTTACGCGCATCAGTTTCCTTACTGATTGTGTACTTTCAGTCCAACTTTTACCACTGATGATGCCGCTGTCTACACGCTTCTGTCACTGCTCTCTCAGAAAGCCTTCCGACCAAGCAAATCCGAGTCCAGAAGTATCTTCTCAGAGCTCCTGCGCTCCTGATTGCGGTCCGAGTTTGTCTGATAAAACCGCATCGCCTATCCAGGGGCAGGAACCTCTGGCAACAGTTTGTGGTGCATTAAAATGCGACACAGATGCAGAAGCAAAGATCATCATTGTTTAAACACGAAGGCGAAACGCTACATCTATCGTAAACTGTAACAACCACTCCACCACAAAGGCAATCCATACTTTACTCTGACTGGTTTTTGGTCACACCATAGCCTCCCCTGGAAGCAAAAAGAAAAGGAAAACCACAAAGCATCAGGCGAGCGTTTCTCCCACAAGATTATTAAAGTAACCTGTGCATAATCTCAGAGCAATCCGACCTCCTGCACAAGTGTCAGTGCCAACCACTGCAGTTAGACGTTTTCATGAGAGCATTTTCTCCACCTCCTTGTTGGAAGCAGGTGCTTCCTCGCCCCTCTGCACAACGTTTGCAAAGTGCTCCAGCAAACCAGCAGCTTAACCACTTGTACTACTGGCAAGGAAGGGAAAAAAAGGAAAATCCAAATGCTGATGACGTGTAGTATCAAATCTGACTGGTGCAGAGACTGTATGAACTTTTGGAGTCATCAGAGGCCCTTTAATATAAGTGTTTTAGATGTTTTAGTTTTTTTAAACCTCTCTCTAAATTGTTGATTTCCCCTACTGACTTCTGTGCAAAGTTTCAAATAAACTGCTGCTTCTCCACAAAACATTTGCTGCTTAGTAATTATGTAACTACATAAAACAGGAGAGTGAGCACCACGCACTGTGAAAAGAAAGATATACAAGTATATATTTAACTACTTTACTGTCATAATTCACAACAAATGTCTTCTCTGAATCAGCACAAGTGGTGAAAAAGGAGTTCAGATCTTTTACTTGAGTAAAAGTAGGAATACTACATTGTAAAAATACTTGTAGAAGTCCTGCATTCAGAATTTTACTAAAGCAGTATAAAAAAGTACAAGTGCTCATTATGCAAAGAAAAAAAAACTGTAAGTAACATTTTTCTGTTGTAGTTTGTCGAGGTGGTGCTAATTGTAACTTTTATAAGGATTAATTTAAAAGATGATCACATGTTTTGTTTGTAAAATAATAATCTGAAAAGTAACTAGTAACTATCGCTGTCAAGTAAATGTAGCGGAGAAAAACGTAAAACATTTCCCTCTCAATTACAGTGACGAAAAGGTATAAAGTAGCGCAACATTTGAATACTCAAGTAAAGTACAAGTACCTCAAAACTCTACTTAAGTACATTGCTTGAGTAAATGTACTTGCTTACTTTCCACCACTGATTAGCACCTTCACATCAGCCAAAGTACCTCCACTGATGTCAAACATTTTGATATTTCAGGTGCACGGTGAGCTGTGCCATCATGCACATGAAAGAGAACACAGAGAAAGCCACAACAGGAATAATGAATAATAGGTGTAATTTATGATTGAATGGGGATTTTGCATCTCTTCTGTGCACATCGGGGCAACAGGTCCCAACTTGTGGCTTCGCAGGAAAAAAAGAAAAAAACGCAGCTGTTTAGTGAAGACTTTATTTCTGTGTGAGGAATCGAAATGAAAACAAACTCCAGGAGTGTTTTAATTAGTTCACTGTTCTTGAGATATCAGTGACAGCGGGATGGGCGGGAGGGGAGGGCATGATTACATCAATAACACCGTTTAACTATTAGGCATGTTATTTTAGACCTCCTTCAAGCTGTTTTCGGAAACCCCCATCCTGAGGGGGAGTTCTCACCTCATAGCTGCTCATCACAAGCAGCAGCAGCCTCCCTGTAGGGAAATGGGATTTATGACAGCGTCTCGCTCTCATGAATGATGACAAATAGTATGTTAAAATGACCCAAAGTGTGTATGATTGTTTTGATGTCACTGTCGGGCTTTGATGAATTTCTTGGCTTCTTGTTTTTGGCTAATTCATCAACTCTTGTGGTGGCGGTGCAATCCATTCTGAAGCAGATGTGACTGGCTTTCAGAGCTCCTCTGAGTGGGATACAGTATGATTGACCCTCCAAAGCACGCAGGCCTTTTTCACTGCTACTAATTATGCCACTATAAATCTTACGGGTGTGTCGTGGCTGCATTGAAGTCAGAGGAGGGACAGTGGCTTTCAGCTGGTGCGGGATATGAAAGGTGGTGGGGGTGATGAATGCCCATGGGCCTCTGCTTGATGAATTGGGCAAGGGGTTGATGAGGAGTCAGGGATGGTCAGGCTTTGTGCGAACAGACACCAGGGCCCTCACTGCAGAAGAGGATGAAAGGAGGATTCGTCTCAGCTAAAGGGTGGAAGGAGAGGGATTACAGAAAAGACAGAAGGGGAGAAAGAAGGCAAGCGAAACAGAGTAATAGAAAATTAAAAAGGAAACACCCAACCCCCTTTTCTTCCCTCCTCATGAGCTTGTTCTGACTTTCGCTCACTGTCCATCCCCTGTGCACAAAACTGAAATCAATCTTAAAGGCTATTAAGTGCTAGAATAGAAAACTAGAGGTGGTAAATTTTGATTTCATTTTTTTGGTAGCTTTTAGAGCTACATCTGTTGCTGGTCAGCTATATTTTATTGTTGACATGGCAGATTTATGGCTGCAGACACACACACACACACACACAAAATAAAATCCAGAGTTAAAATGTTCCCATATGCTGAGAACCTGCAGAGGATATAGAAATGAAGATAATGACCTCAAGTGCATGGCTGCAGCTTTGAAGTTGCTCTCCCATGAGTCACAGCGGGAGAGTCGAAATTGAAAATGAAGTTACACTTGCAGCAGGAATTGGAGGCTAATAAGTGCCTCGTCTGTTTATTTGGATTAGACAAACTTCATATGTGTCCTCTTCAGAGGGGTGAGCAAAGGTCCGCTTGGACAAATAAAGCCGGTATTTTGTACAGACTGAGATGTGTTTGATTCGATTATAGAGCACGTTTTTTGCAGGGTCATTGTTTAAGTTAAAGAAATAATTCAGCATTTTGGGAAATACCCTTTCTTGGCGAGACTTAGATGAGAGGATCGATACCACTCTCATGTCTGTACAGTAAATATGAAGCTGAAGGCAGCAGTCGGTTAGCTTAGCTTAGCATAAAGACTGGAAACGAGGGGAAGCAGTTAGCCAGGCTCTGTCCAAAGGTGACAAAAGGTTTATATGCTGGACTCCTTCTTGGCCAGGTCTAGTAACTTCCTGGAGTCTCCGCTGGTTGCCTGGCGACTGGTCCGAGCCAAGAAATTGTCACATAACGTAAAATAGCAACTTGTCATCTTTACACTTTTTGTACGATTTAACAAACAAAATATGTGTTAATTTGTGAGCTTTAGAGGTGCTGGTAGATGTATTTTTTTTTTTACCTTCGGGCTAGCTGTTTCCCCCTGTTTCCAGTCTTTATGCTAAGCTAAGCTAAGCAGCTGCAGGCTATAGCTTCATATTTGACAGACGTGAGAGTGGTATCGGTCTTCTTACCTAACTCTCTCCTCTCATTGTGGTTATAGTGGGGACTTTTGCGGCCTCCCTCCCCTGTGATGGATGCCCAGTTTAGAAGAAGGCCTCCTGCTGCTCCTGATGGCTCACACGTAATCATCCGATCTGGGATCAGGTTCCTCGAACCCCTCTTAACCTCGGCCAAGTGAGGGCATGAAAAAACGGCTGACTCGATGTCAGTGGCTATTACAAATGAGACCTCATATCTCATACCACCCGGTTAACAAGGCCACTAAAGGGGTCAAACCCCTGCGTCTCCTGGCCGGCAGAGCAGCACAACCAAGTGTAAGGACTGCTGAGTGAAGCTGCAGAGCAGAGCTACAAACTCCCAGCGAGAGGAGAGGAGAGAAAGGACATCATCTGTTCTTATTTTACCTTTTGTCAAGCAGCATGTGGAAAATGATCTTCACTGTGAGTTATTTGCAGAGCTGGATTCCGTGTTATTTCATTCCCTAGCAGAGACATAACAGAGAGGGTCTCCTCTTTCACGCAGGTGGTCCTTCGGCCTTGTTCAAGGGCGCTGTGAGCGCTGGGGCAGGGGTGGGAGGGTACGCAGGGGAGGGGGGGGGGCACAGACAGATGCATGCGAATTTAGGTAATGGTGTAACATTTCAGCGCCTGCTTTCCTTGGCCACCCCATGTAAAGACAGTGTTAATTAATTTGTTTGCTTTGCTTTCAAGCACTAACGAATGGAGCCCTCCAGGTTGTGCAGGTTTTGTGAAGCCACTAGTATGCAAGGAACACAGTCTAAAACCAACATTTGTTGTACAAATTGCTTGCATATGTTCTTGGGAGAGGGAAAAAGATCCTTGTCATGACACACCGACAGAGATGTCCCACTATGTTTCTTTTTACTCGATGGGAAAACCTTGCTAGGAATATTTTAAGTGTGTCTCCAACATTTTGGTTTAGCAGTTAATTATCCGTACTCCAAACTTGTGGTTTTGCTGTTCTCATCAGACGGCTGACACACTAAATGCTGTATTGCATGGTGTAAACTTCCTACTTATCCGTGATATAAATAGGGTTTTTAAACTTTTTACTTGCTGATTCCTCTGGTCATCGTCACAGCCACTGATTCATCGATGAACATCTTTAGGATTGTACAGGCAGTGATGCTGGCTAATGAGTCTAATTAATTGCAGCCTCACATCGGCCTGCTCCTGCTTCATGAATGACTAGCTGAGAGGCGCCCTCCCTATCTGAGCGATGTTCCACCTGTCCGTCCACGCTGATGACTGAGGCGCGGTGTTATAACATCAATAACAGCTCGACTTGTGTTTCTCAGCTCTGCAGGGCTGCGGTCTGACGTTAGAGAGTGTATATGCGTGATCATGATCCTGTCTGATGAGGGAAAAGGCCCTCAGAGCGAGACTATTATTCTTACAACAACACAGAGCAGGAATCTACCCTCAAACAGATGTTAGGAGCCCTTTGTAGAGCCTTTGGCACGGAGCCCAACCCTACCTATCTGCACAGCTATTTACATGGCAATCCAGCTGCTCGGTCTCTCTTTTTCTTCTTCTCTCTCTTTCGTTCACCCCTCCCTTGCTTTTGCCCTCTCGCTCTGCTTGTGTCTGTGCATTTACATCTCCCCCTCTTTCTCTTCCTCCCTCCCTTTTCTCCCCTCACTGTTTGAAATCAAATACCCGCTCTCATATAAACTTTGATCAATCAAACGCACTAATTTGTTTAGCCGAGGAGACAGTGACATACTGATGCAGGTTCAGTTACACAGAGATGAAAAAGGCCAGGCGTCCCGTATCTCAGAATATCTCGGTGCTGACGCAGACCTTTACCCCACACTTTATATTTAGTCATTCCCTTTCACAGAAAAGCCAAATATATCCCAAAAAGTTCTACCTGCTACACTGACTTATTGTCCCCTCTAGTCCAAGCAGATGTGGGAGGGAAGGATTCATAATGATAACCGTTCCTGGAATCAGAGTTTATATTTGCTTTCTCACAAATCATGTGAGGTGATATAAAATGCTTTGCACTTCTATTTTAGCCAGCATGGCCTTTGATATGTGCATACCTAGAGTAAAGTCATTTGTTAAAGTAACTTATTTAATTTTATTGAGCTCATCTATCAAGTTTAGTGTATTTAAGGGACTGTATAAAAATGACTGGAGTAGGGAGAGGGGCTGAACCTTCATAAAAAAGAAAGGCCCTCCCCAGCGTTAATACATTTTTCTATGGACTTGCAATTACAACAAACTTTTCTCAATATCTACAAATAATATAACAGTACAAACATGGTACAGTTATTTCACCATTATTGGGATGAGTGTGGATTAGGAATTTAAGTTAATCCAATTAAACCATACTATGTTAATGCAACAATAATTTTCACGTAGCCACCGATTGCCAAGATTATGACAGGATTGCTGTCATATGGCCAAACGCACCCTTATGGCCTGGGGCACACAAAAGGCCATTTTTATGTCACTTTAAAAAAAATCAAAACTGCAATAAATCTCTCAAGGGAAGAATAAAATAAAATATAAATCCGGGATGAGAAAAAGTTAAAGGAAAAGAAACGGCCCTCCCTTCAGAAAAAAACAAACGATACATAACCCTCCCCCTTTTCTGACCTCCTCCTTCCTCCTAATAATTTTTGTACAGTCCCTAAGAACAGGAGCCAAATTGTGGTTGCTGGAAACAGTGAAAGAAGTGTGGACAGACTATATTTATCCTCTTATTTAAGATCAACTAAATGTGAAGCCCTTGTGTGGTTCTGACACTTAAGTGTATTGTTGTCATTTTCATAATCCTTAAGGTTTAATAAAAGTCACAATGACTTAAATGATGCAAAACAGCACAGAGTTTTCTAGCTCAGAGGATGGATCTGGTCCTCATTAGCAGGCAGCTCAGTGGCAGCATTATCATAAGATGATAATTAGACAAGCAACCTTCATGCAAATGAAAGGAAATGAAATCAAAGTCCGCTGGGACCCTGAAGCTGGCCGGCTCGTCAGTAGAGGGTGCTGATGTTTTCCCCTTTCATAGCCCAGCCAACATCTCAGATTGCCTCAGAATCATGCAATGTCACGCTATGACAAATGGAGATACATTAGTTAATTAAAGTGGGGAGTTCAGAGCGGGGTGACGCAGGTTGTCCTTTTTTTGCTTTCATTCTTAAGCATTCCTCTGTGTCACGATGCAAAAGGCAGAGCCGAGTCCAACTCGCTGACTCCCCTGGCGTGATTGGATGAGTTCTTTCTCAGTTTCTGTAATCAAGGCCGCTTCAGCTTCTGACGTAGTTTTGCTGTTATTCTCCCCTCTATTGTTGACTTAAATGAACACTCAGATCTGGTATATTAGTGGAGGTAATTTACTGTCTAGAGTGATTTACAGTTTGGGTTGATTGTGCGGGCCTGTGCATGTGAATGCTTAAAGTTTGTTTACCAAATAGGATTAACAGAAGGCATGTCTTTCGCGTGCTCATTGACATTAACCAGTTCCTCTACCAGAGACGTTTTAATTGACTTAAAGTGATTTTTGGCAAATGAGGAAACGCCTAACTAACTAATGGGGGCAGCGGGTTCATTGCTGATGATTTGTATTGGGAGGCTAAAATGGAAAAGAAAGCACAGAAACCCACTGTTTTCATCTGAAGTCTTCAACTTCTCTGTCTTTGATGTTACGGGGGTGAATAGTTGTTAGGTTGAGACAGTCTCTCCGCTGCCAGAAACAAGGCTGGAGGCTGAGACAGGTGCACGGCGTTCATCACATCCTGATGGAGGAGACTGAGGGCCAAGATGTTGTTCTCAACATATTGGAAGTGTTTGTTAACAGATGGAGACATGTGCTGGCAAACGTTACCTCACTTTGTCCAGAAAGAGGGGAGAAAAAAAGGATGGGTTGGAAAGCAATGTTAAATTTCCAATGGCACGAAGGACATCAAGATAGAAAGAAAAAGATAAGAGAGGAATCAAGATTTAATTTTAATATTTGCACTGATAATATATAGTAGTAAGAGTAACCACAAAAACCTCTGTATGCACTCGTGTTTTAACTGTCAATCTCTTCTGAGAGAAAACAGTAGAGACTTTGTTTATAGCCAGGTTTTTACTATAATATTCAGCTGCAAATTGTGCAAAACCACAATCAGGTTAAGGATTTTCTCTCAGGAAATCTTTTTTTATCTGACGTCTGTCATACCTTTCAAGCATGTCTTAGTCACATATGTTCCTCCCCAGTCCACTCCTCTATCTGTGTTTGTATCACAGCTTTATTTCTCTTGTAAGGTCATGCAGCTACAGCTGGCATCAATATGGCAGGGCTTTTTTCTGTCTGAGTCCAGCGCTGGAAAGTTATATTCATAGGGCTAATCAGTTTAAAAGATAATGAAAACAGAGATTGTTTACAGAGATTAGGCCCTTGGAAATGGAGTAATCAGTGCTTTGAAAGGGCACTGACAGCGGTGGGCTGGATTACTGTATGTAGAAACCAAGCAACGCAGCTCTAACTCTCCATCTCTAACAAGCTCTCAGAGCCCTGATGTCATCACAGATAGAAGATAGAGTACCTTATCCTCCACTCCTCTCCATTTGCTCCTCTTTGCTGGAATGAAATTACTCAACGTTTAACAGATGGGGCACCTGTCAGCCAGATGTGTTTGAGTAATGAACAAAGTGTAGGATGAAGTAAGCGTTTTGACAAAAATGTCCGCAGAAAAATTAATCATGGGCTTAATTTCTTCTCAACCCCATTTTTTAATATGTTGTATGATTTATGTGGCAATGGATTGACTTACTTCAGGGCAGAGATGCTGGCTTACTGTAGGAAAGTCAACAATTCAAGGCTTAACTTGAAATATTTGTAACATTTCACGCTTTCATAAGCATATGGATTACATACTTATTTTGACATAAACCGCATTAAGTAGAGGCCAGCTATTGTGTTTTTTCCTCTTGAGGGTAGGTTTTAATTTGTGTGGCTTACATAGTGTTGTTTGTTGGCCGAGCTATTTGATCCGGTTCCCATTTTATCGATTGGAGAGACACATGGGGCCCCAGTTTAATTGGGGAGGGGTTCCCTCATAAGAGCTCACCCTAGAAAAGCCATGAAAGTAATGATCAGTATCTCAGATCTCATCCAGCGAGTGGGGGAGAAACATATGTTTAGGATTTGGACTTCTACAAGGTTGCCCCCTACACCAGCCAAACACAACTTGTATCTTTTCGCAAAACTGGGCGCGCGGTGCGAGTACGTATGTAGCAACATGTCTTCTGACAGAAAAAAAGATCTGGGAGAAAGATAGAGTCAGGGTTTGTGTCCAAGAAGATAGTGGGTGTGATGTGCCAGGACAAGAGGTAGAGCAGCTCCTTTTGGCTCAGGATTTGACTCAACATTTGGCTGTTCTCGAGCGTTTCCTCTTGTTATTGAGGGAAAGAAAGGGGGGCACCAGAATTTAATTCCCACTGCCATCCTAATATTTTTTGCTCCAGTATATGTGAACATTTGCTACAAATACACAAATGTAAGAGATAATTTAGGAACAAGCAGAATACAGACCAAAACCAAGTGTACTTGGTGGCTTTGTTCACCCTGATCAGGAAGACTTTAGGGAAGGGATCCTTCTGGAGAGAAGAGGATGGGTGTGAATCTTTTGTCTCAGTCTGAGTCCACTTTTGGCGACGACGTGCTGTCAGTTGAGCGGCCCAGCGAGGCTAACCCCTGGCCCTCCGCCTCTGACCAATGGCTCTGGCATCCTCGGCTCTGGCACTGCAACGTCCTGGGGGAATCTTTATTCTGATCAGAATACAGGGCAGAAACCTCCTATAAAGTCCCACAATAAAGTGAAACAGAGAAACCATGGACTTCACTGGAGAGGTGAAGGGGACAGATCACCATAATCATTTATCTTTGGGGATTCTACTTTTTACTGATCACACTGTCCTATTTTTCCTGCAAGATGCATTTCTGTACTTTAACAAAAGAGCAAGGAATTAACTTTTTCTCTTGGTGCTGCTGCTGTCACATTTTAAGCCATCTTAAGACTGATGTAAAGGTTTGGGTTTGTAAAGCACTGCGTGTATTCCAGTGGTATCCGTTAGTGTAATGCCGTTGTTTAGGAAATCTGGCCATTTGATTGTGGAGGAGACCCTGACAGTGTACTTGACAAACAGTCGGCTGATCCATTTCCTTCCCAAAGGAGAATGACAGGGGGCTGCCTTTGCTGCGAGCGGCCCCACTGTGCGCCTACAAGAGTTGAGAGTTGGGTGGTCTGTCCATCAACGGCAGATTTAGGGTTAGGCCTGAGAAAAGCAGCTCACCCATATCAGTTTCAAAGAGTGAAACCCTAAGCGCCGGCCTCTCTCTGCCTGCTGCAGCCTCATATGCACAAAGACACCTGTTGTTCGACTCTCATACAAAGGCTTAATCAATCTTGGTGTTTGCAGCCAAACAAACACAAATGCCATCTTGTATTCAGTTTGTTAAGTTTCACGTGATTATAAACTGTACATGTTTGTAGTTTTGCACTTGGCCAGTTGCAGCGATTGGATAACAAAGCCAAAGCACTGATTACACACAATTTTTAACATCAGGCCTCGGGCCGCGCAATATTGTGAAGCTATTTGAACCAGATATGAATAAGACAGTAATGCAGCGCTAAGCTGTAGGTCGCTTGTAGTAAGGTGATACATTTTCTGAGCAGGAGGAAACTTCAGCTCTGCAGGACACTAGGATGTACTCGCTGTACTCCCAAAGAAAAGCACTCTTCCAAAACCTCCTGGCTGCTCCGTCCCTGCAGTCCACACTGAACAAGCCGAGGATGTGCAAAATTAAGAATGATAACTTTAAAAAAATGCACTCATTGCAGATATTTTGATTCATGCTGAAAAGACCTGTTTGACCCCATATTTGTCAGGAATAATTTTTTTCTTGCAACAATTCATTTCTGAATCAGCAACCGGAGCCAAGCTGAGATGATGTTTGCTTGTTGCTATTGCAAAGACACTATGGTGCTTGGTTTATGGCTACTTGTCCCTCTTACTTCTTACTCATTATGAGAATTGACATGTGCAGTAATTTCATTGATTATCTTTGGACAACACCGGTTGATTGTGTTTCCACTCTGGGGAGCAGCAACTAGGCGTCGCCAGCCCGTGAAGGCCAACGATACATTTTTTTTTTAACAAATTGAACGCAAATTTGATAGTGTTTGGTTTAAAAATCAAACAGCATTAAATACATTTTAAAAAACCCCATCAGTTTAGGGCATTTTTTAAAAGTTTTGTTGAGCTTTGCAGATCTATAATTTGTCCAAACAACTGGAAAACTGTCTGGTTTGGGAAAAGTGCTATTACGTTTACTTCTACTGCTTTAATCCAGCAGTTAAACAGTGGACAATTAAGAGAGACTGAAGACTGTTGAGGAAAGATGGGATTGGTTTCTACCTAAATCTTTCCAGTAGAGGGGAGGCAGATATGAATAGCTGTGGTAATTTGATGAGGCGCTGCCTCTCTTTGGGATCACACACTGAGAGGAGGCCTTGTTTACGTGCCAAATGGATTTATGGAATCAAAAAGAAGTTTTCATTTCCTTGTTTGAGTCGACGTGCAGGGGATTAGACGGGGAAAAATGTGGGCAAAGATAAAAGTAGTTATCAGACACACTGTGGTGGAACAAAGACTCTTTGGTTTACCTGTTCGTTGTTCTGATTTTCCATTTTGCCCCAAGAGGGTTAGGGGTTTTTTTTCCAGCTGAAAGTTTAGTTTAGTTTATTTAGAGGTAACAAAACACAAAAAGCATAATATATTAAAGGATTAGGAAAAAATAATTGAGCTGTTGAGATAAAAAGAAAACCAAATCTCACATCTCGCCAAAAAGAAATAAATCAACTGAAATTAAACTACACACACTTTGAGCAAAGTCAAAAGGTAATTGAGAGTGTAACTGATTAAATATAGTCATGATTGCAGCAGTACATTTTATGTTCTGTGTCTGCTTGTTTGTTAAATATTCTGCTGGGATAAGATTTTGCATCTGAAACAGAATTCTTTCTGGGATCAACTCAGATAAATACATCAGATAAATACAGCAGCTAAGTTTTAAATTGCATTTTTGTGCGCCATGAACATGTGGCATTAGCAGCTATCAGTCATTCAAGTTACTAAAAGAATATTGGAAAGACAATGGAAATATTTAGATCGATACCACTTTATATCTGTCTCTTAAATATGAAGCTACAGCCAGGAGACGATTAGCTTAGCTCAGCATGTGGTTTTACAGGAGGTTATGTGCTGGATGTGTCGCTTTAACACTTTGTTGTTGTTGTTGTTTTTTTTTTACAGATTAGACAATCGAGATAAACGTGTGTTAAGTCGTGAGTGTGTTAATTAATGATCTTAAGAGGTGGTAGGTGGATTTTGTTGTCTTCAGACACAGCCAGGCTAGCTGTTTCCCACTGTTTCTAGTCTGTATGCTAAGCTAAGCTAACCGTACAGACAAGAGAGTGGTATCAATCTTCTCATCTAACTCTCAGTAGGTGTATTTCCCAAAATGTCCAACTATTAACTGTGACCTGATAGATGTGTGGTTCTAGTGGACAAATATTTAAGACTGTTAAGGAGTGCACGCCTGTTTTAAACAGCACTGCTCTCTTGGCCACTTCTCTCTCGTTCACATCTTTAGTCTATTTTACAATCCAGAGTTGGAATCAAACCCTCACTCTGACTGCCCTGTGGTTTCGGGGGGCGCAGGTTCAAATCTGTCAGTGGGAAAAGACAGCAGCCATTTCCTTTGAACAGCTAGTCAGAGTCTAATTTAAGGCACGGAGATGGGGTACATGATGTTTTCTCTTGTTTGTGTGCTTGCTTGCGTGTATGTGTGCATATTTGCTTTTCCAAACTTGAAAAGGACACTCAAGTCCACAAGTGGTTTGGCCTCTCCGCCCTTTGAAAGCCTGACAACATCCCTCTTAAATCATCCTCTGATATCATCGACTTCATTTGATGTTTCCAAAAAGTTAGAACAAATCAATATCACAGAGTACACAACATCAACTCGCTGCCAGCCACACCAGATTGGATATGAGACTCTGCTGGCCATCGCAGACCAAAACAGCAACTTCATGGACAAAATATGGAACTATTTGTCATGGCATTGTGTGTATTTTGACTTTAAACAAGTTCTTATTGGCGTTTGCGTGTGAGGCACAAGTGAGGTTATTAATTATCACAGTCTCTCAGCTCTAGTAAAGGCAACAGCTGCATTTCATAGAGGACTTGCAGGCAGCTTTGTATATAAAAAGAGGGACGGAAATAGACCTTTGCGTTTCAGAGTGCTGTGTTTCTCACAAACATCCATATCACCAGAGAGCTGAAGTGACTGAGAGAAAAGGGGACAATGATGAAGCAACTCAGTGATTAACATTTACTTATTTTCTTTAGAAATTCAGTGTGCATTACTTGTTCCTTAGCAGAAACCTGATAGTTAAGCTTCACCCCCTTTAGTTACTGTTGCTACGCCTGTCAAGCTAACACATACGCAGTTTACAGTGATAACGGAGGCAGGTTTATTGTTAGTAATTTTTAAAACAATGGGTCCTTCATTTCAGACAGAGGTAGACAAAAGCAGGTTTTCCATTTCTAGCCAGCGACCGGAGATTTTACTGGCTGTCATGACAAATTTTCACTAGCAGCTAGATTTTAGCTGTTGTTAATGCTGTAACTGGCTAACATTAGAGCAGACAAACACACTGTAATGAATTCCTTACACTTTTGTTCTTGTGTTTTTGGTTCTGGAAAGGCTAACAAACTCTCTAAATGCCGAGTATCGCTGTTATTACAGTCTTGCACACCGCTTCAACATGTGGAGAAATCCAAAGCTTGACAGGCCTGCCGTGCCCAGTTACAGTTGCTAAGCTACGGTTGGACAATCGCCGTTCGGGGTAGGGGTTAAGTGGACAGTCAGTTTGCAACAAAGAGAAGTACTGATACTGTTGACTTTGACATGTTGTGGGAAACAGGGGAAATAGGCCTGGTGGTCTCTATTTGTGGAAGTACATTTCCTTCTGGTGAATTCAGTATTAGGATGACGGAGACAGAACACACACAGCGGCAGCTTCTTCGGAAGATATGAGCATAACCTTTGAAGTGACTGGTGACAGTAGTTCATATATCTGCCGATGGTTTTGTCAGGTGGACAGCCGTCTATTAAACACATTCCAGAGGTCCAGACATAAGCCGTTTTCCACAGAAGGTGGAGAGCGGCGATGTTAAAGTCACAGGCTTGTTTAGGTTTTGCCGAGTGATCACTGCATTATGAAACTTTACATCTCTGACCCCGGGGTCTGGAAATGCCCACGTGGACACATGGATTTTTCAATGTCCTCACAAAGCCCGTCTATTGTCTGCCTCCTCTCTCTGTGTCTCAATCAGGGACTCTGACGCTGCTCTGCGGATGCACCTGGCCCATAAGGTTTCACTCATACGCCCTCTGCCTCGGAATATTAAAACACTGACAAAACGTTATACTGAGTGGTGCTGTCGTCTTTTAGCAGACTGCTCTGTGGTGCAATATTAGGTGCCATTGTCCAGACAGTGTGAACAGTCAGTAAGATTTAAAAACAGCATGGTTTTTATTGGGGGATATCATGTTTTGGGGGGATGAATGCAGGATTATTTGAACTGGATGGACTGGTATGAGGGGGCGAGGTGTGGAAGAAGTCTGAAGGTGGCTCTGACTTTTGTTTTTAGTCTCAGCTTCTTGCGTAGGGGCACAGACTCTGTGTGGATCGGCCCAGTCATGAGCCTAACAGATGTGGTCCTCTCTCTGTTCCTTGTCCAGGCTGCCATGGCAGTGGTTCAGTTATTGTCTGTCAGAGGTTCAGCCCAGGGAGTACAGGTTCAGGCCTTGCGTGCGCCCTCCCCAGTGTTTACCCTTCATCCTGTCAGCATGGCTGGATACTGGCTAAAAACAGCCAGCAGCTGATGATGTCCAGGAGTGACAGAGGTATCTGCTTTCATTAAGGAAGACTCTATTAGCCAATGGTGTGAATTTAACGTTTGTTCTTCGAGGCCAAGCCTCAAATAAATGAAGGGTTATCTATAGCTCTCTAATTGGAACCACCTTGACTCTTGTTTCTCTCTCTCCCTTCATCCCTCTCCGCCGCTCCAGTGAGTGATTTCATGACTTTTGTCCGTTGGCGTCACAAGAAACAGATGTGAGCGAGATTCTTGCTGGTTTCTGTTTTTGATCGAAAACCTGGTAGATGGTCGGATTGATGACATTTTGTTTGCCTGTGAACATGTTCTTCATTGGATTTATGGAGTGTCTCTCCGCTTTCAAAACACCTGCTGCGCTGGGGCAGATGTCAAAGTCAAAGTTGATACTCTTACGTCTCTGACATCGCTGTACAAAGGAAAGCCAACAGAAAAATAAATAATGGGAAGGCATACAGAGTGAAAAATATCTTTTGGTTGACATGTTATTTGTGAATATTTTGTAATGCTCATAAAACAGATAAATGTGTGCCATAGAGGCTACATTATACATGAAGGAGAAGCAGCATCCATCATCAATTTATGCCCTATAAAAAGTATTATGTTGACAAATTATTCTATCTTCAGCACAGAATACTCACAGATGAAATATCACTAATACATCTTGTTTTATTATCATGGCCTTATCCAAGAATGTTCTCTCATCTTGTGATTTAGCCCCGTAGAAAGTGAATAATATGATATACAATTGAGGGTAATGATAATTTCCATGATGTAATTTATTTTACTATTTAGCAATGAAATGGAGTGCCATTTAATCAATCGCAGTTGAACTTGTCAAGTAGGAAAACAATTAATGTTGGATCTAAGTGTTTTCTCTGATTTGTGTTTAACCTGTGGTTAACCTGATAACTCTTAGAGCAGCTCTGGAAAGTTGAATGATCCTCTACTCTTTTCCCCGGCTTCAGAGGCCCTGTCACTTCACATTAGCGCTAACAGTCAGCTGCACCCCGGCCTGCTCTGTCTGGCAATCAGCTCGAGAGTCTGAAACACCTGCTCATGTTAGGCAGTTTCCATGGAATAATGCAGTAATTCCATCAGGAATTGATTGGGATTGGGGGAAAAAAGGGGGGAAAAGGGAAAACAAATATGCGCCTGCACATACAGTAGACTCGATTGGAAAGAATGCCACTGTTTGTTTTTTCAAGCTAAGGAAAAACCTCTCCTCTCTTACCGTGGGAGATCAAAGGTTTTATGATATAAGATGGTCTGCATGCACCGCTCCGAAGTGAATTATGCCCCCTGTTCCCCCAGTGCAGTCTGCAGCCCCCTTTGATAATTGTGCAAAAAATATGAGCTGTTATATCTGCTTTGCCATGGGTATCTGTCTTGATTTATGGGAAATAAGTTCAGACGTAAGGTTTAGCTCTATATTTGGATAAAAAAGCTACTTGCTGTTTGAGATTCCCTGCATATCCAAGAACTTTAAATCAAAAGTGGAATATTGACAAGGCAGAGCAAATTATACATGAAGCCTCTCAGCTCCTCACACAACTTTATGTCTTTGCTGGATCATACTGTTAGCTGTTTTTGGAGGGCATGAGTCTCTTTAATTCCTCCCAAAGCCCAAAGAACTCCCTGCTTTTTTAGACACTTTTACAATCCTTCAAGATTTATTCTGACTTTTCCTCCGATACTGATACACGGAACGGTTTTTAAGTGGTATTTGTACTGATGTAAATGTACATGCTCACACAGTTCAGTCATCCACTCTGGTTTTAGCTGTTGCAGGAGTGTTTCTTCAAGGTTGCACCTCAGATCTGCGGGAATCATTCTCTCTCCAGCTTCCATGTTTCCATCATTTTGACAAATACAAGTATTCCCTCTCCTTCCAGAGGGGAGGATGAGTGTTGGTGTTCTTGCCAGGGTCGAACATGCTGCAGGGAAGATACGATATCAAAGGGCTGGGGAGGATTTGGAGAGTGAGGAAGCACACCTCTTGGGCCGTGGAGAAACACAACTCTTCACACATCCATCATCCCACTAGAGCACCATTAACATCGTCATTCTTCACCCAGCGGAGGACAGAGCGTCTTTCTCAAGCTAGATTTCTCCCTCCGAACATGCAATCTGAATTCCTTCATTCATTTTCAGAGCATCCTTCTCATAACCTCGTCCTTGGGTGTGTGTTATTTATTTTGACTAATTCTACTTCAGAGCAAACTACGGCCTCTAGTGGTTACCAGAAAACACAATTTTATATGTGATTGAAAAGGTGAAACAAGCTGCATGTCTTCTCAGCAATTACATGTGGAGGAAAAAAAAGGGTTTTCCATTGCACTGTAATTTGGTTCGCAGCTGATTTTTCAATGCTATGCATCTTCCATATCAAGGGGAGTGGTAATGACTGAGAATTTGATCTTTTCTGATAGCAATTTAGATTAACTGATGGAAAACGACATGTGTGCGGTGGAACTTTCCACCTGATCTAGGAACAGGTTGTCATGTTCCTGCTGTGCTTACTCGCTGTTTACTTTGTCTCCTCAACCTGCTAAGACATGAGATATTGTCTTCCTGCTCACAGGTATTCTACGAGCTGTCTCTCCTGAGCCTGCGCGTGCACAAACAATTTCCCCCTGTGTTGATGGGTGAGCGAGAAAAACATTCCTCAGTCAGGAGGTGGAGGTGCCCTGAAGGATTGTGTGTGTGTGTGTATGAGAGAGGAGAGAAAGACAAAGCAGTCATTTCACAGCAGTTTTTCCCCAACAAGACAGTGGACACAATCAGCTGTAATCCCTCCTGTTGCAGTGCAGGAGACACTATCTCACATGCACACACACACACACACACACACACACACACACACACACACACACACACACACACTGTCAACAACAGGGTAAGAAATAAGAAAGAGCTTTTCCTCTGGTTCAGACACACACACACAGGCAACAGAGACACACTCGTGCTGCAGAGCGAGGCCAGGCGGATTACATCAGGAGTTGGGTATTACTTCAGGTGATGCCTTGTCATCTGCAGGGTGTTGGTGTTGTAAGTGGACTTAAACTTATGCAGTGAACTCCGGGGAGAGGCATTTTGTCGAGGCAAAGGCAAAACAGCAAAGAAATAAACATGTTGTCAAGGCAATATCAAGCATGTTCCCTCACGCCTGCGACTGGCAGCGGGAGTATATCCGAAGCCTCGCCGCTGTTTCTCTACTCTAACACCTGTGACACACGATATGAGCAAAGCCTGGGAAAAGCATGGTTGTGGTTCCCTTGGGGAAGTTGGGGGGGGGGAGGCCTGAAGAAGTGTGTGTTCCTGGGGTGTTTGCCATGCAGCCCAGTGTGTGGAGCTTAGGGCTGCTGGGGACTACGGTGTGTGTTCAGCTGGACCTGCAGGATGTTTTTATAAGGGAGGCGATCCCCTCCTGCACAGTGCACACACACACACAGGTGCTTACAGGCTTCAGCTCTGACGGCGCAGGGTTACGTGGTCAGTGCACCATGCGTCACTGTGCAATATGTTTGGTATGCAGCGCGTAGGTCGGTCTCAGTGCAGCGGCGGGGCCTTTCCTGTAGCCTCTGTCTGATGTCTGCTTCATGGCAGCCAGGCTCGTACGCCTTCTCCTCTCTGCTGTCAGTCTGTCAGGAGGCTTGTTCAAAAATCTGGAGGTTTGGTCTGCCCCGCCAGGCCTCAGAGGAACCTCCACTCACATGTTTCCCACAGGCAGCAGCAGGAGGAGGAGGAGGAGGAGGAGGAGGCCTGACACTCGCAGCCAGTTTTGTGTAGTTACAGTAACTGTCTGGCTATTCCCCGCCAGGAGGAATAAATAAATAAATAAATAAATAAAGGGAACTCCACTTCATAACATTTTAATTGGCTTTGGAGGCTTAGCTGTGGCTCGCCTGTGGTTACCGCGGTCAGGCAAGTATGGAGCGCAGCAGCCACTGGATGTTTTAGGCCCTCAAACACACGAAGGCTCTCTGGGAAACACACACTCTCAGCAGCTACACTCTCTCTGTCTCTCACTCTCTAAAGGCCAACAGTGCTGTACCACAGAGGTTGGCATTTCCTTTGACGAAACCACTTGTCGAAATCCAACTCCCTCATTACACCGTGTTAGAATTGCCGCACTCTGCAGCAAGACATCCCTGTGAACCCACCGCTGGTCCAAACTTATCTTCCAAACAAGTCGAATCAGACTGTAAACACACCAAGCTTGTTTCTGTTCGACCTCCCGTTCTGCTGCCCGTGTGTGTGTGCTGAGTGTTTTGATGTGTTTTGACTTGAGGCTTTTGCGGTGTGTGTGGTTCCCATGCTATTTGGAGCTGCACTGGATGGGATCCTGTCAGCATGGAGCCTCGCTGTGAGGCCTGCAAGTGGCATCTGATGATGTCATTACCTGTAGGAGCTTAGGAGATGTGTGTCAGGGTTTATGTGTGTGTGTGTGTGTGTGTGTGCACACGTGCATATGTGTATTCCTTATGTTTGGTTATAACAGGGATTAAGTGGTGTTTCAGTGTGGCCCCTCAGTCCAGATGAGATGAAGGTCTGTACAAGAGGGTGCCTGTGTTTCTCCTGTGTGAGTGTTCCCTGGTTCCTTGTACCTCCGAATGATAGAAACGTCTCCAATTAGAGCCTGAGCTCATGTCACACATCTGCTGATCCCATCCACCCAGCTCCAGGAGTTTCCTACCTATTTATGAGAAAGCCATCCATCCGCCTTCACGCCTCCTAATCCCCCAGCCTCCATTATTCCTGGGAAGTGCACTGTCACCATAGAAATCAAGTGCAAGAAACAGAAAAACAAAACAACTGTAATCGGGGGGGAAAATGTAGAAGAAGAAAACAAGGAATAAGGCAGGAAACAATTGTGAAAATCCTCCAAAGGTCAAAACACTGGTAAAACAAATTATATATATAAGTATATATATATATATATATATATATATATATATATATATATATAAAAGGAGAGAAACATGAAGAAAGAGAAAAAAGAATCGGCCATGAAAGTGTCAATGTGGAGTTTGTGACGCATTGTCGGTGCGGGGTTCGCCTGCTCAGGCGAATGGGTCTCAGGGGCTCTTTATTTTTTAAGCTTGACTGCAATTTGGATAAGAGAGCCAGAGGTCCCAGGGAAGGAGCCGCCAACCCTGACAAGCTGCTGGAGGAGCCCTGCGCGGGGTCACTGAGCGAACCCCATCCTTAATGGCTCTGGAAGACTGTACACACATGCACCTCATACACCCATGCATGCATTTTGGTGCAGATTATCAGACGCACGCAGAAGATGGTGCACACTTACAGCACACATCCTCATCTCGTGCAGGGGCTCATCGGCGTGTTATTGTTTACTGTGTCTTCTTTCCTCCATTGCTGCCAGACTCTCCACTTCTTTCTGTCTTTTTCACTCCTCCTTCACCTTAAAACAAAGCAAGACACTCACTGATAGCCTTATTACTCTGATAGGAAATGTGTCAAATAATGTGTGGCCATAGAAACAAAAAAATTAAATACAAGTAGAGAGCTGTGAACAAATCAGAAGGACTATTATCCTGTTTGAGTGCATTCACATAGACGCATGAATTGTTCTCCACGTACTGGTCTATGCATGTGCTAATTTGTCAGACTGGTGCTTGATGTAACGTAATAAGGACAGCGAGTGTGAAAGGAGTGTGAGCGGGAGAGAGAGAGAGAGAGAGAGAGAGAGAGGAACCTGACATGTTCCTGTTTTGATTGGGAGATTCCATTATTACCGCAAAGGTTAAGCCTCCAGAAGGCTGGCTGTTGACTGGTTGATGGGATTAGAGAATACATAATTGTTCGCCAGTCACATGTGTCATAAAAAGAGACGCCAAACCCTTTGTAATGAGGATTATGTGTCTTTTCCATGGATTCATTTCTCCGCTCTGTGACATTATTGTGTGCTTGGTGAGCTGTGAGAGCCTGTATCTCTCCCATCCTGACTGTCTTTTGTCTGATTGCGCACATGGGCCAACTACCTTGACTTTCCACTGTGCACTCTGAGATTTTTACTGGTCAGTGTGGATGCAGAGCACCATTGGCCAAAGCCCGTAAAACTAGCACAAGCAAGTTTCATAGCACTACAATGTGTGAACTAATAGAGTCTCTGTTTGGCAGAAGCGAAAACTGGAAGTGAACCCTTGGACCTTGACTAACCTCAGCAGATAATTGTCTTTATTTTGCTTTTTGCTCAGGAGAAGTCAGAGTGGTTTGTGAAACCTACCGTTTAGGTGTTTTATGTGCTGGACTGATGAAGGCCATTGGCGTGCTCTTCTTTTAAATGGCTGCGTGAAGCTGTTTATTGTTCAGTATATTAATTGACTTTAAGTGCTCCCACGGGCACCATAAAGTCAAATGAAATAGCCGCAGTTGTATAAATCCACCATCATAAGGTGAATACAAAGACAATAATACTGTTTGATTCATGCTGTTTACTTTTGAAGTTTGTGTGAGCAACTGTGTGCGTGTGTGTGTGAGAGAGAGGTAGTGAGAGAAGCAGAGTGTCCATGAATATATTATTCCTGCCACATGAAAACCTTGTATGTCCAATTGGTATAATTTTCACACTTTTGGTTTACTTAACATATTTCATGGATCTCTAAGGGATGAGACCAATTTTTAAATGCTTTGTTTAATGTACAAACTGTATTGCCATTTTAAAACAAAGCTATTTTTGGTACCACTTTCTGAGTAAGGTACCCTTTATAAAGGCTTAATAAGCTGTAACCAATGAATTTACTAATGGTTAATAGATTGTTCACTAATGCTTTATGGATCAGTTACAAGCTATTTCCAAGGACAGCTTTTTGGTTGCCAGGTTGTGGGAAATCCTCTTCCAGCATGACACTGGCTTTTTCCTTTCAGCAAACTCTTAAAGCCACCTCAAATGGACTGTTTGACCACCAAAATCCATCTATTAACAACTAAATTAACATTAAGTTTTTAAGTTAATTTAAGTCCATTTAAGAGAGACAAAGCAAATGTCATGCTGGATGAGGATTTTCTACTACCTGGCAACAGCGTTCTTCTTTATAGCTTATAACTGTTCTATAGAGCATTAGTAAATTATTTTATTAACCATTAATAAAGCCATTCATTACAGTTTATGAACCCTCACAGATTAGTATTAACAGTAGACCCTGTAACAAGAGAATGAGAAAGTGAGACATTAGACAGTCAGAGACGGACACGCAAAGCTTTTATTTCATTCAGAGAGCGCAGAAAGCTGCCAAATATGGTGAAGTACAAGCAGAGGTGTACTGGGCCCCTGGGGGCCAGTCAGCAATTCTCTGCTGCTTTAACCTGGGCCCTTTTGTTTGTTGTTGTTGTTGATTAGTTTTCCTATTTCACTGCCTTCCTCCCTCTCTACCTTTGCTGCAAATTTACATAGTCTGTCTCCATCTGCTCACATAATCACATGTGACACAGAAGATTTTAGATGTGTCTGTGTTTGGAACAACGCGCCGCTGAGTGTAAATGCAAAGTGATCACTGGAGCATGCACTGAAATAAGGCTTGGCTGTGGGGAAAGGAAACATTAAGTCTTGCGCTGCACAGCAAACACCAGAAACTGCATTAAACATTACAGTCACATTGTAATTTTACAGCCTGTTTTAGTATTGCTCATGACTCTAATGTAGGAGTGAGGCAATCAGTGCGCATGAAGCTCAGGAATCCAAATGAACTTTGAAGTACATATTCGTATAATGAGTTTTCTTGCACGCCAGGCAGTTAAACTGCAGGAACTGGTGGACAGAGTGAGTCCATGCGGCCTATCAGGCTGTCTGAGGTGTTTGCAGGCTGAGCTGTTAGAGGCCTGCTCAGACCTGACTGCTGCTGTATGGACTGTATGGACTGGAGCTGCAGCAGTCATGGAAAAGAAGAGCGTGTCACTGATCTCTGAACAGTCAAAACAGTTGTTGAACCTTGTTCCTCATTGATAGCCGAAAATTGATAAATAATGTGATGCTTGTAGTAATGTCATTTTAGACTCTATGCTTAAGACAAAAAGAGTTTATAAGGCTGGACTTAAAGCAACTATGATCAGTATTTTTATATTAACAATGGATAACATGACTATGTGTGATGTGAAAGGATTTGTTTGTAGGGATGAAGCCGCCAAGAAATATCACCTGACTCTGCATTTCCCCTAAACTCTCTGCTTTTTTTTGCGGCCCTCAACTTTTCTGTTTCGGTTTAGTCTCGCAGCTCTCATCAGTGCTGTTTTTCAGCCACAGCAGGCAGCTGTTTGCAGCAAAAAAGCTCTAAAACCTGAACACAGTGTACACTACCTGTCCAGCACCAAATGGCAAACAGACACAGTTAGCATCTAGCTGGTGAACATAGTTTAGCATTTAGCAGCTGGTGGAGATCAAAGCAGAGCTAAAAGAAGAGTTAACTCTGGACTCAAACACGACAACAAATGAATGCTAATGTTGCTATGTATCTGTTGGATGTATAAATAGGCAGCTGTTTGCAAACAGGATAGCCATATCAACTTAAAAGGTGATAATATGTCAGTGTTATATTAAAGCTTGTTTCCGCTGCCTGCATGTGGACAACAAAATCAGTTATTGCAGGATTAAAGAGTAACTTAATACTAGGCTGAAAAGAAGAATTGTACTGCCCTTTTGAAAGTTTTTTCATTTCTGACCAGCATCACTGCTGGATGTGGTTGTTGTGCTTTGTTGCACCTATAACCACACCCAACAGTGATGTCATGGGGTCCTGGAGTACACCTGCACATCACTGCAGCAAGGTGAGAATTAAACCACAGATGTCAGCAAAAACAAGATTTTCAGGGGCTTACTAAAGTTACTCTTTACAGATGAATTCTGAAATGCTAAGTGTCTAGCATGTGTTTACATATCAGTCCTTTTCTGCCTTTGATTCTTTTTGCGTTTGGACAGTGTCTGCGTTTGTGTGAGAAACAAATAGAAAAAGCAGTGTGTGTGCGGTCCTGCTAGTGTACTTCTTCAACACCCTGAAAAGCGTAAAATGGCCCTCAGTGGAGCGAGCCTCCACACTGCCTATCACTCCATTACCAGCCGCGCCGCTTGACTCAGGCCAATGTGCAAAACAGCTGTGGAAAAGGCCTCATGCCTTTTCTTTAATAGAGTGTCCCCTTAGAAATGTTTTTCCTACTCTCCCCATTTTTATCAGAAGTATAGAAATACCCACCCACTTCTGTCATGTAAGATTGGTTCCTCTCCAAGTATGACATGATGGAGCTCATCTGGATTGAGTTAGGGTGGGGCACCCTGTGGAGATAGAGTGGACGGGAATGTCATTACTGAATCGATAAAGCCTTGTTAGGAGTTTGGGCTCACGGTGTGTAACAAACACTGGACTTGCTCAGTAGGATGCAGTCCCCGTGTTCAGAGGGAGCCGCTGTACCATGACGGTGCACCATTTTTGCTTTTAGGAAGAGCCTGTCTCTCTGCCCCCCTCCACCCCACCCCGCTCCTGTTTCTGGTATGTTACTTGTGAACCACATGTTGCACAAATTTCAGCACCATTAAAATGCTCTCTGTTGCCACTCGGGCTGTAAAGCACAGATCATTCTGGCGGGAAGCAGCAGATTCGGTCGTATCCAGTATTTGGGGGCTATTAGCTAGATTAGTTAGATGCAGGATGACAAAGACACAACCCCAAAATTACTCAAAGCTCTTATATACAGTATTTGTAACTGATTTCACTTCTTTTCTTTCAAAACTAATTTAATACATTTACTTAGCATGTAAATTAACATGTAAAAGTCCATTTCTCTCACGCCTGAATGATCCTTGAACATCTGACTTCCCTTCACACAGTCCCCACCTCCCGGTCTGTCTCTGTTCACACACCAAACATACTCTTCAGTCTCATTCGACAAAGCCAATAGAAACAGCTCATGAGCCATGTGCTGCAGCTCGTGTGCTAAGGTAATTCAGTTTAATTGGTTGCACATTACAGAAGCAAAATCTCTGATGAGAGTCTCTGGGAAATCGAATCAAGTAATGGGAAGCAACAGAGATCAGTAAACAAAATACGAGTGAGGGAGAAAGAAAAATAAGAGATCAACAGAAGAAAAAATATGTGGTCACAGCATAACAGGTGACAGTGAGACTGAAATGCATCGTTATGTAAAATGTGACAAATATAATCATGTCAGAGTAGAAAAGTTTTGGTAACCTTACGCTTAACTAAATTAAAAACTATTGATAGTATGTGCAAAATGACATGCAGCATTTTATCTGCTTAATATTTGACTGGATGTGAAGGAGAGACAATGGCAATGACTCGCAGAAGGTGGCAACTAATAACCTACAGGCAACTAAATAATCCACTGTAAACACCACTATTACAGGATTAATACCTAAATCGGATAAAGCAGATTTTTTTGGCCACTTGGGGGCAGCGGTAACAAGCTGTACGACACTTACATATAAGCTGATATGGCGAACATGTTAGCCAACAGTTGCCCACAGTATATACACATCCAGCAGATATAGAGCACCATTCGCATTATTTTGAAGTTGTCCAATATTCACTCTCCTTTCAACTCTGTTTTTGGTCTTGACCAACTCCTGAAGTAAATATCTGCTCCTTAAGCCGCTAAATGCTTTGCTATGTTCACTAACCTCGTCAGTCTGCTGTTCATTTCTCTGACTGTAGGTTTATCAGAGCTTTTTCCACTGAAAATAGCTGCCTGCTGCTTCTGGAAACGAGGCTGATGAGAGTGGTGAGAGGGAACCAAAACAATAAAGCTGTGGGCTGTAAAACCCAAAACAATGAGCTGAAAGATGCTAAAACGCTCCATAGAGCTGAGGGGAACTGCAGCGTCAGGTGATAATTCTCTGTAGGTTCATCACTATGAAGGACCTCTTATCATTACATGTAGACATTTGATCCATTGTTGATATTAAAATGTTGATAAGGGTGGCTCTAAAATTTATTGTTGTATTATTTATTGGCAGTGTTTTTCCCCATTTGTAATATTCATCCATATTCTTTTCATAAGGAAGCACTTACATTCATTCAGTCATGGTATACAGATTTCAAATTTGGGAAAAAGAGAGCACCAGTATTGGATTGGTACTGACTTTCTGCAAGTGAGTTTAGATGTTGGATTCAGTATCAGGAGAGAAAGAGTTGGATCAGTGCATCCCTACTTTTGCACAAACAAGCGCAGAAACTTTATGACCATAAAATCAATTATCACGGCCAAATCGGCAGCCATCAAATCACGTTGTGTCTTCCCAGGTTTTATGAAATATTGTTTTCATAACATTCATGGCCGTGACGCATTTCAAACTGAATGGAATAGGAAAATGATGCGTGGAAGAGAGGGTGCACCTGTATCAGGTGTCCTAAGGCGCGGCCGGTCCAGTGGCTCAGCACAATGTGAAGGCTGAGAGAGGAAGAATGCTGTAGGTGTTTGTGGTTCGTTGGTCAGTCTTTTCCTGATTCAGACACTGATTGTCTCCACTTGTCCTTTTGGTGCTGCATCTGTAAATCCCCTGTTGAATGGCATTTCCTCATGATAGATTTAATTATGAAAAGATTCCCATTTCCATTTTAATCTCTCCAGCCATGTGATAATGTCTCCCAATCAACCATAGTACATTTGAATTTGCGTAATAAAAGGTGATTTATGAGGTTACCTGCATTAACAGTCCTCTCATCCCCCACCTCTGCACCTCTGCGCCTCTGCATCAGGGAGATCTCTCCTATTTCAACCCCCTGGTGGCTATTGATGGCAGATTTTCGTCCCTGTAACCATTTATGCAAGCAGACGTAAAAGCATAGCTGAAATAGCTGACATTTTCCCTAAGTCTTGTTTGATTACGTGAGAAAGGTTCTAATGAGAGACATCAGGCTTGTTTTCCAGTCCTTCTTGTGCATGTCGAACACTCAGCCCAGGACCCATCAGGCCCGTTCTCCCAGCCGGTCTTTGATGCCAGGGCAGAGCAATCAGACTAATTGGCCATGGCAACACTGATGAAACATTTCAGAAGGAGAAAAACACAGGCTTGGGAAACTGAATCAATATCATTAATCACGGGCAGGAATCTGCTATTAATGGTGTCTGTTTTCTATTAGGGGCCGAACACAGACGTTAACCGTGCGTAGGGATGGGGATGGGGATTATCTGGCCGGTGGTGTGACCCCAGCTGTCCTCGGCGTGACCAGACACAAAAGTTCACAGCAGATTTTGTCACCCACCCAAAACACAAAACAACACAGCCTCGTCTCTATCTGTCAAGGTTACAGTGGATGGTACAACACACACCTGCAGGTGCAACAGCAAAACTGAGGGCGTCAGTAAGAGAACTTGCATATCAGACGGGTAGAAGATGCAATTTATTCTTCTTATTATATGTATCAGGTGGAGGAGGTGTGTGTCTTCCTATGTTTTAGACACAGCAGATGTGCTGTCTTTGAAGGTCAGTGATATGAATATCTAACAGATTCAAAACAGGCGTAATCATCCTTCCTTTGAGCAAGGCTGTCTGGACAGCTGTGAGTGCTGCTCTTCTCTCCTTGTTTTTATTTCCTTCTTTGTCAACCAGGTCATTATAACATGTTGGCAAACAGCTGTCTATTTAAACATCCAGCAAATCGGAGCAACATTAGCATTCATCTGGAGTTGTGTTTCTGGCCACTTCCTGAATGTAAGTCACTCTCCTTTTAGCTCTGCTTTTGGTCTCCACCAACTACTGAGGGAAATATCCCTATATAACTTAATATTACTTTGTCTGCTGTTGGTTCTGGGCAGGAAGCGAACAGTGTGATTGTCAGAGCATTTGCTTGTTGAAAACAGCTTCCTGCGGCGGCCAGAAGGTATACTGTTACAGTGATAAGAGTGAACCAAAACAGTAAAGTTGCTGAGCAGAAAACCAATGCAATGAGCGGAAAGATGCTAAAAAGAAGTAATAATTCTCTGTGATTCACTATGAGCAACCCCTTTCACATACAGGAAGTCATGTGATTCATTGTAAATATAAAAATATTGATTATAGCAGCTTCAATATAATTTTGCTGCACTCACATTGAGAGTAATTATTTGTGATTACATAAGATTCTAAATGAGTACAACGGTCTTGTATTACAGCATGGCAAGGGTGTGAAAAAGCAAGACTCATGAACATGAAAGATCCACAGTGCACTGCTCTGAGCCAGTTAACATGAAAGGCCGTTTCACAAGCTATTGGGACTTTATGAGAACCCTCCAGACCAGAAAGGCCTCCTGGCCTCCGGTGACACATACGGACCATAGCGGCTGTCCCATCAGTGGCTGTCCAGACATTCCTCAAAGACCCTGCTTAACCAAAGAGAACTATGAGAGAACTACCTCAAGTGGAAAGTTTGTTATGCTAATGTGTTGAGGGACTGCAGGGAGAAGTGTCAAGCATGAAGGGTGTATGGCTGCGGAGGCTAAATAGTTAGGCTGCCGTCCCAGCTCACAGCTTCAGCGCTGGTGCACTGAGGCAGTGCGTGCCTGTTACTTGCCAGAGGGCGGGAAGAGGGAGTGGGGTACACAGGAGCACCATACACCTCCTCCCTCTCAGTCGCTTTCCCTCTCCTCCCTTTGCAATCCCTGACTTTGATGTAGCACTGCTGGTTATGCCATATTTTTCTTGGCTATTGAAACCGAATGGAAAATACAATGTAACAAAGTTCTCGTTGCTGCCCAAGTGCATAGATTTAACTTTTTATGTGACTTTAAAAGATGGAGGAACTATTTGGAGGTGACACTGGCACTCTAATTCCCCCCTAATCCCTAACTCAACACAGAGCTCTTTTGCGAATGAGAAGTCTCTTCCACACTCTATTTAATGCTGCAGCTCTCCTTTGTATAGAGGCTGTGACATCATCACTACAAGATGTGTCCATTATCAGCCACCTGATGACATGTGGGCAAGTTGAATTTGTTGTCCTGGTAACGGAAACACTTCTGTATATACAATATACAATGCATATCTCTGTCTGCGGGGGATCAACATCCACTGGCAGTGTGATATATTATATATATTCTACATCAGGTAACTGATCTCTAACACTATAACTAATGACAAAAATCTGCTGAAGATTAGCTGAAGCAAAACAACAGTAGTATCATTCTTATTAGCCTGAATTCAATCCAAGCCAAGACGTACAACAGTTGCTCATAATATTAACCCTACATGACTATCCAAGAGAAACATGTTTCTACCCGTTCAGTTACTGTTTCCCATCAATGAATCGCACACACATTAAGAAGTATTTGTGTTTGCACTCTTTCGACAGTGATTACTTATGTTGTCAAATTTATAATAGTCTCTGGAATGGCATGCCATAGTAGGCGTTGGGATCACAGTAGGTGTAGCCTGCAGTCTGTAGGAGTGAATGTATCTGTGTGCACTGGGAACATTTGGGATATCATAGACTGGATGAGGATTTACAGTCACACTGAAACCCAGAGGACCCCGACTAAGGTTCTGTTTGGACCCACGAGAATCTCTTTCCAGGCAGCTGTCGGTCTGGCCGGTGGCTCCTGACAGCAGTAGGACTGTAACACTGGATCCAACGCAGGGGAGACAAAGTCAGCTGCCAGGGTTTACATGACACTGCCAATGGAAAGATGGAGCGTTTAAAAAACATCAGTGGAAAGACCTTCAATGAAACCAGCTTTCCCCTTCTGATAAAAGAACAAAAACAAAAAACCCTTTGCACTTACTGACAAACATGGGATGAACTTACTTACTCATTAATTTATAGCTTTCCTGTGGCAATGTTAGGTCAGTCAAAGTGGTAGAAGATTTTCATTCAGAAAATTATTAAATGAATTATAACATAACAATCTCATAAACACATTTTGACACTAAATGTCCACTGGTAGGTCGGCCCACCACAAGGTCCAGACTGAAATATCTCAACAACTATTGGATGGATTGCTATTAAATTTGGTTCAGACATTTATGGTCCCCAGAGGATGAATCCTACTGACTTTGGTGATCCCCTGACTTTTCTTCTAGTACTACCATGAGGTTGAAATCTTTGTTTTTTTGGTGAACTATCTCAACAGCTATCGGATGGATTTCCACTAAAAATGGTGCAGACATTCATGTCGCCCTCAGGATAAATTGTTATAACTTTGGTGATTCAACAACTTTTAATCTACCACCATCATTAGGTCAAAATCTACATTTGTCCAACACTTTTATTTATGACCAAATACCTGCAAAACTAATGACAGTCAGCCTCAGCTTTCCTTTGTGTTTAGCGCTAATTAGCAAAGGTTAGCATGCTAACACACTAAATTAAGATGGTGAGCATGGAAAATCTTATACCTGCTAAACATCAGAATGTTAGCATTGTCCCTGTGAGCATGTTAGCATGCTAACATTTAGCTCAAAGCACCTAACTCTTTTTTTTTTTTTGTGCGACAAAAACTACCATCTCCCTGAATGCACTCTTTGTTTCCAGGAAAAAAAGTCCCAAAATTCAGAAACTGCATCAAATGAAACAATAAATTGCTGTTTATAATGGCAACAGGCAGGTTTTTGCTGGTATTCATTTCTATCATCACAACTGATCACACAGTGTGAACCCTCAGGCGTGATGCAGAGTTGTACAAATTGGGAGGAAATATCTTTGTAGTATGAGTAACAACTTGCAAGACACATGGTTTATGCATTATTTTCTATTTTTATAAGCAATGTCAGCTAATGAAGTGTTCCCGCTGGCATAAGCAGTGACTTGAAATGGCACATGTGCCTACGGTTGCCTGCCTGCCTGCCTGTCTGTCTGTCTGTACTTCAAAGGCATGTATGTATCAGATACAGCGACCGGTCCAGGTTTCTTGGGGGTGCAGACAAGGTCAACAACATGTGCTATGACTACCAACCAGCCCCCTGCGGCTCCAGACTGCATCTGTTACATTCCTCGCAAAACAGAACAAAACATGGTCACCCCATTTGTTTTGGTAACCCGGAGCATGAAAACATATAGCTTCGCCTACATCAGGAGGCTTTAAATGCAATGGTTGGATTTGCTTAAAGTGGTTTTACAACTCAGTGACTGTGCCATCTTTGGCTGCCTTCTCTCACAGTGCTGGGAGCTCTGACTGCATAACTAACTCAATAAGCCCCTTTCCACCTCCATACACGTTCTATTTGCTCCTTACACCTGGATGTTTCTTTGTCAGCACCCCCCACATTCACGTATCTTCTTAATCTCTTTTACCTATGCTTTGTTTACCCTCCTGTCTGCTCTCATTACTCCTCCACCATCTCGTCTTTTTCTCCATCTCTCTCCCTCCCACATTCATGTCTCTCTGTTCTATTTATTCCGCTCTAGCAGTCTGCCTCTCTGCCCTTTCTGCCCCTGTGTTTTAAATTGGAGCATGGAAACAGATTCCCTTAAGTACCTGCTCTGGAATCTCCTCCGCGATGATAACTCCAGACCCTTTCCATGCAGAACTGGGAAAACTTTTCAGAGGGGGAAGAAAAAACAAGCCATTAAAGTGTTTTTGCAACCTTTGAAATGTAAATTATTGTCACTGATGGGGTCACCTCTGTGCTCGGGGAATTCGTCAGAATATTTATGAGCATGTAATGTTGGAAAGCGTTCATTTGTGTATGGTTCAAATGGGGTGCTCATAAATTACTGTAAGCTACCATAGCAGGAGACAGATGAGCTGTTGTCACCCAGATTTTCTTTATGCCACATTACTGCTCTGTCAGAGCTCGGTTTTTTGCATGATCCGGCGCTGATAGACTTGCGCACATCTGGTACCAGAGTGCTGACACTGAGTTAACCTCTGTCCTCTCTCCAACCAGGGCCATGTCCTCAGGTGAGTGTGATCTCTGCAACATGCAAAGTGAGGGACGACCATCAGATGAAGCACAGGTAGAAAACAAGACTTGTTGAGTATTGCCAAGTGCCACCTGTTTTTTTCATTATTCCCTTTCATACAGTAGGCAATAAGTCTTTAAAGTTTATGTATGATTTAATAGTTCCATAACATTAATCCTGGGAGCGACTGACTGATATATAAAGGTAATTCTGTGTGTGTATATAGGCACAGCGGTGTGTATTCATGAGGATGAGTGACCGACACCCTTGGTGGAAGAAGACTGATTTGGTCCCATGTGAGCCTGACATGGTTGCGTCAGTAGGACTGGATCATCAGAACCCAATGAGGCCTTCCACTGTCTACCTCAGTCTATTCCCTGCTGCACCATCAGTGAGTAATCTGTTTTCTGAGGCAGTATGAGAAAAAGGGATGTTCACATATTTGTGTTCTGGTTATTGCTCTTATGTGTTTTCACTGCCTACTCTGTCTCGACAGAGTTTGATACAAGCAGGAGAGAAAAAAAGTCTAAATTTCTTTGCCTAAATTCATATCCTGCAGCAAAACAAGGTGTGTGTGTGTGTGTGTGGAGGGGGTGTACTCATAAGTAAAGGTTTCCTTGTGTATGGTGTTGGGTATGTTGTGACTGTGTCTGTGTTTCATGGAAAGAGTGCAGCGCCACAGATAGCCTAAGTGTCCTTGGGGGGCACTGGAGGCTGGCGTACAATACAAGGCAAACAGCATCTAAACCTGTGAGATTATAGACTTCCCAGCTGCCCTCTGTGTCCAGTGCTGCACTCTTTTCCCCTGCCTCTGTTTGCATCTCACCAATGGCACTTAACAACCACTTCCTTTTCACTCAGCCAAATAACACACATTGATACAACCAATCGTATTTATGGAAAATCAACCTGAGGTGATGAAAATGAGTCTGAGTGAGAGGACTGACTTTTGTTCCCGCTATCTCCGAGGAGAAAGGGGTTATCTCCACATCAGATTTTCCACAAGGTATTTTCAGTGGCGATGGGGTGGTTAAGTTTAGACAGCACAGGCAGTGTTTCAGCTTTCAAAAGGGCCCTTGAAAGTGACAAAGCTGCTGCAATTCCCCTTTGATGTTCTACTCCAAATATTGCCATGTGGTTAGACACAATGTAGGCTATTACTTTATCACTTGGCAAAATGCAATTAATCTGTTTGATGACAAGTGTGGGGATCAAGAACAATGATACTGATGAAATACGTTTTCAGTTTAGATCCTGTCTGCATCAAGGCAATGAAAAGCGCTCCATGCGGGTTTTCAAGGCAGCATGTGATACAGAAATCGCCCACGAGTACATGACACGCACACAATGTTTATTAAAACGCATATAGCCCTCCTCCGTGGCGTGGCCATTGCAATTTCCATGATTGTTGAAGACACACAGGTCTCCACCCTTGAGCAGATTTATTTTCACACATGCTGGGTGAGGTGTCTGCAATTCCTCCCCGCCCTGCCATTGTTTGTTCTGCTGTTACGTGTGAATGTGAGCGGAGGCCAGGCAGAAATATAGCCTTGTTTAAGGGCTTCTCCTGCTCCGCTGAGTGCCATTTGCTGATGTCACGCTAACCCAACAGCTTTCCAGACGTCTGTAGTCCGCCGTGTCCATCAGTGGGGTGAGAACCAGACCGTGAGGCTCTGCGATCATCCTCAGAGTCAGAACATTTGGCTGTATGACGTAAAAGATGCAGAAAAGGCATGCATTATTCTCCCTGATTCCAACATGACTTATTCATACATGCAAATTGCACCAAAACATGTTTCTAGATAGTTCTCAGGGCAATGCATTGGCGTTAATAGGTTAACGGTAGAATGCATTAAGTCTTTTTCTGTGTTGTGTTAAGCTAAATTGCAAATGACGTGTGTGACCATGTTCTGTGAAGTCATAGTTATGTTTTCTTGTGCTGGTCTGTCTCTGTAATTACTCCTGCGCTCATGTCTGATTTTTGCACACATACCTTTTGTCTAAATGTGAGAAACTCAGAACAGCGACTCTTTGATCACCTGGACGCACACCAATGACAATATGTTGAGATGAATGCAGACTTTCCAATATGTGCTCCATATTGACTTCAAACGGATGCACACATGATGAATTCCCCCGTCCAGACACTGAAGCATGCAGGGAATGAAATGGAAATCAAACTCAATGCTGCATCATCTTGCGGTGTTGCAAAATAAAAACAAACAAACAAAAAAAAAGACAAACATACAGTCTGCAAACACACAAAGCAAACAATGCCTCCATTAGTCTTCCTCAAACACATACACACATGAGCCCTGTTGCTCCCACACACACACACACACACACACACACACACACACACACACACACACACACACACACACACACACACACACACACACACCTCCCAAATGAATCACCCTCCCAAGTGCTTAGCATCATCAGCATTCCCTGAACCAGCCGTGACTGCAGAGCACAACTGCATGACATGAGAGTCTCAGGGGTCAAATGAAATGCACACTCTAAGTGCCACTTCATCTTCAAGGCATAACAGTAAGCAGCAGCTCAAGAGCAAACTCAAATAACACCAGGTTGTGTCGGCCATTGTGCTCCTCTCGCCAGTTAGTAAGCCAGCATGGTGGTACATTGTAAACCAGGGTACTTTTGCACTTTACTGCAGCCACGCATGACTTCTCCCCAAACAGGCTCTCCTCCAGCCCCTACTGTCTGTTTATGTAGACTACCACCAGGGCGGCAAGGAATGCACCTCCAACACGCTCCGCTCACACACATCTCTGAGACGAGGAGTCTGCCTCAACCTGCTGATATGAGCTGTTTGTGTTTTACTTTTACACGGGGGTAAATGTTTTGATTAAAAGGCCGTTACTATTTTGCTAGTCACAATGGCTTTGTAGTGGAGGGGTTTGCTGCCGTGCTGATGGATGGACGGCCGCTCCCTGCCTCCAGTGAGCGGTTGAATGAGAGAGGAGCTGTCATCACCCAGCTGCCGACGCTGTTGCCTGAAGAGAGAGAAAGGCAACGGAAGAGGGGGTGGGGGTGGGGGGGTGCAGAGAGAGCAGGAATTGGATGGAGAGCCAGCGACAGACGATGTGTTGAAGTGGGAGAAGATGTCAGGGAAAGGAGCAGGCCTAGAGAAAGAGAGGAGAGAACATGTGTGATGGAAGAGAGGAGGTCAGCATTGGGTGCAGCTCACCTCACACCCCTATCCCAGAAGGCACTGCAGAGAGGGAGTCTGCATTACGTAAAAGGGGGAGAGCAGGTGGTAGTGTGAAGCACACGCAAAGCCTCTCCACGAAGCCTGTGATCAACAGGCCTGCTGGGCTGTTAGAGTCCACGGTTAAATGCTCCAGTGACTCTGGGGTCCCATGACATGATGAAAAGTTTCACAGCATTCAGTAATGGGGAGACTATTACAATAGTTGTTACGTATTGTGTTGGACGGCCACGTCAGAGTATGACGGCATGTCATAAATCCTCAGAACAAAAGGAGTAAATGGATGAAGCAGCATCTCTCTGAAGGGATGGAGGAGGAATTAATGGGGTATATTAAAGATGAGAGTTGCACACTCATAAACAGAGATCAGTGCTGATAGTGACATCAGTTGTGTTGGTCTTCGCGGCATGAGATCAGTTTGTTTCTGCTTGGCTTCCATTTTTTTTTTACTCACAAATAACTGTGAGCCATAAAAACACAAGTCTATGTTCAAACAAGTCCAATTACCAGTCTAATTGGATACCTTGATGTTCACACAAACTGGCATTTTGCCTCAATGACCCTAACCCTTTGATGCAGATATCCAAACTTGCATAGTGGGATGAACACTCCTAATGAGTTCACATTAAACTAGCATTTGACTATAACCACATTCACGTTCATATCTGAGATTCTCTAAAGAGCAATGGTAAAAGGTGTGTTGTAAACTGCTCAGATGATCTCTGTGGCTGCGAGGCTGCAGGTTATTGGTTTTTAAACAGTCGCACAGTGCCTCCCATTGGTGACTGCAGCAAAGGGCAGGTGGTGTTGATGTTTTACCCCCAAAAGTTCATTTAAAGAGAACACAGAAATAAACCAAGGTAATAGGTTTCCCTTCTAGTGAGAATTAGGTGTTTAAGTGATTAAGTTTAACTGATTCTGGGTTTGCCACTATATGATCCTTATGGAATTCCTTTACCACACTGTTGGTAGCCTACAACAGCAGGGAGGATGCTAAAGGGAAAAATAGGCAGTGAAACAAAACTGAAAATGTTTTTATTAAACTGTCTAAAACATTTATTATCATGTCTTTAAAAGTAGTGTGACAGAGTTGTGGAGTCAGCTTGGGATCACAAACCAGTTCCCCTGAACCCACAGCGAGACAAGACGACCTGACATTGGCTGCAGTTCCTCTGTCTCCAGAGCCGTGTAGATGCTGTACTTCAGATTCAATTGTGAGTCATGGCCCCTTTATTCTGGGGAGATTGCAGGACCCTGGCAGAGAATCATCTGCAGCTCAGCCTCAGCAAGATGAAGAAGCTGTTAGTACATTTCCAACAGATCGAGAGAACGGACATCTGTCACTATCCGGAGCGAGCAGCTGGTTCTAAACCTCAAATGACGCTGAGCAGAAGAAATGTTCAGTATGCAACAGTACATGTAATCAATCGTTCCTTGAGCATTATTAGCTTTGGTGTTTAGGGGAGCGCGGCATCAAGACAGGGGAGGCAGACAGGATAAACAAAGTAGTGAAAAAGGCTGGCTGTCATAGGGCTGAACCTGACACCCTGGAGACAGTAACACACAATCCTTTTTACCTCCTCTGTAAGAAGCTGACGCATGAAGCACCTACAGTGTCCACCTCATACCTCGGGGGTGTGACAGGAAGCCATTGTGCAAATATCAATCACGACTATCCAGAACTTTCTGACCAAATAGGCTCACACTAAGGCAACCAGGGGGAGCTGAAGCAGCTACCTGCACATCTTGTACAAGCTGAACCACCTCTACCTCGCATTACACTGCGTTATATGATAGTGCTTGCATAGTTGATATACAGTATGATATCTTGTAACCGATTAATGTGAAAATACTGCATAGATATTTCCACATATTCTTTCTAATAAATTTGTGTTAAACAATCTTTTGTTATACTCTTACATGCATGCATGTGCTGCCACTTATACTATTACTGTTACTGTTTTGTCTTTATTACTGGAATCCATTATTCCCATAATATACATAGCATGTCCAAGTACTGGGTTTGTAAGTTGTGTATGTAACACTCATCTGCTCTTTTCTTTTTTTAAATACAGTTTCCTTTGTATTTTGTTACTGTTTGTTGCTGTAATGCACTAAATTACCCCACGGTATCATTAAAGTTTAATTTAATCCAGTCAAATCTAAAAGATGAGCTGTTTAAGTGTGTGAGTTGGGGGAGACAGGGATGAAAGTAACTCAATGCAGTATTATCACATTAAATTCAAATAAGAAACAACCCAAGATGATGTAATTCACTGAGCGTTTTAATGGAGAAGAGGAACATTATTGTTTATGTTAAAAGTAAATGAACTGCAGCAGCATTCATGGCTTATACTCAAAGAATGTTGATCCAATTTTGCTCTTGGGAGGGCAAAACAATTAGGTGATTTCTTGTTTGTGTGTGTGGCCTGCAGAGATTTTGACAGAAATCCAGCTGGTTGTGTAACCCACAAATGAAGCACACACAAGTAAACAAGAGCACTTAATTGAAAAAGTACTGTTAAGGTTAAATCAAACCCCGGTTCAGGTCCAGCTGGGGACCTATGTTGCTTGTCACCCCCCATCTCTCTCCCCTCATTTCTTTACAGCTCTCTACTGTCCACTATCTAATAAAGGCAAAAATGCAGAGAAACGTCCTCGCCCAGAGGTTGTTGCCTGGTAATACCATAGAGCCCCACTGATATTATTGTTGCTGTTATATTTTGCCAATCAGAGAGAACTTACAACTTTATTTTGTAAAACTGTAAAACTGCTCACTCAGTACATCTCTTGGTCTCTTCAATAACCAAATTTAAGAAATCCTCATGAAATTATGTGTTTATATTTTGCATTTATGAATGAAAAATGAATCATTATCATCATTATCTGGTAAGATGCAGAAAAACTAGTCCATGCATTTGTTACGTCTAGGCTGGACTATTGCAACTCTCTATTATCAGGCTGCCCCAATAAATCCCTTAAGACTCTCCAGCTGATTCAGAATGCTGCGGCACGTTTACTGACAAGAACCAGAAAAAGAGATCATATTTCTCCAATATTAGCTTCTCTACACTGGCTCCCTGTAAAATCCAGAATAGAATTTAAAATCCTTTAAAATCCCTCTTAAATGGTCGGCACCATCATATCTTAAAGAGCTCATAGTACCCTATTACCCCACTAGACCACTGCACTCCCAGAATGCAGGGTTCCTTGTGGTTCCTAGAGTCTCTAAAAGTAGAATGGGAGCCAGAGCCTTCAGCTATCCAGCTCCTCTCCTGTGGAACCAGATCCCAGTTTGTGTACGGGAGGCGGACAACCTCCTCACATTTAAGAGTAGGCTTAAGACTTTCCTCTTTGATAAAGCTTATAGTAGGGCTGACTCAGGTGACCCCTGAGCCCCCCTTAGTTATGCTGCTATAGGCCTAGACTGCCGGGGGACTTCCTATGATGCACTGAGCTCCTTTCTCCTCCTCTTCCTCTCCATCTGTACGCCCTCATACCCCATCAATGCTTGTTATTAATTCAACTTCTTCCCGTAGTTGTGTGCTTTCTCTCGTCTCTCTCTCTCTCCCTCCCCTTCTGTTGCTTTATGCAGGTATTTCTGCCTCTGGAGCTGTGGAGTCTGGGTCTGTGGTTGCTGCCGCCTGCTGCCCCCGTGCTCCTGCTCTGCACCCGCTGATGCTATTGCTGTTGTTGCTGTTATTAGTATTGCTATTATATTGTTGCTCTTAGTGTTGTTTCCGTTGGTGTTAACATCAATGCCATTACCATATCTATGCTGTATTGAGCTGCTGTATGTTCTCTTTCCTCCTGCTCTCTCTCTCCCGCTCCCCCCTTCCCCCTTCAACCCAACCGGTCGAGGCAGATGACCGCCCACCCTGAGCCTGGTTCTGCTCAAGGTTTCTACCTGTTAAAAGGGAGTTTTTCCTTGCCACTGTCGCATAGTGCTTGCTCATGGTGGGAACTGTTGGGTCTCTGTAAATATAAAGAGTCGGTCTAGACCTGCTCTATTCGAAAAAGTGCCCTGAGATAACTTTGTTATGATATGGTGCTATATAAATAAAACTGAATTGAATTGAATATTTTGACTCTCAAATATCCACATCAGCCTCAAAAATTCAGAGTTGGTTGGGCTATAGTAATGGAATAGCAGAAGTAGAAGAAAAAAAAAAGTGGTACATGCTACGGTGTGGTCATGCTCCTATGGGCAGTACCATATAGACCATATGCCATTTATGAAGGAAAATAAATGAGTGTTTTTATGTTCATTCTATGTCTTTTTCCACGTGAAGCACTCAGTACATGTCATTTTGTAAAAGAAAAAATCTGCCAAATTAATGTAATGCAATGCCTCTGTACTGGTGCTGGACTATTGACTGTCTTCTTTTAAAATGTGATTTTTTTATGATTCATCTTATTAAAGCTCAGATAGAGTACGCCTGACTGTGGGAATATCAGGGATATTGGAAAGCCCAGGCATTAATTGTTTTGATTGATTTTTCTTTCATAATGTATCACAATTCTGTCAATTAACTAAACTGAATTTTTTTTTGGGGGGGGGGGTTGATGGGTGCCAGTTTGCCATGGCTTGCTCTGGTTATGGCGCGGCAGCTTTTGGCTTCCTTATAATTCTGCCTTTTTTTATCCTAAGAAAGTATACTTCAGTAAACGTATTACATTAATAGTAATATTACTATAATAATGTAACAAAAATGATAATTTTAGATAATCAAGGACACTGGTCTGGCTCCTGGAGTGCGGTGAATCGCTCGCCGATGTCACTGATGGATAAATCCCAGGAATGGTAGTCGAGCGCAGATAAGACCAGAGGTGAGATAGAACATGGCTCTCTCCAGAGGTTTGAGATGCTGTCAGAGGGTTTTCTCCTGGATACCGGTGCTTATAATAACCTCCGTGGTGTTGTGGTCATACTACGCCTACGTCTTTGAACTATGCCTTTGTAAGTATGAGAAACTGGGTCCGTCTGTTGTGATTTTGACCGTGTAGCTGTAGCCAGACATCGCAGATTGACTGAAATAAGGTTAAAGACAGAGCAGGAGCTAGCAAACCAGGCGGAAGTGGTTCACGCAGGGCGTGTGCTTTTATTTGGTTAACGCGATGTTTAGCTTTTAAAAATGAAAAGTGACACTTCGTTTAAATTGTCGTTGCCGCTAAGAGGTCTGCGTTTACTCCGTATTCACGCAAAGACCGGCTTTTGTTGTGCCTCTTAGCTACAACCTGTCAATCTGGCTAGTCGTGTTAGCCGGTAAATGTTGTTCCTTTTATGAATTAAGCAAACTAGTGTTAGTAGTGCTGCTGGTCTCCGGCATCCGGCGTGTTTTTATCATGCCATCTCCTTGTTTTTACAGTTACTCTCACCAATCCATTGGAAAAAGGTGAGTTACCCATTCAATTTTGTGCTACAAGCAGTGTGCGCTGCTAAACAATACACTAAGTACATTTCATGGTTGTTTGGTAAATGAATGTGTTTTGTGCTTGCAGTGGCCTATCTACTGGTATTCCATGTTTGCTTTGTGATGTTCTCCTGGACCTACTGGAAGTCCATATTTACCCCTCCTGCATCACCATGCAAAAAGGTATCTTAATCTGTTAAAGATAACATAATGTTTTTGATTTATTAAAACAAATCTGGTGTTGATCATGACGCCCGGTTGTTGCTCTAGTTTCAGCTGTCGTACTCGGACAAGCAAAGATACGAGATGGAGGAGAGGCCAGATGCTCAGAAACAAATCCTGGTTGAGATTGCAAAGAAACTGCCCATCTTTACCCGCGCTCAATCTGGAGGTCAGTTGTCCTGTCAAGTAATTTGGATTTTTTTCCCCCTGCGAGGATGTGATTTCATGTGGTGTCATCCACTTACTTGCCATGTCAAAACCACAGCGGCAACAAGGCAGGTACATTAGCCACAGTCCGTCATCTCGCACATAATCCGTGTGCGTTGAAAGCAAGTAGGCTAGATCAATTAGCTCTGTGTGCGCTCCTCAGCATCCCCATCCAGAGTAATCAGCCAATGAGTCTTTTTCATTAGTGCTGATTGCTAGGACTAAGTTCTAGGCTGCAGGAAGTAAGTGAAGGGTATGCTCAGCTCGAATTTCGTTCATTCAACTAGCCATCCTCTTGTCTCTAGCTATCAGGTTCTGCGACCGCTGCCAGGTACTGAAGCCTGACCGTTGTCACCACTGCTCGGTTTGTGAAACGTAAGTCACTCTTTCCTCCTCCATCCATTCATCTAGAGAGATTGCCCTAGGCAAGGATGTATTTGTTGGCCAGGGGCTGTTAATTAGAAGATAATTAGATAATTGGAAGGTGTTGCTTTGTTGGCAGAAAGAATCTCCCAGAAAGAATATCCCAATGATCAATCAGAGCAGAGGTTTACCTAAAGGTATCGGCAGAATAGATGTAAAGATGGTTGTATTAATGTTGGACTGCAAAACAAAGTGAAATAAGAGTTTTATGATGTGAGAAATGGTATTGAGGTATTTACTGCTTTAACATAGCTGTCATTTTGTTGAAATTATATATATATAGAAACAAATATATTTTATATTTTTCTTTTAAAGATGTGTCTTGAAGATGGACCATCACTGCCCCTGGTAAGTAGTAACTTAGCCTGTATTTCCCTGTTTGGAAGAATTTATGCTTTAATTTTGTTCTGAGACCAGAATTTCTTTTTCTTTTAGGGTGAACAACTGCGTGGGCTTTTCCAACTACAAGTTTTTCCTGCTCTTCCTCTCCTACTCCATGCTGTACTGTGTATTCATTGCAGCAACAGTCTTTCAGTATTTTCTGAAATTCTGGGTGGTGAGTGTCATTAGTCTAAATTATTACTCATGCTCAACATCTCATACTGTAATGGAGTCATATGACAAGTTGCACATAGTCAGCACTATTGTAATTCCAGGGAACAGAAAACTAAATCCTCTGTCATGAGTTGTACCTTTTTAAAAGCCCACCATTTTCCTCAAGTTTCTGGTTCTCCTGTTTCTCTCTCTCAGGGGGACTTGCCAAATGGGCCTGCAAAGTTCCATGTCCTCTTCCTCATGTTTGTGGCGCTCATGTTCTTCGTCAGTCTCATGTTCCTCTTTGGCTACCACTGTTGGTTGGTGGCCAAGAACCGATCCACTTTAGGTGAAGGTTTACATATTTATTATTATTATTATTATTATTATTATTTAGTTATTTAGTTCTGCTTGTGTTATGAATGTAGGTCTTGATATCTATCTTGACAAGTAGATGTAGAGAATTGAAGCATGAAGACATATTCTGACCCACAGTTTTTCCTTTTCTAGAGGCCTTCTCAGCTCCAGTTTTTGTTAGTGGACCAGACAGAAATGGCTTCAATGTCGGCATACGCAGAAACCTGCACCAGGTATTTGGAGAGGATCGGAGACTGTGGTTCATCCCTGTCTGCACAAGGTGAGTAAGATGCGTAATTTTCCTCCTCTTGCTCATTTTGCATTTGTAATGCACTTGTACTCTTAACTCTATAAAATAAATTTGGTTTGCAATTGATACATAATTAAAATACTGAAGCAGAGAACAATAACACCATACAACATAATTAATAATTTATATAATAAAAATACAGGGGATATGGATAGTTGATAGGGTAAACAGTATAAGATGTCTTTCATATAGCAGTGTTGGAGCTAATGAACGAAATGCAGAATGGGGGATTGGATCAGTGGATGGGACTAGGTACTGTAAGGGTCATGGTTCCTTAACTAGCTTCTATCTTCTTTTGTACAATGTACACGTCAGCCAAGGAAATGGCCACTACTTCCCCTTGAAGAATCGGAGTTCTGAAGCCCAGAACCCCTTATTAGCTAATGAGGACACGTGGGAGGAGTCAGATGACGGCTCCGAGGAAGGAAGCCTGGGTGAGTCCGCTTAATTTTGTCATATACAAATTTATACTTTCATCTGTTCTCTGTAGTTCAGAGAATACTTTTCAATATCTTTAAACTGAATCAGTAACTTTTTTGCATTGAATATTTAGTTAAAAAATTAGATGGTATTTGCAACGTCCACCAGGACAGGTGTCACCTGATAAACTGGATCAATATTTCTCAGTAGCAGAGTCTGACAAGTGTGTCTATGTGTAAATGTGCTATTTTTAGTGTTTCACTACAAAAAATATAACTAATCCATAAAAATATGGATTTTAACCTTTTGATAAACTAATATGGTTTTGGTTGGTATACAGAAAAACTGAATTTGAATATGTGCTCTGAATTTGTTTATTTATTGCCTCTCAGCACCTCTATAGACACTGTGGTTGTATTTGCAAGCAAAAGCCTTTCCCAAGTACCACAATGTTAACATGATTTGAAAGCTTTCTTAAAAAGAGTTGAATGTGAAATTGTGGCTTCGAAAGAGTTTGTAATTTAGTACAATATAACAGTATTTTTTGAAACTACTTTCAATTCAGTTAAAACTAAATATTTGTTATCATTGAATTTCAAGAAATTAAATTAAGGTGCAAATTTTAATGAGTCTCTTGAGCTGCCTAATGTCCCACTATAATCACCATCATCATAAAAGCATAACCAGTCCTGCTAACGAGGTTATTAATCTACAGTAAATAATTAATAATTATAAAAAATAAAATAGTTATCAATGCACTTGTCTTCACATGAAACGTGGGAAGCATTATCAATATTATCATCACTGCAAACCCACTGATGCATCTGCCACATTTAGAAAGCACGACTGACGAACCAGCCTCACAGCTAATTACCAGTTAATTACCGTTTATATTTTGGACAATTTTCACTTCTCAAATTACTTTGCACTTGTACTTGTGGTGAGGCTGTAAAATTAAGAGGCAAATGCAGTGATCTCTTTACTTTTACTTTCCCCTTAAGCTTTCTTCCCAAATAAGGGCTTCCAGGTCCCATTGACTTTCAGTTAAACATAAAAATGAAAAGCCTCAGTAGCATATTGAAATATATTATATTAAAATAATCTGCCTGTACTTTGTTTTATTTCTACTTGATTTCTCCAATACCAAAAAAGATGTGCCCTGAAATTGTACAGAGTTCCTGCACATTTTTACCAATGAATTTTCAAAACTTTTCCATAATATTTTACCCCACTTTATTTAAGAAGTTTAAAATTGGTAGGCCTATATAGCGATCATAGGGCGCAGGCTAGGGTCTGCCTCTCTCCTGAGCCTTGTATTATATTTGTTGTTCAAAAGCCAAACATTATTAAAAACGTACTTCCCAGGCATTTGCGGATAAGCAAACTGCTAACGCTTGCTAACTTCAGACATTCCTGTTGCCAACTAGCTGCATATGCCAATTTGTATCGTGATATTATGGTCACGCAGCGCAGCACTAGATTTTAAATTAGTAATACGAGGAACGTATTTCGCGTAATGTTAGACATATTTTGGGATTTTTAGGAACATATTTTAAACAATAGCCAAACAACAATGTATATTCAAAACTTTTCCAAAACATTTTGTTAATTCCAAACCATTTCCAGGCCTGGAAAACTGTTTTTCTAATTTCATAACTTTTCCAGGAATTTCATGACCGTGGGAACCCTGATTGTATCAACAAATGCAGTTGATGTGGATCCATCTTAAGACCCCAAATTTTCCATAACATAATAGTTTTCCATAATCACGGTACTGGGCACACACCTAAAAACAAAAAGTATCTTCTGTTGAAAGTCACCTTCCAGCACCCAGCATAAGCAGTTAGGAGGACACACTTTGTCGCCTCGGAGGAAAAAAGGCTCAGAGACGTGATTGCCATAGTGAAACAAACAAATGTTCAAACTTGTGTTCAAATTCAGTAATCTGGAGGCATCAACCTCCCCCTGCACAATACTTTGCTGTGTTTGGATTCCAAACATAAAACTCTGCTGCCTCCTGGTGGTCGTATGCAACATAATGTTAACTAATGTACGAGCTGAATGAGTTACAACAAACACTTTGAAATATAATGCACGCTGACATTTCTTTTGTTTTTTCATTCCAGTCGAGGACCAAGACCCCTCTGTTACCATAGAGATGGAGGAATAGTAATTTAATGTAAAGACAATTTACACTGGTACAGAGGATGTAGATTAATATCGCTCACACTGTGTACCACGAGGCAAATGCATTCCAAATCATGTGGATGTTCAGACACTCTGAAAAAAAATTCTGAAGGGGGCCAAATGTGTGGATTTGGATCGTCATTGCCACTTTTACCCGGGTGTTTTACATAATGGTGTATAGAGAAAGTCAATGTACAACCAGTAGCATCACCTCTCCTCTCATGGACAACGGTATCAGTTTGATTCGGAAACAAAAACCTGTCAAATATTACCTCGCATACAAAAAGACAACTGCTGTTTACCACGGGTCGTATATCTCCCTCTGGTTGTTCATCTCAAGGCACTGGCCTCTGTGGGATTATAAATTACTGTTAATTGGGAAGCTTCTGTCTGGCACTGTACTATCTTATACGCCTCTGTTTCAGTGTTGGATCGTGAGATTACAGTGTTGCACCTTAGAGCTTGGTCTGTGCAGGTGTGGTATCTAAATGGACCTCACACTCATAATGATCCAGAGGTCTCTTGTAGTGATTCAGCTGTCTGGCCTCCCTCTACCAGTTTGGCATATTAACATAGGATTTGACTTATTCTTTCTTTTGTTTTTTTTTGTTTTTTATGAACATAAACATATTAGAATACCTGACTTAACCTGCGCCTTATTAATATATTTATTCTTGTGTTTTGGGAGTCAATTTCTCCTAAGAATGTATCCATTATCCTGCTTGTGAGTAGACCGTGCCAACATTTCTGGCACCTATTTATGAAAGAACCTCTCATATTATGCTTTAATATAGAATTTCAGCATTACTATTGAGTTAAAATGCCATTACCAATGTCTGATCAGACTGGTGACAGTAATAAAAACACAACTAGCTTACATTTGTAGCTTTGGTTCACAGCTACAGCCCATTCTGTTTGAAAATGAATGCTGACATCTCAGCATTCACTCAGAGTATTATGGCAAACTTAATATGTTTGTCATTTTTCAGTGGAGTCATATTCTGAATATACTGCATATCATGACTTAAATGATGTTGGCTTTATTGCCAACTTAAAAAAAATACAGTGATCAGTTTGATTTTTAAAGTCTTGGATAACCATAGGAAATATACTGTGATAGAATTTTTTTTTTTTTTTTAATCAATCTTGTTTTCTACCATATCAACCATCCCTAGTACGATAACACTTCTGTGTGGATGGAAAGTGAAGTGACATTAGCTTTCGTCATAGGCACAAAATCATACATAGGAGAGGAACGTAGCTTCTTTGTCCGTTTCCACTTTTTATCTTTTTAAACATGCAGAGAACTGTACATATATATAATGACTGATCCTCATCCACTGGTTGGTAGAGGTCAGCGGTCTTCTGCAATATGATGTCCTAAATTTTTTCTACCTGTGTTTATGTATTTTGAAATTTTTAATACCAGTGAAACATCGAGACTGCTTTGGTTTATGGACTTGTGTATTTAGCCAGTGGACTTAGTTGAAAACCATGTCTGTAACTGAGTGCACCCATTTATTCAGTATGAGTAAAAAGTTGGGCCTTTATCAAACCATGATGCTGTTTGATCTAGACACTTTAACTTGCTTCATGAGATCAGTTTTTCCATGTTGGGTAAGCCAAATCAAATGCTACTCATGTCTGAGAAACGCATCACATACATAACTCATTTATTGATTTAAAGCTGTTTTTATCTGAGGTATGATTCAGTGTTTGAAATCATGTATAAAACATTAGGACAGATGTGGATGTTGAGTGTTTCATGTAGTCTTGTCTATTTATCGTTATTATAATCAGCTTTTTTCCTGTGTATTGAGTTTACTGATTCATAACTGCTGCAGGCGGTGTCTGTATATTTTGCTCCATCAAGTGACACTTACAATAAACTATTGAAGCAATGTGCTTTTATCAAATAGTAGGATATTTATAACATGAGAAGATGACAAATTATACCCAGTTTGCAAGCAGTTCAGTATTGCTAGAGCACATACAGTATGGTCCCTTTTGAATTGTATGTGATTGTGGCGCTTCCCTTTTCAACACCTCTGCCCACCACAAGTACTGATACTGTTTCATTTGCTGTTAACAAACTGTCTGTTAACAAATATAAACTCTTTATTTTCCATATATGTTGTTGTAACATGCAAAATAAAATGATTTATGGTTCAGTGTTCAGTTTTCTTTCTTTAGCATGGGTATGAACAGCAAAAACACAAATACAGTCGCTTAATCAGTTTAGGAACTTTGGAGATAAAGTAGTAGTGTATTTGGCACAACATGGAGAACATGAGATACATTCAAATAAACGTGAGAAAATATACTCAAAGCAATTTTCAGGTCATGTTCCTCAGGTTGTCCTCGGTTCAGTCAGTGCCAAAGTACCTCTGTCCAAAATGTGTCGGAGCCACTGGATGAACCTCAGTGGTCAAGATGGTGATATCTGGGAACTCCTGGATTATAGACTTGGCTCCTAGGGGAAAAGTTAAAAGGTATTACACTTTAGATGAAGTGTTTAAAGATATCCAGCATTACTGCTGCTGTTAGAAATGAGTAAAAATAGCAGTTGAATGTGATGCAAAAGCAGATTATTCTCATATCAAATATCAAAAACAATGTCTTGAGGGTGGTGTGACAGGAAAGTCTGTGGGCTTATTCAAACCAACAGGCTTCATCTTCTGTTTATGGTAACACTAAAGATTTCAATATTTTGTGTGTAAAAGTGGAAATGCTGATTAAATGATGGGACTAGAAGAAAGGTTAAGGGGTTAAAAAAAAAAAATACATTAGAAATCCTTCTCTGGGAAACCATGAATATCCACATGAAATGTCATGGCAATCTGGCTAGTAGGAAACTACTGTTTAAGTCCACAAATGACCCCATAATTTTCCAATATTATGTTTAAATAATATTTAACATATAATAAGGACAATTTAAATTTAAAAATAATTTGCTGCTTTGTTCACTCATTTAAAACCATTGTTGGTTGAACTGCTGAGCAAGACTGACAATCAGCGGTGCCACGGAGCAGCATTGTGGTTGCCAGCAGTGTACTGCATGAAGACAATGATACAGCAGGGACAGGAGGAGATTGGAGACTAAAGTGTTGTGATCTGGTGGGTAAACAAAAGTAAATTGGTGAAGAGCTGCAGTCGCAGTGAACTGGCTGTGGTTGTATACCATGAGGTGTGGAGAAGAGGCTGAGGAGGATAATATGTCTGGGCTGGACTCCATGCTCTATCAGCACCCTCACTGCTTCAATCACAGTGTTCCCTGTACCTGCAGACAGAGAACATTTAAGGTTTGACGTTTGCCTCACACTCCAATGTTTACAATGCCACTTTCTTTACAGAAACAAAACCAATGTGTTCATTTAAAACTTGCTCACTCACCTTCACAACGAATTAGGTGCAACATGTTTTATTAAAAGCGTTATAAATTGACCGTTTGCATATAACTGATGCATTACACTATGTTAGCATCTGGAAAAGGTACTGAGCTGTGTGCTGATTGATCTGCCCACGAGTCTTGGCACTTGGCAGGCTTTAATTTCTGACCTGCATGCAGCAATGTAATCATATGTTCCATCATCCTGACATAATAAAATGTACCTTCAACCTGGCTTGGTCACCATCATATTTTTTTTTAAAACAGAGCAGAAAAATGCTGCTTTGTGACACTGGGAAACCAGGACTATTAAGATACTATTTTTGTTGGCCCTCATTATGCTTCAGCAGCTTGGTGGCCATCTCCCAGGCAGTGTATAATTTCCCCCATGAGAGCTATAATTATCAGAACAGTGTGAATGGGCCGCTATGATGTGGAAATGCAGACTTGCTGGCGAAGGTCAACTCAAGGGAGATTTCTCAAAATGAATAAATACATGAAACTGTTCTTACATTTGCACAAAAATAGACATCTCTTGACATTTACATGCTACTGAAGGCAGTAAACTGGAGTCAGCTCAGCCCTCTGTTACTTACTAAGGATGGGGTACATGAGCAGCACTTTTCTTCTGTACACATCTGGAGGGAACTTCGCATAGTAGACCTTGGCTTTCTGTGTCTCCTCATCACTCTGGATGAGGATCTTGCCAATCCGGATGGAGCGGCAGCAGTCCCGGAGACCCTGCTCCATCGCCTCACCTGTGGGGATACACACATAAAACAACTGGGATTGAAATGTCAGTTTAAATAAATGTGTTGTTTGGAGCCAGTGTGCAAGCGCTGGACAGAAGCCCATGTCCAACAAAAACTTGAAGGCATTCTCTTTACACACCATGTATTATGGATAGAAATAACTGGAGGGCCTTTGATATAATATTATCACAATACTAGTATGGTTTTGTTGCAGTTCCCTATTGGTTCGTGACATGCTGAATATTGTGATAACATATATTGCAATTTACTTCAAATATTTATATATAAATAAAACTTATGTTAAATCAGTTTTATCTGATAAGGCACTGTAGATTTCACTCTGCAACAAGCAGCGGCAACGCTTGTAGTGCTGTGTCATTTTACATCCATAGAACACACCGGACGCACCATACAATGAGAAGTATTACAGGTACAGTAGCCTGGATGTGCCGCACTAAAGAGCAAATGTGATAAATTTGCTGCTTTTCTGGGATGTTGTCGTGTCCTGACATGCTGACAAGGACGTGTGTCAAGATGCCACCGTTGTGTGGACTTGCATAGAAAACACTCGGCGCAGGTGTCGTACACTGCCGATGTGAGTTGCCTTTAAGATGGAGTATTTGAGCAACACTATGTGTCCAACAGGCCTGCTTTTTACATTTTATGCCCAAGCATTACTGTCATAAAAGGAAAATATAGATTTTCCAATATCTGCGTTAGGTTTTGCCTTTGACAGAGATAACAGTCTCATTAAATCTGAAGGGGAAAGAACAAGCGAGTCACTTCCGCTGACTGTGATGCCTTCAGAGAACATGCTCTGCAAAGTACAGAACTGTATCCATTTCAGCGTCACATGTAACATTAATCTATTGTATTATTTAGTATTCAAATGATCAGTCACTGAGAAACTGATAAAAAGCGAATACCTGCAGAACACAATGTACAGCACGAGTGCACCGTCGGCACAAATGGAAGATATGATACATGCCCTTTCAAAGGAAAAACTCTAATTTGGTAGGTGAGCTTTGCAGGTTTAACTTACCACTCCTCATTATGCTGACTCCACAGTTGCCTCTTTCAAACTTGACACCTTCATACTTGTACCCTGAGGGAAAAAATGAAGTAGGAACATTCACAAATGTAGCTGCTCACGTACATGCGGGAGGTGAAACACTGGATGGGAGCCCTGCACTTATTTTTGCATTTATGTTATTATAATTGGTCAGCTCAGCTAGGGGGGGGGTCTTACATGTTGGAGATCAGATTCTGGGTCCAACCTTTAAACCTAAACGTTGACTTTGTTATTATTAGAGAAAGAGATCCTCACCTGTTGGCGTGGTCACAGTGCACTCTGAGTAGGGGAGCTGATTCAAACCCTCTTCGACTACTAGTCTGATCTGTTGTTGGAGAAAGAAAAAGCTTACAGCTTGTAGCTTATAAACATACACACACGTACAGTATGTAGTATTAAGCCATGATCTTACCAGTCGATCAGCACAAAACACAAAGTCTCCTCTGCTGGTTGTCCTGAAAATATGAATATAAACATGTGATTGGATATTTCGGAAAATCATTTTATTCCACACTGTCTTGACAGTACAACACATACTGTATATCATTTATCAGCTTGTTCCAGATCTTCATTGTAACTACATTGTGTTCACACTGAGTGAAATATTATTCAAACTACATCATTCCATCAAACAAAAATTCTTCCAAAAGTCTTACAAAAATCCCCCCCCCCGTTGTAAACTTTGGGACGTCTGCTGGAAATTGAAATAAAGATCTGTGGGTCTGAAGGACGTTTTGGTTTTGAGGTTGCACTGGCTGTCCCACTGGCAAGACAGTGGGATTGAAGAGGTTACACTTGATCAGTCACATACCCTGTATGATTATTACCAGTGTTTCACAAGGTCAGCATCAGTGCTGCTGATAAACATCACATATCAGATTGCTGCATCACTACTTTACACAAACCAACAGATATATAGATTTTTCAGAATCAGGGCCAGAAGACACATCAATACACAGTATTTTTGATACAGTTATATGAGACTAGACTGTATAGGATTTTAGTTATGATGCTGCTTACATGTTGCTATTTCCTAGAATTAAACTCTTCCTAAATATTAAGTGACATAATTGTCTGCACTTATTTGACTGTTCTAGTTGAGTGAAATGAACAATTAATGGATGCTTCTTGTGCTTGGCAATCATATTCACATTACCGATGATACCTGTCTACCACACAATCACAGTGTAGATGCTATACTCCATGCACCTAACGTTTTGTCTTAAAATTGAACTACAGGTACTGAGTCATAAATATTTTTCTTTGCACGTCTGTATGTCAATATAGAGAGTGAGCACTCACTTGTCTCTGATTATGGTCTGTAATTCACGGATCTGGTCATTCAGAGGGAGCAGTTTAAGCTGAGGTCCCAGGTGATCTTGGATGACAGGCTGTATGGTGGCATCAGTTGGTTCAGAGATGGACAGAACTGCAGGCACACTACCATCACCACCACCAACACCACCACCACCACCACCAACACCACCACCAACACCAACAACACCACCACCAACAACAACACCACCACCACCACCACTGTTTGCAAATCGTACTTGCTTCATTGGGTGCTCCTGGCCACTATTCACATTATTCAGTTGCTGATTGTGACATGACATCCTTAGCAACAGATATTTTCTCTTAAAACTGTGCTGTAGCCAGGCGGCGTTTCTTGACCGAGCGACCCACTTGCAGATGGTGGTCTGACGAAGGAGACAACGTGCTCTTACTTTAGCTTCGACTGTTGTTTTGAAGTGAAATTCTCCGACTCACGCAGCTACCGCATAGCAACTGCCCATTAGCACCACGGCCACAAACCTTTAGACACTCAGTCACGTCGCGTCGCGTTAAAATCAAAGGCGCAGCTGATATTTCCTTACATTTGTAGCGTCCAGTAAAGCAGCCTGCTCGCTAACTCTGACGCTGACCGCGCTGACGAAGAACGGATGTGACGTTCACGGCGTGTTGACTAACCGCCTTCCTCCTCCTCCGTCAACATGGCGCCCGTGTTGGCGCCGCTGAAATGCGGCTTTCACTTCCAAAGGCGAAAATTAGCGCTTCTCCTTCGACAGACGAGCTCGTATCACATTTGGGATAAAAGTCGCAGTGAAAACGGGGCTGGCCATAAACGCCAGTGTACATATGTGGTGAGTGAGGCGTCGGTTGGTTTGGGGAGGACGGTGTGACAGTCGCCGCGCAAGGGCAGAGATGGAAAGTGCTTCTGACTAACTTTCAGGGAAGTTATATTGAATTATTTGGTCAGGGTCTCTCGTTTGTTTGCGAGAGAGGTCGATGTAAATATAATGTTAGTCAGCCAGCCGTCTAACTTGGCTTTGAACGACAGCTAATATTAACCAGCAAGGTTAGTTGTGTTATCTGTGATAACATTAGTTATCGACCACCATGGAGGATGGTTACAGGGGGCTCTGCTCTTCGTCCCTTAGATTTGACAGGATGACAGGTGAACGGATTATAGCACAAGTCCCACTGTCTGCTGAATAATAACTACTATTTCTAATGCCAACACCGCAGTGGTCTCAGTCACGTGTTGCAGTGCTGCTGATGTAACTCATCACATGTTAACAGTTTGTTATTGATTATGTGATAACTTTACTGTTCAACAACCACTGAGCTGCCAGTTTATTAGTTACATGTGGCTAATATTGATGTAGTCTAATGCAACAGTCCTGTCGGAAGTCCTACGTTCACGAAGGTTATAATGTTCAGCTTTTGTTGAAACTGTGTGAGTTAGTGAGGTTTTGATTTACCTTTATGGTTATTTTGAACTGCATTAGTTTTACCTAGGTGTACCTAGTAAACTGGCGACTGAGTGTATTTTATCTAGAAAATAAAAGCTACCCTAAAAGTTATCATTTTAGTCCAGTTTCAGTTTTTGTGATGTTCACATTTAAAATTAATGTATGAAGTATGACTTTGGTATAAGCAAGTAAATATGTAAAATTACTGTCTCATAAGAAATTATACTTTTCTTAAATGTGCACAGTATTTGTGTATAGTGCTAGATCTTCATAGATAAAAGCATGGGTTGATATAGACTGATATAGTGTCCTCAAGGAGATAAAAGAATCCAATATTGGCCCACTCATATCACCAATAAAGATATGTATTTTGAGTCTTAGTATACATGTAGGTGCAGCACTGGGTAAGTGTAAGCCCAGTATGCCTATCTTAAACCACCCACATTATCAAGTTGTTTTCATCCTTCCTAAACAGTGACTGTGCTTACATTAAGTTTTTTTTCACAGGCTCACAAAAGGTGATGTAAATGAAACTATTTCTGAAGCTCAGAAAGGTTGTCAACTTGTATTGCTTTAATAACAACAGCTATCAAAACATTGATCGAAGCTTCTCAAACCAGTCCTGCAGCTTAACCAGCTTCTCCTCCTACCATATTATTTGTTCAGTATGTCTTGCACAACCTTTAAACTCTGACCTTAAACTGTGAGTGTTTTGGTGAAAACACACAGGGAAGAAAAGGTTAATGCTTGTTTGTATTGGAATTAAATATGTTTGCAGTTTATTTTACCTTTTTTTGTGGATGTTTTGGTTGTTCCGCTGTTTGTTACTAAGTTTCAGTGTTTCTGAATATTAAAAATATCCATAAAAAGGAATCAGCAGAAATTAGAAACACAAGTCAAATAACTAAGACATCTCATATCATTTTCAGCTGAGTTCCCCTTCACACCTACAAACAGCAACATGGAGTACAAGCAGGAGCGAAAACAGTCGTCAGATTTTGGAGGCAGCAAAAGTGAGTGTTTCAGAAATAATCATGAATCTCTGTTTGTGATCAAAATCAAACATAGAATAACAACGTATCATGTTTCCACAGCATTTGCAGATCACAGACAAAAGAACATGTTGGCACGGAAATGCAGGAGGAGGACTAAGTGCAGATCCAAAAAATGTGGTGAGTTCTGTACCTTCTTTTAGTCTTTGCTCATTGAAACTTTTTGTGCTGCTATTTTTAACGGCCAATTTTTGCATATGCACACTAAACAAAGTTACCAAAGCTAAATGTGGTGTCATTGCTGATATCTGTGCTTATGAGTCCTGTGTCTTTCAGCCTTGGGGTCGGGATGCCATGTGGGATCGCTTTTTGTGCCGATGCAGTTGCATAAGATTTCTAAGGCTGATATATTGACATGTATTGATGTATTTTTAATAAAAAATCACATAGGTTTGAAATGCCTACTAGTTATACTTAAAATCTATACAAAAGTATTCCTTACTCACATGACTATCTGATAACTGTCTAACTGCTGGGGTCAAGAGACTTTTTGAATCTAGAAATTGGGTTATGGGTCAGAAAACCTTGACTAATCAATTAATTGACTAATCATTTAAGCACTATAGTGGGAATCTCTTTTTCTTCACCTGATCAGTGAATGCAACATTTTTTACATGCCAAAAGAGACATGGGTTGTACCAAAACATTTTAATCTATTAACTATTATAAAATGTTCTACAGTATATATGTTTAGTATGTAAACTGAACGGTCTTTACTCATGTCCTCTATTTTGCTCTACAGTATGAAAGAGTTTAATTCTGAAACATGAGTCAGACTTAAACTGTTTGTAGATAAAACAAAAAACTGCAATGAAGTTAGTTAACTGGTCTCCTCCACATACGGTACAGGGACCTTAGTGGAGCATTCAACTGTTAATGTTAATCCTCACTTCGCAGTGTCACATATTGCTTGATTGTATTTGATTAAAGGCAGGTGTTGGGCACAATTTCACTGTAATTTGCTCGGGGACGCTGCCATACTGCGCTGCTGTATGTGGCTGCCACCATATTGAGTGGATTAGAGGAATTACTGCATATTCGTTGGCCTGCAGAGAGTCCCTGTGGCAGGTGTGTGGGTAAACAGCCATGTTGGCACCAGTGCGCTCTCAAACTCAGCTGGGATGACAGCTCAGGTGTCTCCTGGGACTTGTAGTGTCAGACTGGATCCCGAAGTCCACCTGGAGACTCTGCTCCCAGATCTCCCAAGGGACTCCCATTGACATTTGATGTTCCATGTGTCTGCCCAGAGAGCCATCTTTAGCTTATTGTGATTGTCGCACTGAAATAAAATGCAAGTTAGTTGCCAATATTGGCAAACATAAGTTAGGTTAAAAAGTTCAAATTGTAGTATAGTAAATACTGTTGTACCCATTTGACCAGTATCTTCCAGGAGAGACTCGTTTATCAAACTAGGGGTACTATGATCTAAGAAGAGGCTTTGCTTTTGTTCTCCACAGTTGAAGGAGGTGAATTCATCCCAGATCCTGTCTGCAATGCTGTCTTACGTGTGGCCAAAGGATAGACCAGACCTGCGGGCCCGCGTTGCCATCTCTCTGGGTCTGCTCGCTGGAGCCAAGGTGAGTTCACAGACACTGTCATGGGTAATAAAGTGGGGCTCTTTCCTTTTTTACTTCTTTGTTTTTTTTGTCATACAAAGCTAACTTGGATCTGTTTGATCGGCACCAAGCAGTGTTATTTATACATACCCCACAACTGAAGATATTTTTATTTGAAGTCTAGCCTTGGTGAGTCTTACTTCTGCTTTCTGCTTTGTTGATTTCTTCTAACCTAAAGTTAAACCTTCTAACAATAGCTAATGCTCTTCCTGATTACATTAGACCCGTTTTCTCTCAGATACAACTTGGTCAAGCTGAAAGACTGAAGCAAGATGCTTTTTCAAGATATACTCAATTAAAAGCTTCTTGTTTCACAGGTTGGGCTTCTCTCTTTATTAAAAGCACATTATAATATATAAATAGTGAATAATCGAGAATATTTAAATATTAAAACAACTAAGAGGAGAAAAACAGCAAATACTGTGTCCCACAACATGATCAGAGCATTGATCTATAGAGATGTTTTATGATCAGATGTCATCAGGGTGGTAAATACACAATACCCACAATCCTAATAGTAATAATAAATCATGTAAGTGGCTGCTGAGATCCAGAGCCTCTGCTGGGCCTCACAGTGAAACGCAACCTTGCCTTTTCACAGTGAGACAGTGAAATACAGTGAAAGAGAGAAGTGACAATCCAAGGTTGCAGCTGACGTCAATTAAACCTACAATATTATTAAGTGTCAGATCTTTCAGTTCAGAAGTTCATACTGTCTCTGAAGCGAGTGTCAGGAATCAAGAAAGAATGCCAGTGTTGTCAAGTTTGAGTAGGCATAACAAGTTTCTTAGCTAGTAGTGCACTACTAGCTCAGGCAAACATCATGTCTGGTTTTATTATTTGTCAGCAGCACGCCATTGTTGTTTGGCCCTGCTGTTGGAAGACAGGACTGATATGAAAAGCCTGGTCATGTGGTGAGTTTGCACTCTGGTAAGATGCTCTGAAGTCCAACAGCTGAGAGTTGGCAGCTCACACAGCATTGCATTCATGACCTACAGTATTTATGTTGTTGGAAAATTAACCCCGGCTGATGGATTTGAGGTATCCACCTGTCATACCAGGACTTAATCAGATCTTTGTTCTTCCAACATTTGCATAAAAGTTTACTTCTTTTTTTCAACACATTTTATCTTATTTCTAAGCATAAAAGTTTTAAACACTCACCTTTCCAAATGACTATAGAAAATAAATCTTGCTATGTCCACTGCCAGTTTATTCCGGTACATTGGGATTTGTGATCACTGCTCATAAGAGGCCTGAAGATTCTATTTCTACAGAAGCAATAGAAAACAGTAGCCAGTGTCATTAGTTAGTTGTCATTGCTGACTCATGATGGTTTCTGAACTGCTGTTCCGGTTGAGTCTTTCAGGATCAACCATCACCTCTAATCATGGCTTTACAAACTGCTTACGTCAGCTTGTTGATCTTAGGAAGGTTGATAATTTGAGAAATTACCTACAGTGATGTTGTTGTCTAAGTCTAACACTGTCACAGTACAGTGTAGTTTCAAACACATCAAAGCATGGGTCTAATTTGTTAAAATATTTGCAATCAGAAATGCCCCCATGCTGAATCAAATAACCTTGCTGCTCAACCTTTTGCTCAAGCAACATCAACAGCGCTCACCATAGGTTGTTGCACTGTATAAATATCCTGTGTAAAACTAAACAGAGTGCATTTAAAAGAGATACCAAATTTTAAATAATTAATTACAAGCTTCAATCAGTGCATGATGTATTTCCTCTTCCTTTCTTGATGGTCTCTAATTTACACCCTGGAAAACAATCACAAATTCACAGCTCCTAAATAAGCATGCACCTCTGCCACTCAGCATGGCTGTGTGTGCGCTAAGGAGGAGAGAACACACACGTGCAATCCAATCTTCTCTTATTTTCCTGCTTGGCTGGAGTTAGCCTCGATTTCTCCAGTTTGTCTGTTTGAACTGAAACCACCAGCAGTGTGGAGGCAATTTTTAAATCAAATGAATAATTATGTGGTTACAGTGCATCACACCTCTGCACTCCACAATATCAGTGACATTTTCATTTCAAATAACTGATTATATAGAAGCTCTTGTTTTCGTTGGCCTCAAATGAAGCCCTCTCTGTCTGTGTGCAAATGTGTGTCATACTATAAGCTTAAGCTAATTCTTGATAGCCCGAAGCCTCTTCCTGACTACTTGACACAATATCTCTATTATGAAATGACATATCACTAGGTACAGATTGACATGGTGTTCATTTAACCTCCAGCTGGCTGTTAATGGATTAAAAGAGCACATCCGACCTTATCATGTATTAGTGGTAAAATTGAGGACATCTTTTGGCCCTGTGATAATGGGCCCAGGCTATTTTTGTGTCATGTTCTGTTGTCTTGGTAGCAAAGATATTGTTTTTCCTTGGGAGACTCGGAGGCCTTCCATTGTCTGAGTATAATACCCAAGTGTACAAAATGAGAACCCTGGAGTTGTAGCTTTTGCTGTATGGTGCATTGTTCTATGTCCTTTTACATTAGCAGGGTCGACATGGGTTTAATTTTTTTTGGATAATTGTTGTTACTATTATTTTATCAAAATTATACCATGGAGAATTTGACAGGAGCAAAGGAACAAAAAGATAAGTTAAAAAAAATAAAAAATAAAAAATAAAAAACAAAAAGGGAAAAAAGCCCTCCCCTGTGTTAGGGGTTGAGAGGTTCAAATGAAATGGGTTTCAAATGAAAATGCTCTGCAGTGTGCTGCTGTGTTCTCTGGCTGTCCTAATGCGCTGCGGATCGCCTAGCCTGAGTCACACAGCTGTCCCTGTGCTTTTAATTAGCCCTAATAATCATTTCACTTCCATTAGCAGAAAGCACCAGCCACCTCACCAGCCAGCCAGAATACACACACACACACACACACACACACACACACACACACACACACACACACACACACACACACACACACACACACACACACACACACAGCATACACACAGCATACATACATACATACATACCTTTGAATGCACCTGAATGGGTAATGCTGGATTTACTGCCTATAGCAGAAATCCATCTTTCAAAGCACGTGGGGTGCACATATATAAATAGAGAGGCACTACAGAGGACTAGAAAAATGGCACTGGACTATATTGAGCATATGTCTGTCTAATAGGCTATTTGAAACTCTTTCCCCTCTCTTTTTTCCCCCTCCTCTCTGAATGTTTCCTCCCTCCCTCTCTGCCTTCCCAGATCACCAATGTGACGGTGCCCTTCATGTTTAAGTATGCAGTGGACGAGCTTAACCAGATGTCGGGACACATGCTGAACCTGAATGACGCGCCAAGCACTGTGGCTACCATGGCAACGGCCGTGCTGATTGGCTGTGAGTCCCAGACTTGTATTGCACTGGCAGGTGCCGTGCTCATCAGAGGGGACTGTGGGACTGCCTATTATCTACAGGCTGACCTTTCCCAACACATTCATATCAATGCCACTCCGCAACCTCTGCCTCTCTCTGACATTATTTACATTATGTGCTCTGTTCTGCGTCTTTTATCAATCCACACGGACCTCGCGTGAGCGCTGACGACTTTTCAGTTTGATACCTGTGTGCTCCCAAGGCAAACAGAGCTGGATACATTTCTAAAGCAGTGGGGAAGAAATTGCTAATGTCCTTTTGAAAGTGGTTGGATATCTTTTAGTGTTATGCAAAGGCCAGGGATGTTTCTCTCACTTCATCCCTTGCGAGCGCCTCCCTTTTTTCTCCTCTTTGTCCAAATTGGCCCTGCGAATACAAGAGGGGTGAGGGGTGACATGTAGCGTGAATGTGAAGTTCTTTCCTGATTAGAGTATTCTTTCTCTGAGCTGCTGATGAAAAGGAAAAATAAATAGATAAATAAATATTGTGAACCTGACACCCACTGCAAGTCACTCTGGCCTTGAGTGAGATCAGCATGGATGCAATGTACACTTAGCCCTGTAGCCACTTATTTTAATGAGCTCACTTAGGTCTTGCACACTAATGCTGCCTGTTGAATAATTGGAGGACATGAACAGGACTCCAGACAGGACGAATTAAGATGATGAGGAAGAATGAAGGGGATGCTCTTAAAGAAAGGATTTTGTGTGTGTTCCTTCATTGCAACACTTGGAGCCCGGTACTTGGAGCCCGTGGTGACGGGTGTAATTTGGCTGAAAAGGTTGCACAGTGCTCATCCTACCTTGTCAGATGTGGACACATTCTTCATTAGATGAGCATTCCTATTTAACGCCACATTACAGCCCCATGAAGATCGGCAGACAGAGCGATTATTACCCTGACTTTGGTCTCAGCAGACAAGTCGTGTATTCACACAACTCGGTGAAATCGCCACAGGAAGGCCACATGTCATTCAAACACAGACTAATATTAATTTGTGACAGTCATGCTAGCCATCTGCTTGAATAACAGTTTACGAGAAGTGTAAGGGATCAAAAAATTGACTGTCCTGGAAATAAGATTGGTGATTTTATTGAACTGAAACTCTGCTTTGGTTTTTGCTGCATATCAGGTAGCTTCTTTAAAAATTTCCCCAAATATGCAGCGATAAAAATACCTTAAAGGAAGACTATGCTGCTTGCCTCCACTGTCATCATACAGCCAGAGAAAGTCTAGACTCAGACAGCGGTGAAATTAAGCCTGTTCATCGACAACTCAGTCACCTCTTTCCATGACACTCTTATTAAAACCTCCTCCCCCTCTTCTAGTATTCTGCTCACACAGGTAGCCCACTCCCCGCCACACACACACACACACACACACACACACTGAGCACACTTGTGTACACTCAGACACCCTCCTTTCCCTCAGCCTGCAGAGTGCTGGCCTGCCATAGAAGTGAGGTTTCAGACAGCATCCTGCTTTGTAATTACAGAGGCTTGGGGAGGCTGCTGCTGTAGCACTGCAGTGCTCGCAGACCAAAGATGATGTGAAAAACCTGCCCCGCCACCTCATGCACGCCTTCACTTTAGAGCAGTTGACAAGCCTCAATCCTGTCTAGTCTGAATACTGTATTACATCTTAAAAGACTGGAAAGGTAGGGGTCAAATTCTTGTTTTCCTGCCTCATATCACTTTAGAGCTAGTCCTCAGTGTCTAGGATGAGGATATATTCTGACTTGATAGTGCCTATCCCCGCTGTTTGAATCTCCCTGCTTTTCACAGCAGGTGTGCTAAACTCTCTGTATCCTCCACTATCCCAGATGGCGTGTCACGGGCTTGTGCAGCCCTCTTCAACGAGCTGAGGAACACTGTGTTCGGCAAGGTGGCCCAGAGCTCCATCCGACGCATCGCCAAGAACGTCTTCCTCCACTTGCACAATCTGGATCTGGGTTTCCATCTCAGCCGCCAGACAGGAGCGCTGTCCAAGGCCATCGACCGCGGCACACGGGGCATCTCATTTGTCCTCAGTGCACTCATCTTCAACCTAGGACCCACAGTCTTCGAGATGGGCCTCGTCAGTGCCATTTTGGTGAGTCTTATGGTGACTGGAATTAATGATGGCAATCATAAGCTTCGACATTATTGTAGGATACAACCAGAAACACTGCTCACAATCTTCTTGCTTTTATTTCTTGTTGCTGTTACTGCTTCAGTCCTTAATGCTAGCTCAGGACCTTCCATCACCTTGACACTCTTCACAGCAGATTGTCCGGAAATTAATTTCAGGGATATTGTCTCATTTACATTCTAAATGGAATATGAATCCCCATGAACATTTGGTGGCAACACAGAGCCCATTAGTGTCAATGATGAATCCCAAAGCTTTGTAGCAGCTTAATGTCCTCCTGCAGAGTATGCCCTGAACAGATGCCCCCCTCCTTGGCCACCACTGAAAGAACGGCTCGTCTATAGCTTTGTGCTATTATTCCACGTTGGACCATAATGTCAGCTTGCCTGTAATGAGGGCAGACTCCATTGCCCAAATAGCTAAAGCATTAGCACGATTAGTTCTTGTAGTTTCCCCTTCATTTGTAACACTCAATTTCATAGTGGAATGGTCAAAAACAGTACGTTCTCAAAATGCCTCGTGACGCCAGCGTTGGGGTCAGGTGGTGTGATGTGGTTGCTTGACTTTTTATCACAAAGCTGTTGAGTCACAGCGTGTAAAAGATGCTTTGTTTTGATGTGCTTTTTCTCTTCTGCAGTATTACAAGTGTGGTGGACAGTTTGCAGCAGTGGCCTTGGGTACCTTATCAGCATACTCCCTCTTCACCATTCTCCTCACCCAGTGGAGGTAATGACGAGGATGTTTGTACTAGTCCTGTGTCTGTCTGTAGTTTAATTGGTTGTTTTATTGCTTACGTTTGTTGTCACTTGAAAAAGATTCAGTAAATAGCTCTGTGGCTATCTGCGCTGACTATTACTGTTCACTCGTAGGCTGAAATATGTGCTTACGTGATTGTGTCTCTGCACACAGGACTCGTTTCCGGATAGAAATGAACAAAGCAGACAACGAAGCCGGCAACGCAGCTATTGACTCCCTCCTTAACTATGAGACTGTTAAGGTGAGATCCAACCCACCACACAACCACACATATGCAGGCATACACACATACAACCCTCTTTTAGCTATTCCTCATCCCCACCCCTCCTCCCTTCATCAATTCTTCCCTTTTATCTCCTCCTTTCTAGTCTTTTTCTTCTGTTCACTTAAGCCAGGCACATTGACGTAAATAAATATTTTCTCGTCTGTGGTAATAGTCAGAATTTACCTTTTAATCAAAGAAAAGCTCTTTCTCTCTCTATCTCTCTGTCTGTCTCTCTCTGTCTGTCTGTGTCTTTTATTCTTTATTTGGATCCCCATTAGCTTCCACAAAGTGGTCGCTAGTCTTCCTGGGGTCTCTCTCTCTGTTTCTGTCTCTGTCTCAATTTAATTCAGTTCAGTTTGCTTTATTGGCATGAATGTAGCAACGACAATATTGCCAAAGCGTCTCTCTCTCTCTCTCTCTCTCTCTCTCTGTCTCTCTCTCTCTTCGTCTCTCTTTCCCTGACTCTCATCATCACTTTCACACACAAACTCCATGTCATAACAAGAACAAGTTAAACTCTAAAATCAAGTTTATCTTTGAGTGAGAGGAGTGGAATTTATGGCTGCAAGGACTGAAAGGGTGGAAAATATTTACTGATTGTAAATATTCTACTTCCATATTGTTTGGGTATTTAACTGTTGCCTGTCTAAACAAGGGAGAACTTCGTAGCTAGTAAAATGATTGCAAATGTACCTCTTCTGCTGCATTTCACAATGTGTGAACTGGACCGATGCAGTCACACTGTAGCCCTTATTACTGAGGTATTGATCAGACCCAATGTCAACAATTCAATATTATTGAATTATTTGCTTGAAAAATGACTTTAAAGACGTACCGATTATCAAAATAGTTTGCAATTTATTTTTTGTTTATCGCTTCAGGGGTATATTGACCCATTCATACACACATATGACAAACACATAATTTCCTGGGTTTTTACTTTGCTTATATGTTTGCCTCTCTCTTGCTCTCATTCTCTGTCCTGCTCTTCTTCTCTTTCAGTGTAAAATTGTCCACCTTTATTTTTTTTGGTAAATGTCATTCCAGTCGCTACAAACAATGAGACACTGATCACCGGACACTCAGGACTATTTTCCTGGTTTAGTCAGTAACCCAAATTGTATCTCAGTTATAGTTTTGGACTGGAAGTGAATAGAAATGTCTGCTGAGGGCCAGGATGGTTTATGGGTGAGTGTGCTCTCACAGACACCTGGCTGATGTGATGTGGTGTGGATGTAAACATTGCTTTATACTTTTCTCTCTGGCATGGTTACAATGAATCTTTATTTTTTGCTGTTTTAAGCCTCTTTCTAGGTAACCTCATTGTACATAGAACACATGCAAACATAATCACCATCCAGTTTTAGGGTTCTTTGTCGGCTGCTCCAGATATATTTTGGTACCCGTGTTATTTTCTTTGCTGTATTATTTTGCGTCCTGTTTTCCTTAACGTTTTGTTCTGTGTTATTTTGTGTCATCTGTGCCAATGCGGCCGGATTTAGCATCACTCTGAGCTGTGAGTGTGCATATGTAATTAGATCTCCGCCCACTCAGAAATCCGTTCCACTTTCACAAAGGGCTGGATGAGAACCTGAACACGGTGCCTTGCACTGCTTCTGTTTGTCCTCCATGTGCTACTTTCTTCTCTCTCTCTCTGATTTCCTGCATTTCCCTATATGCAAATCAGTGGCAAGTCGGTAGCAGCACAGCACCATTGGCGCTAGCAAGAGAAGCAAATCACCCACTTAACCAGAGCAGAGAAACAAAAGTGCAAACTAAACAAACAGCAATATTAGGTAATTGGCAGCAGAGTTGAGGAGGGTCATTGTTATGATCATGCCGTAGTTTTATGTGCTGAATTTAAGAGGTGTGCTTGTGGCTGATAAATGAGGCTGTATGTCTCAATCAAAATTAGTGCTGCTTGTGTGGTGTAACACTTAAGAGCTATCTGTGCTCTGTTGGTAGGTGTCTGGGTAAGCTGCCGCAGATGTAAATACAGAGGCTGACGACAGTGCCAATGATGACTACTCTGATTGTTGTTTTACTTGCAAGTGATGTTTAGGCTTTCCTAATATTTTCTAAACTGTTCTTTTGCCATAATCACTATCCTCTGCCAATGCTTCAGATCCAGAGTTTGCTTAGCAAAGCAGGCTCTGGATTTTGTTCTATCGCCCTCCACATTCTTTAAGATCATTGGGGAAGAGATGAAGATACAGAGACATGAAAACGTGCTTTAGAGGCCAACTGAGACCCAGACTACACCCAGAGCGGTCACTGAGAACAAATGCAGCCTTGAGGCAGGCTGCGCTAAAGTGTCTGTCTGCCTGACACTGCTCTCCATGCTTCCTTAACCTCTAACCTTAACCATATTTTGTGTCTCTCCCTCTTTCTCTCTCAACTTACTCTTTTTTTTTTTTTTTTCCTTTCATGAATCCTTTTGCGGTCTCCGTGCCCTGTGCTCCCCTCTCTCCTCCCTCTCTTCATGTTTCTCATCTCGGCTGCAGTACTTCAACAATGAGAAGTATGAAGCTGAAAGGTATGATGGATTCCTGAAGACGTATGAGTCATCCTCTTTAAAAACCACGTCCACGCTCGCCTTGCTCAACTTTGGCCAAAGTGCCATCTTCAGTGTCGGCCTCACTGGCATCATGTTGCTGGCCAGCAAGGGCATTGCGGCAGGTGAGTGAGTTGTGTGTGTGAGTGTGAGTGAGGTGGGAGGATTTTCCAATTTTTGAAAAATAATTCTCTCAAGATCTATAAAGCATGAACAAAATTGATAGCATTCAGGTGCAAAATACATCACCTGACCTTATTTACCTCTTCATGCCCACGATCTGCATCCACAACACAATGGAAAAAAGTGTGTGTGCATTTGGAAATAAGAAAGCTTAAAAAACCCCACCTCAAAACAAAATGAAATGGACTGATGAAAATGACAAGTAAAACACTGACTGAACTGGATAATGAGAACAAAGCACAGCAAGCATGAAAAAGTGGCATGAATAGGAAATAAAACAGCCTTGATGCAGAAAATGAAATCACAGTGGGTGGAGAGAGATTCAGACTGTAACATGCTTTGTCTGCTTTCACAACTTGAAAGAAGAAATGGTTTGAGTGTTTTTTTTTTTTTTGATCGTGTATCCAAAGATACATATATGATACAATCGAGCTACATTATGTACAGCTCTGTAAGTTGTTCTGTTGCTGTCGTGTAGGTACGATGACTGTGGGAGACCTGGTGATGGTAAATGGCCTCCTCTTCCAGCTCTCCCTCCCCCTCAACTTCCTGGGTACAGTGTACAGAGAGACCAGACAGGCCCTAATCGACATGAACACTCTTTTCACTCTGCTCAGCGTCGACACCAAGATCAAGGTAACCTGTCGGTTAAAATCTGAAAGCAAAAGTAAACCCCAAAACTCGATAAAGCCATTGTCTCCAACAACAGCACATCATGTATAAGTCTTTAACACAGGACTGAGGTATTCTTGGCCACATGGTGATTACGTGCTTGATGTAACTCATGTGCCTCCTCATCTATTGCCACTTGTGGAGCATGACATTACTTGCTCCATTAGCATGATCTGTATCAGGATATCAGGACAAATTGCAGCAGAAGTGTGATTGGTAAAGTTTTGGTGATTTATTCAGAGCCTTTATTAACCAGTTGTGACCAATAGCCATTTTAATTGATATACCTTTAATTTTGACTGATTCTGTAGTGTATAAAGGCTTTCAGTAGGCCCTGTTTCCCAACATCAACAGTTTTCTTTTGTGTTCATCATTAATTTCACTGAGGTTTTTCAAATAACAAAACACAAGCTTGTTTTATTTGTGCAGTTTTGTTTTGTGTTCCACAGGGGTATGATCGGATAAAAACGATCAACCCTACTGTGCTGTGGTTGTTGTACTGTTTGTGCAGATCATCTGCTCAATCAATGATAGTGTTTGTGTATCATTAGGTCCTCTAAACAGTGAGTAAATGAGCACTGTCAAGTTGTGGAAGGAAGGGTGAAACGGTTTCTGGTTTAAGCTGTTTTTGACTTCCTTTTAACTTCCTGTGGTTAATTTTTTGCCAACTCACGAGTATTTTCAGTATTGATCAATCTATCTCTAAAATGTTGGAAAATTGTGAAAAAACATCAACTAACATCTACTGCCCTTGTATAGGGTAGCGACACTACATAGTTTTGATGTTAAATTGTCTATTTATGAATTCACCTTAAATAAAATTCACATAACATGTCGTATTCAAAACCAGATCCTGTTCTTTAACTCAACCATTAAAAATTGTCAAAACAGTTCATATTTTAGACATGTAATTCTCTTCTCTGTCATAGCTATCAATAGTTTTTGAGACATTTCAGACCTTTCGTTGCATTTATCTTTTTTGTTTTGTTTTACACAACTCGACGGCCCATCTTGCGTCAGAAGAGCACATTTAAGTGCAATTGTGCTTCTGCTGCCTAACAATATGAATGCCATTCCCCTCCAGCCTATAATTACAGTAGGAGACATGAATCTGTCCAGTTATTTTTCACTTATCAGTAATACTCTTCTCCATTGTGATTCCCTGTGGAATGGCACTGCCCAGCAGGCCATTACTGTCTGAATGCTATTTTTTTGGGGGGGTTTTTTGTTCAACACATTGGCCTATTATGTAGATGTGAAATAATTTAAAACTCCCCCTCACTTGAAACTGCTCCACAAAATATAAAAAAATAAATGATTTTGGCTTTTTTCCATGTTGGGGGATGTGTGTAAAATTATCATCTGTTTATACTAATGGACTGTGAGTTATTTGTGTTAATTGGCTGAGGTGGATTGTGGGTGATTATGTTGCTATTAGGTAGTATAGAAACGGAGCAGAACAGGCTTTTACTCTGAGGGTAAGGACAGCGCTTTATTCTCTGCTGACCTTGGCTGCAACTATGGCTCAGCTCAGTACGTACCGAAAGTTTTCACGCCTATTGATCCTTCAGTCACCATGAAGGGCAGCGTGTGAAGATTCAGGCGGTCTTTTGAAACGACCTCTTGAATTTGCTGTGAAAGTCTCTGCTTTATATGTAGTCCATGTTGGCTCTGTGCTCCAGCATTATCCCTCTTTACAAGGTGTTGGAGTAACGTTGCATCATGTCGGGCCTCGTCTGCCTGTGGCTGTTCTATATCCGTCTCCTCTCTCATTTCTCCTTTCGTCTGTCTCAACCCTCTGGTTTTCTCTAGGAGAGGGATCTCGCCCCGCCATTAACCATCACACCGCAGGAGGCCACCATCCGCTTCGAGGACGTCTATTTTGAATACCTGGAGGGCCAGAAAGTCTTAAATGGAGTCTCCTTCGAAGTGCCTGCTGGGAAGAAGGTGGCGATAGTAGGTGGCAGCGGGTCAGGGTAGGTCACCTTTCATAGAAGTACACTGACTGTCAAACCTTTAGCCAGGTGTGCGTCATCTCATTTGTATGTGCAGACAGTCTTATCATCAGATATCATCAGTAGACTGTGGGGGTGCAGCTCACAGACAGAATGATGCTGACGATTGGTTCCACGTCTGGTTGCAGGAAGAGCACCATTGTGCGGCTGTTGTTCCGCTTCTATGAGCCCCAGCGGGGGAACATCTACATAGCGGGGCAGAATATCCGAGACGTCAGCCTTGACAGCCTGAGGAAGTCTTTGGGGGTCGTACCTCAGGTCTGAGGCACACCAACACAATAAAATGAACAAAAACAAACAATGAAGAGTAGTTTTGTCAACACCACATAGACTGTTTTTCACTATTTGGAGCTTCTTCACCATAAATGAAATGTGCATATGTCTAGATAATGACTTTTCAATAATAAATGTAATATATTGATAATTATATACAACAAGGGGGCAGCATTGAACAATGTAACATTAGTAGTTAACAACAGCATTAGAAATGAGCTGAATTGAGTTAGATTTTCACTGCAGTGAGCTCAGAGGCTGATCTGAACAGATGGTACATGAACAGTATTTTTGTCATTTGCGTTCTTTCTCTTTCTCCCTCCTACCCTTGTCTTTGTATCTGCAGTCCTCTGTTTCTGTCTCTGCTGCAATAAAAATATTCTCTGAAGCCTCTTTTTTTTTCTATAACTGTGTTGTTGTCAGGATGCTGTTCTGTTCCACAACACCATCTTCTACAACCTGCAGTACGGGAACATCAACGCTACACCAGAGGAGGTGTACCAAGTGGCGCGCCTAGCAGGCATCCATGATGCTATCCTCAGGATGCCCCATGGCTATGACACCCAGGTTGGGGAGAGGGGCCTCAAGCTGTCAGGTTTGCTGCACTATTATGACTACTGTTTAAATATGGTCTCCTCTGCAGAAGCAAGTAAAAGAGCTGTGTGTTTTGTGTATTTCCCTGGATGGTATTCCAAGCTAAAACATTTAAAAACCCAGAAATTATTTAAATAACTGACATAAGAAAAGAGTGAAAAATGCCTGTCACAATTTCCTAAAGCCCGGGTGACCTCAGTTTGTCAGACCAACAGTCCAAAACCCAAACATGTTTAATTTACAATGAAGTGAAAAAAGAGAAAAGCAGCAATTTGCACATATATTGCAGCACATTTGAGAAGCTGTGACCAGAGAATGTTCCTGCAGTTTGTTTGATAATTCACTTGAGCAATTAATTGACTATCAAAATTGTTGCAGATTAATCTAATAATTTCAGTTCTAAGATAATATTGATATTGTGATATGAGGCTAGATATTGTTTGGTATTTCTGGTATAGTATTTATGAGAATATGGCTTGAATATGTAGTTTTTCTGGTCTCAAAGGTGCATTACAGACTGTTATAGCTGTTGTAGCTGAACTCCTAACAATGTTATTTTATGAAAGCAGAAATAGTCCCATCCAAAATGTTGTCTCATTGTTGATCTTCAAGTATTGAGTCAAAAAAGTTTTGATTTTTGATTGTCAGTTTTATACAGCTAAACATTTGCACACATAGTCATTTCTATACAGTTACTAGAAGAAATAAAGCAAAGTACAAGAGCAATTTTAATCATCCTCCATCTACTGCCAAGAATATATATTAAATATTAGATTAGATTGTAGTTGCCATGTTGTATGCTTTGAGAAAGGAATGTGACTGCAAAATGCTGCAAGTTTGCACAGCTCTAGATTATATAAACATTTCTACGTAACTATGGCAGGTGAAAATTACTTTTAAGACTTTGATTACGAGCTGTTGTCTTGTAAAAGGAGGTAATAATGAAACTTAAGTTAATTACTAGATTTGAACTTATTATATTTTATTCATTATGAGACTTAATCTGCAGCTTCACCCTTATTATTTTGTTGTCCTCTTCTGTGTGGTGTATGAACTTGTTTAATGGCATGTTGCCTTATTTGATCTGCAGCGATAGCACAAGACTGTAGTATTTGGCTCCTAGCATCACTCTGCAACTCATTTAGCCCACGTAAACACACAGTGTGTGAGCGCTTTCACTCAGCATTCAAGATGCAATTACTGGCAGCACAGATTTCTTTATGTGGAGTGAGTGAGAGAATGGACAAAATAAAGACATGACTAAGTTCTCATTAATTTCACTGCTGCTGTACGTGACAGCTGCCAGTGAGTTTGTCAGAGGAGGGGGGTTCAGGAAGGGGTGGGGGCACTCCTAACTTCCCTCATTGCAGTTCTCCACTGCCAGCAATATTTATATCTGCTGAACACTGCTTGCTTTCAAGAGGCCACACACCGCTCATATGTAATAAAGGCCGAGTAAGACACAGTGGGAGAAATCTTTGCTTCCTGCTGATTTTCCATCTCAACTAAATGAAAGTCTGTTTTACCAGTCTGAAGCCTGTAGCATCGGTATTGTCTGAGCGTTGGCCCTCCGTTTGAGGTAATTATCTGATGAGAAGGGCCAGAGAGAGACCTGCTGTATCCTCACACATTTCAACCCTTCTTGGCTTTAGCCTGGTTTGCTTTTATTGATGACATCTGCTGTTTTGTTTCAGGAGGGGAGAAGCAACGTGTCGCCATCGCCCGCGCAATACTAAAGAATCCACCCGTCCTCCTGTATGACGAAGCAACATCCTCCCTCGACTCTATCACAGAAGAGGTGGGCCTGACGGTGCATGGACACACAGACTATGGCAGAGACAGGCATGCGTACATAACATACCCACAAATGCCCGTCTCTGCTGCACGTACAGGTTGAAACCTCACTGTGCCCGCATACGCATTTAGCAGAACAAACACCCACTCAGTCACCTGCTGTAGGTACACAATAATTCAGCTCACTCCTGCGTCATATACCTGCTGTGACATACACACACACACCCACCCCCATGTTCTCCCTTGCCACCTGCCACTGTTTTCTCCTACTTAATCTCCAGATCAGCCTAAACCCCACAGTCTTTGTAAATGTTACATTTAATGAGAAAGTTCAGCATGCCTTCTCTGAACTTCAGGGGAAAAAATGGGGCAGTAGATGTGGCTGTTAATTGAGATTTTCTGTTGCTTCTCATCACAATTGTGTTTTTAAATTCTCATGTGTAAACACTGGAAAGAAAAGCATATGAAGGTGGATGTTGCTGAGCAACATTCTGTTGACTTAGCTTCTCCTCCAAATCAAAGTATGGGAGTACATTTCATATATGTCCTGTCATTCATGCACTTTTTCAAACTTCTTTTTTCTGCACACCCCCATCATTGCAAATCTGTTTTCTTTTGGATTTGGGGAGACTCTTGTAAAGTTGCAGAGTGATTAGGTTATTTGTCTTTGTGTGCTTCCAGAACATCCTAAGTTCAATGAAGGGGATGGTGAAGGACAGGACATCAGTGTTCATCGCCCACAGGCTTTCCACAATAGTAGACGCAGACGAGATTATAGTGCTCAATGAGGTAAGAACTCGTCCACTTATTTTTTTCTTGATCTTGTACCTTCCCTGGTTAACATTTCCAGTCGTAATGTCAGGTTCATAAAAAGCAAATAATATGACGGTTCAGAGTTTTCCGAGTATAAACATGCGCTGTGTTAATTGCCAGTCCAATTATACGATTTTGCATTGAAGGGAGGGATGATGACCTGCACTCTGCGTGACCTCCAGTGCTCTGTGTCTACCAGCAACAAGAATTTAGCAAGTAGCCTCTGTTTTTGCCACTCATTTATTTTGAGCTACCTTTCTGCAACGTACGTGATGAAAACATGCTTTGTTTAGCTTCTCTCATTAACTTCAACAACAACAGGACACTGTTGGTAGAATTGAATGTATTATTTTCTCCATAAGGGCTCATTAAAGCAGTCAGACTCGACTGGCTGTTTTGGTCAGATGGCGTATCTTGTTTGTCTCGGTGACTAATAATGTATGGGCCAGCTTCCCAGACACTGATGAGGCCTCATCCAGGACTGAACATGTCTTTCAATGGAGATCGCCATTCAAATGCTTTCTCTATACAGTTTTTGGTCTGAAGTCAAGCTGAAGGTGCCATGGAGACATAGAGAATGTTTTAAAAATAAATGTGGAGACAGTGAATTTTATTGGTCCATTGTATTGTGCATCAGAGAAATATCCAAGTGAGGAGAAAAATGCTGCAGCACGTAATGGGTTGGGCTTGAGACACTGTAAAGCACAAAAAGAGTCAGTTATTATCTGTAAAGTAAGAGTCAATATGAAATGTATCACAGATTAAGTTAAATTTCCACCGGTGCTAGAGTCAGATAGGATAAAATGAGAAGTGGTTTCTTTGAACTGCGGCGAGTGAGCATGTGTCGTTCCATGTTTCCAGAGTCAGATGGCAGGGATCAGAGGGTCGTGGCGAGGAGGCATGTTTGCGTGTGATGTCGCCGTGGCGTTTGCTGGTGTCACCAGCAGAGGACTGCCTGGGGTGCTCATTAAAATAACGAGCGGAAGCAGTCACATGCTCATCTTGGGTGCACTAAAGATGATGCCAACACCTCTGCATGCTCATGGGAGGTGGGGGAAGGGGGTGCCTTCATTTGTGTTTGACTGTGTGGGAGGGATGTGTGTTTGTTGTGTGTAAATGCGTGTGTGTCTGCGAGTCCGTGTTTTTGCAAGAGGAATTGCAACAGTTGTTGGGGAGGCGGCAGGGATTCTAGGGGGGAGCTGACTCTCCGCAGAGAGTGTGGTCAGTGTTGTTTGGTCATGAGGAGATGCTAACTATAGGACTCTGTGTTCATGGCCTCTTCGTTTTAGCTTCATGTGTGCTGCAGCCGTTTTTTGGCAACTTTAGTTTTCATATGTTTCTTTTTTCCTTGATTCCCTGCTCTTTTTTATTATCTCTGCCAGGGTAAAGTGGCAGAGCGAGGTAACCACCACGCCCTCCTCAGCATCCCAGGCAGCTTGTACGCAGACCTGTGGAACACCCAGAACAGCAAAATCCTCAACCACAGCAAGAGCTCGCTCGAGCAGCCGGCTGAGCGCCTGTCCCAGAAGGAGGAGGAGAGGAGAAAATTGCAGGAGGAGATTCTCAACAGCGTTAAGGGCTGTGGGAACTGCTCCTGTTGAGAGAAGCTGCCACCTCCGTGTCTCTTCATCCCTCACAGATGGCCTACGCTGGAATCTGTGGAGTATTGGGGAGGGAGCGGGGTAGGGGTACATCCCCACTACCCACTCCCACTTCAGCCAAGCCCCCACCCATGTGACTATCCCTCCTCCTACTCATGTGAATAAAGGCCACTGCTCGCCAGAGTGAAGGAGGAGGAGCAGAACAGGGAGCAAGTGTGTTTAGCACTGGCTGGTGTCCAGAGATAGATCTTCTATGCCAGTTGCCTCAGCTGAAGCCAAGCATAAGAGACCTTGTATATCACATACGTGTGTTTAAGACATCTGTTAGTCAACATGGTAGCCCCCCCCTTCTCCTCATTTTTGACATCAGGTTTGTTGACATCTTCCATTGCACTGGAAACAGATGAGAGTACACGTAATGACTTACATATGCCTTGATGTTAACACTAAATTTGTATCGATTACATTTTTAAAATTATTTTCAAATAAAATAAATCTGTAGTTTGCTTTTTTATATCAAGGATGTGTACATATTATAATTAATTCTGTGATTAAGAGATCACAGTTAAAATACTACAGAGTTACAAAGATTGCAGTATGTGTTTGTTTGAAGAACACCATTTCATAAAGCAGATACTTCAGTGGGATTCTGTCAATGCACATTGCCCATGTTTTCAGTGCATGTTCTAAAAATATCAAATTTGGCAGATAACCAAGTCTTGTAGACGAATCACAACACAATGTTGATGTTTTGGACTCATGAACATACAAAATAGCGCCCCAGTGAATTATCAGTATGTCACAGTCACATTCATGTAAATATAACACTCGGAGAATGACAGGAAGTGACTCTAATAAATCATGAATGGTTTTCGCCACATTAAGAGGCAACAACTTGAAAGCCTCCTCTGGGAACATTTTGCAGTCCTGTCATTTAGCCTTGGTTGACGGGCCTCTTCTAATGAAAAGTTATTCACAGAGTTTTAACAGTGCTAAGACAGCTTTTTGTATTGTATGATCAGAATATAGAGACAGTACATGTATGTCCTCATTTTCTGAGGGCTGTTTTGGCTCTGATATTTTGTTAGGAACGTTGGTATGGTATTGTATCTATAAATGACACAAATGTGTGGTTGTGTTGACTGTGTGAGTACACTTCAGACAGATTAATAAATGTTGGCTTTTGTTGAAATAGTAAGGTCTCTATGCTGTTGTTCTGATTAGGGTTGAGTGATATGACAATATATATATGGTAGACGATATACCATTTATACTGAGAAATCTTCAGTGTCTGTGGTTGTATTAGACCACTGGTTCCCAAACTGGGGGTCAGGACCCCTTTAAGTGGTTGATAACTCTGAGGGGGTCACAAGATATTTAATAATGTTTCACAAGATAATAACAGCAAATTGTTTTTATGCTTTGGTTATCGATGAAACAAGATACTACATCGTGTTAATTAGTGAGTTTTAAAGGTGCTGGTAGGTGGATTTTGTTACCTTTGGACAGAGCCAGGCTAGCCGTTTCCCCCTGTATCCAGTCTTTATGCTAAGCTAAGCTAACCAGCTGCTTGCTTTATAATTACTATGACAGTGGAATTGATATTCTCATCTAACCTTACACCAGCAAGTGAATAAATATTTCACAAAATGTCAAACTATCCTTAAAATACCAGATAATTATAATAATTAAAAAAAAAATTTAAATCTCCATTTTCATGTATTTAATTCACTGGATTAACCAAAAACAGACATGCATCTGGTTATTTTATCTATAAAGTTGAATCTCACTATATCATGATACAATGCATATTGATACATCAATATAGAATTACATACACCAAGATAAAATATTTTTTTATTCACAATTGCGTCAGTATACCTGAAAGTTAACACTATATTTTACATTTAGGAATGATCTTGCTTTCAAATGTAATTTTCAACACATTTTCAATACATCAAAATTGGTGTCAAAATGTGTACCCCTCGATTTATAAAGTAAAATTGTGTTAATATTTATATATATATTTTTTTTTAATTCGTCATTATTATTATTATTGATCTGTCTTCCCTTGAATACAAGCGGATTAGATCTGTCATAAAAGCTGAAGCCTCAAAATCTCTGAACACAATAGTGATCCTAACACTCTCTCATTGTGGTCATTGTCTAGTGGACAGAATGACAGTGGATCCCCCTCAAGAACCCCTGCAGCTCCCTGGATCCTCCTCTGGGACCAGATACATTTGACGACACTTTCTGTGAGGCCTTTCGGCAGGATTATAATTGAAACTGACAATAACAAAAACATTCACATAGCGTGACAGACCAAGCCCTGCTGCGCTGCATAGTGAAGCCTCTACTACCTCCCGAGGAAGTCACACATTATAGATGAAAGTAGACTTTGATAGAGCCCCGCTTAAAAGGAAAGCAACTGGATGATTACTGGTTGGATGGGTCTCCTTTCATGCGTCGCATGTCCAGGCAGATGAGATGATGTTAATGGCGTCCTTCTAATCTAACCTAGGAGGAGATTATGAGACTATTCATTAGCGACTCCCAACAATGTTCAGCTGCTGCCCCTAACAGGTTATTCGCTAATTATTCAGTGAACATAATTCACTATGATCTGCTCGGGCTCTGTGAGAGAGCCCTAGATATTATACACAGCAGAATTTTTTTGCTTTTTCTCTTTGCTGAGGCAAAGCTTTGTGTCTGTTTGATACGGTCAAGGACATAACACTCAAGTGCTGAAGTTACTGAGCAATGCGAGATGGACTTACACATGGAGGGTCTTTGCTTTCTGGCTATTAATGTTGAAAAACTGAATCACAAAGTCTATTGTTCAATGACCCTTAATTGTTCTGTATGGCGTGCATGTGATTAGTGCTGTTGTGAGCTGTTTGTCTGCATGTCTTCAGGAGGTAATGAGGAAGCCATCCCCCTGTTTACCATGCAGCATTCTGCAGGCTCTAAGGAAGACAGGCACACAAAGGCCTTTAATAACGTCCTTAATATGGACCACAGTTGGAGACTCAGCCTCTAATGCAAACCACGACCTTCTACTGAAGGAGACATTTTCAAAGAACATGCTGCTGATGTGCAGATAGGATGATATCTCCTTGTTCTGTCTGTGCATGGCTACATATCATATTATCCTGCATGGTGATTCAGTGATGGATTTAATATGTAGATCCTCTAAGCACACCCCAAAGAGCTGCATCCCTGGTCCCATGAAAGCTGCTCAGAGTGCACAGGTGATAAGAGGGGTTCTGCCACACACGTCAAATCCCCGCTGACCCTTCCGTGGCCTGTTGCTGAAGTCCGCCGCGCTTTTTTTCATCATGATAACAGGCAAAGCAGGCCGAGACTCAGGGCGATCCCTCTGCACCAGACAGTCAGCTCACTCCCATCCCACTACAATAGAACTAGTATGTGGCCAAGGGCGTCTACGCCTTGATAAATATGCATCGATGCCTCAGAGAAGATGTAGTTATTTCCACCGTTTTGTGTGGGAGTGTAAATTTATGTGCGTAATCCCTGTGTACTATATCACTGCTCCTGGTCAAAATGAGAATGAATATTCACACATGCGTGCACTTGCACACACACACACACACACACACACGGCTGATCCTTTCAAAGTCAATAAACACAAAATACAGTGGCATTACCATCTCTGCACCTAAATGGTATGCTGCAGATGATGCAACCTCTGAGCACAGCTTGGACGATCCAGGCCACATATTTGTAATATGTATGCTTGCTGCAGATACAAAACTTTTGAATCCCTTATGAATTTGAATGTGTTTTACACTCACAGGCAAAAGGGTCTTCTTCCTTTTCAGAGCAATAAAAAGAACTGAATCTCTTCAACTTCTGATCATGTAAGGTTAAATGGTTTCTCTTTTTTAAGATAGCCATCCAATCATTTCTTTACATTACTTACATTTAGCTGAAGCTTTTATCCAAAGCGACTTACAATGAGTGCATTTCAACCATGTGGATACGATCCAGAAATTGTAAGAATCATGCAAGTACACCAACTTCAACAAATATGCTGAATTGCTTCAAGTGCTACATTTAGAAACATAAGAGATAGAGAAAGTTAGTTTTCAGCCTGCAATGTAATTATCTTAGTGGGAATTTTTAATGTCAAAAACAAAGTTTGTAGACACCTTTCATTTGCGGATTTTAAATCAAACCCTTAGATAGATAGATAAAAATAAATGCCAAACACAAGTATTAACATGAAAGCAAACAAGTGAGAAGTATGCCCTTTTAAGCACGTGCATGCATACAAGTGTGCAAATTGGAGTGAGGTGTGCAAAATGGATATAATTATAAGTTAAAAGGTGTATTGCACTGTGCCAGAAGTTACAGAAAATGTAACTGTAAATCCGGTTAGCAAGTCCAGTAAGACCTGTCATTAGATGTCACCAAAGGTGAAGCGACACTGAATTAGTGACTGAATCTGTGAACATTTTTAAATGTAACTCTGCTGCTGCTGTGAATCCGAAAATGTCCCAGTAAAATGACTGTGGCTGCTGTCAAACAGTCCCACAGGAGTTGTTCCATTATTCACTGTCTATGGAGCAGCTCCGGGGTCTGTGCCTAGATGACATCATCATCACTACTGTCTCTCTCTCTGCTCTTCAGCCTTATTCACAAATTCACAAATTTATACAAAGTATTAAAGAAATAACTTCTACTTTAGGAGAGGTTTTCTAATTAAGGGTTTGATTTAATATCCGCAAATGAAAGGTGTCTAAAAACTTTGTTTTTGACATTAAAAATTCCCACTAAGATAATTGGTCGTACATATTTTGAAACACTTTTGAAATGATTCGCATGAACCTGCGTGTGCATTTCAGGACCGCTTTTTGAATCGAGCTCACCACATCTCAAACACAGCTGACAAATCAGACCAAACGGCCCCTTCTTAGACTGTTTGGCCAGGTACAGTGATGCTAATACAAAGATGGATGCATGCAGGTTACAACTGTCATAATCTTATTGGAGGTTTCACACCGACTGTCAGACCTGGTGAGCGCCAAAGCCTGAACATTTCAGCATTTACCTTCTGCTCTCAACTCTTTACAGCCTTAAGTTTGACATGGGCTTGAATGCCAGAGTCGCCTCCTGTATATTTATTTAAACTTTAAACTGTGTTAAGAAGAATCTGCCCATTTTCACATTCTGTTCAGATGGACTTTTCAGCTGCACATATCCTTACCTTGACATTAAATCTATTCCCCATTTTCCTGAATTTCAAGTTCAGTGTTGACTTACTTTTGTCGCAAACATCTTTCCAGACAGAATATTTCTCTTACTGCATCTAAAACATTTGACTGAAACTCAACTGAATGGCTATTCATGCAACCAAAATAATAAAGACAGTACCTAAATTGACCAAATTCACCAAATAATAATGCAGAGTAGAGTATTTGGTTGGACACTCTCACCCAGTTATCTGTACTGCAATGAGCCTTTGTTTCAGGATAGGACCTGAAATATACACAATGTTTCCTACACTGTAAAACAAATACAGGTAATATATTTCTTTACTCTGCAGTTTAACATGGAAGCTCTTGTTTTACAAGTTAACAGTAAAGGAAGAACAATATGTATATGACTCATAACTTATACACAACAGAAATCTCTCCAAACCAAGTAGAAGCGACACCGAAATTCTCGATACTCAAACAGAGAAACATGGACGATGAAATGAATTCACTCCACATCTGTGCAAAAAGACTTTGGACCTGTAAAGCTTCCAGCTGTGATGGACAGCTGTTTGGGCATTGCATTAAGAGAGCTTGTTAGTGATGCTGTTTCTCTTGAAAGACAGGAATGCAAACAATGTGTCACTCTTAGTTTCTAGTTTTTCTAGTTTACATTATACTACATCGTTTCTTTAATTCTATAAATATGCTATAAACGACTCGGCTGTCAACTGTGAGTTTGTATGTTATGTTTTTGAAAGTTTGTTAATGGTATGTAGACTTTTGATTTGGAGAAAGAAATTGTAGGTAACTTTTTATTTTATTTTATCTTACTACATTATTCTCCTTGAATGCATTTTGTGTCAAATCAGTCAAAAACGTGTATTGGAATTATTTTGCACCTGGATAAAAAAGTTAATTTAGTCAATGAAAAATACTAGTATTGGCCCTTTAAAACTCTCAGCAGCAGTATAGCTAAGTTATTCTTTTGTACTGTGTTTCTTACATTCAGATATGTTTATTTTTGTTTCATTTTAAAGAGCGTATTGATTTATAGCTACATTCACTCACTAGGGATAATGCTAATATCTATATACTATATACTAATACTGTATTATGCCACATTTAAGACAATGGAAGCCAAATATATGACAGACACAGATGTTACTTTTCTTATGTTTACAGTTGATATATCAAGTCAGCTGGTATACATTTGCTGCAACAAATGTTATGACAGCCTTTATGGTAATTACATTATCTATGGAGACCAATGCTTTATGTTATACAGATGTTGGATGGCTGCCATCTTCACTGTTGATTTGTATAGTCGAGCTTATTATTTCATATTACACCCGTTGCACTGCAGTAGTGATTACCTGTGTTTACTGTAAAGACTTGAAGAAACTCTGTAATTATACCAGCATGAATATGTTCTGCTCTGAGTTTTGTTATCAACTTGCTGTGCTTAAGAGAAGCTGTAAGTCAATTTGTCTCTTCTTTAACAACATCTGTGTGACTGCAGCTGAAAAGGTATTTTAAGAAACGTGGATATGATTTCTGTTACTATGGAGTCACTACGGTGTTCATTGGCGCAAGTCTTGTACTTTAAGAGGAAAGTGAAAACATAGCTAATAAAATAAATGCTACTCATCTATTTCCAAGGTAATTTGCTGTGCGTGTGCGTGTGTGCGTGTGTGTGTCTGTGTGTGCACATGCATTTCAGAGAGTTATAGATAGATACTGCAGAACAAGACCGCAAATGCATGCCAGTGTGCATGTTATGTGCATGCGTGTGTGTGCATGAACAGACAGAACAAGTTCAATAACAAGGAATACCAATCTGTCTTTATATGTGACACCAGTAATAATGTGTGTGACTGGGCTGCAGCAGAAGGACAGTTTATGTCTCTGTTTTATTGGAGGCCTTTACAGCTCAGTCGTGTATTCACACAACAGGAAATCAACTGTTAAGTTTGAATAAATTGTTTGGTTTAGCAGTTCTGTTTCATTTAGACTTTCACTCCAGTGATGACGAGAACTGAATAGCCTCAACATGTCTGACTATTTATATGATGATAGACTTTTAGGGCTAGTAGACCTGCAATAATGCTAGAGATGAAACAATGTTGATTAATCAATGAGTCAATCAACAAAGAATTAATCTGCAACAATTTAGATAATTGATCAATCGTTTAAGTCCTTTTTTTTTAAAGCAAAAATGCCAAAAATTCCCTGGTTCCAGTTTCTCGAATGTGAATATTTTCTGTTTTAGTTTTGGCTTCTATGATAGTAAACTGAGTATCTTTGGGTTATAGGCTGCAGGTCAAACAAAAGAAGCTGTTTAAATATGTCAACTTTGGGCTTTTGGAAAATGTGAAGGAGAAGTTTTTACTGCTTTCTGACATTTTTAGACCAAACAATTAATCAAAGAATGGAGAAAATAATCGCCAGATTAACCAATAATGTATATATTAGTTAGTTGCAGCCCTAACTAATACCTTATGGTCCAGGGGTTTGTCTGTAAAATATCAGGAAATAGATAAAAACGACATAAAACGTCATAACTTCCCGGAGCCCAAGGTAACGTCTTCAAGCGTCCACAGTCCGAAGAAAAGAAGCAAGTGATCAGATTGTAGAAGGTGGAACCAGGGAATGTTGGCATTTTGCTTGATAAACAATTATCAAAATAGTTGCTGAACAATGTTTGGTCCACTGATTAATCAATCAATCAATCAATCAACTAATCGTATATTAAGATATTTGCTATTTGATACGTGTACAGCTTTCTAAGATAAGGGATGAAGGTGTTGGTGTTTGTGTACAGTCCCGCCCTCCACTGACTAACATGTTTACATCATGCAGCACTGTAAGCTCTCATAAGACATAACTGTGCGTCGTAACTTCAGAAAATGTGACAAGATCAATTGACTATTAACTGACACGCATCCATGAAGTCGCTATTTGGCTAGAAATATCCCATTGTATTTTGTATTATATTTTATACAAATTGTTTGAATCTATTTAATCGTTTTTTCATTGATTTCTCTCTCTCTCTCTCTCTCTCTCTCTCTCTCTCTCTCTCTCTTTCTTTTGCAGTTTGCTTGCAGATCCAATTCATATTGAGAGAGAGAGAGAGAGAGAGAGAGAGAGAGAGAGAGAGAGACCCTGAAGTCTACCCAAATATTGCCTCCAGTCCGGTAAGTGTTATGAGTGGGCCTATCATCCAGCATAGACATACATGAGTAGCCTATTCATTATTCATGTCATTGCAGTTGCCCTGTTATGATACAGTCCTATTTGGAGTGGGCTACCTGATTTGCTCAGCGCGTCTGTCAAAGCAGTGCGTGGCCCTGCGTCGGCTGGCTGTGCGCGCTCATAGGTCGGACCGAGAAGAATCGGAGGGGGAGCAGGCAAAGTGCGCGCCTACGAGACTGCGCGCCGCAAGGAGGGGGAGAGGTCCAGCTGCAAAAAAAAAAAAAAAAAAAAAAAAAAAAAGGAAGACAAAATACGCCGTGACAATGGCAACATCAAGCATCTCGTAAAAGGCAGATAACAGGCGAGGGGGCGCCGCGAATCGGGAGTTTGAGAGGCGACGGCCCCTGTTTGTCCTGAGAAAAGCGGCGACATTAGGACATGCTGGCTGCCCTATAGCGCGTTTCCTGGAATACGAATTCTTCCGTAATTGAAAATGGAGCGGCGGGGGAGAGGAGAGTCGCGCTGTCTCCATCATTGAGAGGCGCGTCCACCTGCTATTATTGGAGGCCCGGGCTGCTGCTGCTGCTGCTGCTGGTGGTGGTGGTGGTGGCGGGGAGGGTGGGGGGGGGAACATGCAGGGGAAGTGTTTGCATTTCGGGGGAAAGACGCATCTCTGATACGGTCCAAAGCGGCTGGGAAGGATCCCAATTGCGACGGGGGAAAAACGCAGTTTGGGCGCACACGCTCTGGAGGTAGGCAGTGCAAACGTTATTATGCTGCTATTCAGCGTGCTGTATGTATTTGAATAGGAAGCGAGCTCTCTAAGGTATGCACATGACAGCTTGATTTATACAAACGCTGATTTATATGCCTGCTTTCCCTGATTTGATCTGATCGGACATTTTATTCAAAGGGAGAACACACCAAGCATGCGGTGTAGTAGCTGCCCTACCTCCTTGGGACAGCTGTCGTAGCCTACATTCATTCGTCTCTGCTCCATCGATTACCCATTCCCTGCGAAAAATACCCCCACTTCATTACAGCACAGACACTGACCTATTCGCTTTAGGCTCAGAAATTCAACACAAATACAGATGCCACGTGTGGTTGTTCATATTGAAGCCAGTTGCCTTGCACTGTTTGTATGTTTTGAAGACAAACAGTGGCCTGTGGACGTCATTTTGAATCAACGTTATGCATCCCGAGCAGTGTTGCCCCAAAATGAATAAGAAATGAATAAAAGGGAGTAATCTATAGTCCAAACTAATGAATGATTCATGAATGGGCTATTGGGATAACACATCATTTTACAGCTAGGCCCCTCCACTGTGATATGGCGAATAAATGATTCATAAACGGTTTATAAGCACACATTCCTAAAAACTGGCCTGGGCATCATGATAGCAGAGCAACACACAGGTGCACCAGGGCATGTGTGAATGCCTGCACTGTGGGGTCACTAGATCAGTAGCTTACTGTGTCTTTGCTCCCCTTTAAGGACGCCTCATGACAGATGTTTACTGGATGTCCCAGTCAGCCACACTGCGAGCCAGACAAGCCATGCTAGAGAATAATGAGCTGCAGCCCATAATAACAGCCTCTGTGCTGCGGTTTTGTGGAGGTGTTAGAATCAGTTGTTAACTTTGTTTTAAATAGGATTTTAATTGGGTTAAATTTTAACGAGCTGGAAATTTGCCTGGCTGATGTTTATTGGAATGCCTTGTAAGATGGGATTTTCAAATAAGAACCTGGTGAATTTATCGTCACAATTAATGATCTGCACAGCACACAGTTATTGACCTGACATGACTTGGTTTGATTTATGTTTTGGAGCTTTTGTTAGCCTATTTGACAGGGTGTTTTGGACCTTTCAGCACGCATTGGGCACTTGTGTGTTGGAAGATTTGCTTAAAAAATGAAATGTAACGTTAAACTGATGGGGACAGTTACAGTGAGCTGTTAGTAAAATGCCTGTCACTGCCCGCTCCTTCTCTAATGTGCAGACAGCAGTGGAAACCAGATGGAAGGCCATGCATTGATTGAGTCAAAGAGAGCCTATAAGGGGGCCGAATTGAGTTGACATGTTGATGTGGGAGTCATTATCATGTGTGACGGCACACATGATAGTGTGTGCCGTCACACCATTGGGCCTGAGGCCACGTGACGTGTGGAGAGGAGAGGGCCTCCTCCTTGCTCTGGCCGCCTGGCCTTGTTTGAAAATCGTAGATGCGGAAACTAACAGGAGCTATCATATCAAACCGTGTCTTCATTCTGGGATGGTCTTTACAGCATTTTGCCATTCACATCTCCTCCTGGTCAGTCTCATTGCTTTCACTCCGCTCAGTTGAAATTGGGTGAGAAATTGAGCCCAATGACACATTTCAACACCATGGCTCTGTTCCACAGTAGCAAGGACAGCGCTGGAAGGTTTTTCTGAAAATGTGTTTCAAATGCTATCCGAGCGTTATGTTGCAGCAATAAAACCAGCAGCTTGTGTACATAGTCTCTTATCTTCCTCTGCCCATGTGTGCTCTGTGGCTTCTCCTCTGCTTCAGCCTTAGGCACATGTGTTGGGCCTCTACTACCACGTCTGACCAATGGGAGAGAGTCTACATACAGAATGAACTGATTCTCATCAATGATCCTTTTTCTTACCAATGGACAAGTAATTCATATATGAGGATCATGTTTCTGATTCATATTGTACACCTTGTATGTTCTAATCACTATAAAGCAGAATAGAAAAGAAAAAAACAAACACTGCAGTATTGCTGATTGGTGATTGGTGTATTTGTATGATTTATTATTTTTTAGTAATTAGGCATTGCCTGGTAGCTTGTACTACAAGTTCTGACTTTTACAATGGCAGGATACAGGCGAGAACATCTCGTTAAGCATGCAGAAAGGGCTTTCCCTGCTTATATGGATCCCTGCTGTGTTTTATGTCTGAAGCGCTGCAGTTTTCTCTGCACATTGTATCGCTACAGTATGGAAGCACCTTGGCTCTGTCCCAGTCTATGCAGAAGCACGCTGAGCCCATCAGGACTGACTGTATGTTAAAGCACACTGTGTTTATGTCAGGCCACTGTATGCAGAGGCCTGCTGCGTCGACCCCAGCCCTGCATTTGGGCTGTGACATGCTGGCTCTGGCCCAGCGGAGGCAGTCTTTCTCTGTGCCGCTGCCGCTGTTGAGTTCTGTAATTAAAGGCAGAGGTAAGTCCAGGGGAGAAGGCTGGGCTCTGATTGCTTTTCATGGCCGCGAGGAGAGAGCTGCAGCGTGTCCTGAGGGACTGAGGCGCTGCTGAGCTCTTTGCTGCCTGCTCTGCCCCCCAGACGGGAGCTGTTCCAGGAAGACACACACATTTGTAGTCACACGCCACTGGCATACTCATGCACACACACACACACATGCAAACATACTCAAACACACACACACACACACACACACACAGAGTGGCTGAGAGAGGCAAAAATTACATCTGTAGCTGACAGGCAAACTGTGCAAATCTACTTTAAAGAATGCCCCGTTTTAAAAAATATGTGTCAGTACGAGGCATGAGGCACTGAGGCAAAACTGTTACAGTGATGTAATGAATTAAAAACAGCGCAATCAGAACGACATTAAGGATCTCTCCCTCGATTGGCTGCTGGTTGGCATTGACAGAGCAGTTTGATGTGTGATTGGGCTGAGTGTAGATGTGAGCAGAGGCTGCCTGTGGTTGTCTTGGACCAACACCCCCCCGATAGCAGCAGCAGCAGCCAAACCGATGAGGGCTGCTCTGCACTCTGAGGGCCTGGCAAACATGGACATGCTCACATATAGGATCTGGGTGGGCCCCAGCGCTTTTAGGGGAAAAATGGCCTCGGCGCTCTCCTCCCCTCTTTCTCTGCATTCATTCATGACAGCTGGCTGGTTAAAGTACACTGAGGGTTTGAACCATCACATGCCTTACAAGTCCAATCAGAGAGATTCCCGTGGAAGGCAGAAGAAAGAGCACTTTGAGGGTAGGAGGTTTAAAAAAGGGAGAGAGAGGAAACCTTTTGGATGCTATTTGAATGCCAAGTCCAGCCACATTTTTGCATCGTGTTCATGAATTAGTTCTGCCAGGATAATTAAAGTAATGCATCAGGATTTCTGCCATTAACAAATAAAAGTCAAATTAAACTGGGGTCTATTAAACCACTTTCCACGTTGCCTACTTGATCTCAGTATGTAGGCTGGTGGCCACTGGGACCATGAGCATGCGGGCTCGACGTTCATAGCTCATTTCCTGCTTCCACATCAGATCCTTATATTGCAGATGGATAGATAATGTGAAATTTCCCCAGTTCTGCTCACACTCTCCCGGGCCCCCTTGTATTTCAACTCGTGGGATTCTTGAAACAGACAGTGAGACGTGATGCTGGGAAATTTGAGAAGGAGCCGAAAGAGGTGGGGATTTAATGCAGTGGACACAGGTGCACTGACATGAATGGTGTGAATGCGACATATTCACAACATGACTCGGGAGGGAGGAAGCTATATGACGGGGCTAGATTTTAATTGGTTTCACACAGTGTGCTCCCATGTATTGTTCCCTTTGTAATGGCACACACAGTGACAATAACCGCTGTGGTTTGTGTTATATAATAACACTAATAGAGTCATTGGCCCTTGTCTAATCTGAACTTTTTAAAAAAATTTTTATTCCTCATGTTGGAGCCGGAGGAGCCATATATCCATGTTACGCTGGATGTGTATACTGTCAGGGTCCTGAGTGCTGGAATAATAAGCCACCTTCATTAGCCCTATCTTTGATTTGGTGGATGGAAAGGGGGATGGGGGGTGGGGTGAGATGAAAAAAGGGGTTGATAATGAGAAAAGGAGCAAAACATAGGGTAGGATGCACCGTGAGAGAGGAGAAAACAGAGGAGCTGCAGAGGAGAGGGGGGGATGGACATGGTGGGAAGATTAGAGGAAGGGCTGGACAGACAGACGGAGGGAGAGGGGACAGAAAAAAGGGAGAGACATAGTTACTGCTGGTGGTGGGGGTTCAGGGTGCTTCCTCCCAGCACAGCCAGTTGGAACAAACAACCGGTCGTGAGACAGACAGTGTTGTTTCTAATGGGAGAGAAGCTCTCTGTGCCCTGGATGTTTCCCTGCACCTTTCATTTTCTAAATGCTGTTTTGTCTGTTCACCACTTAACAAGCCACCAGTGCCTCAGAAAGGAACCACGCTTTATTTGCTGCTGTACATAATTACCAGCCATTCAAGACAGGCTTGTTTGCTACTCTAAACGATGTTGTGAATTTATGTACAAATAAGAGACAGGCTATATTTTGCTGTAAATCTTTTCACAGCGTACAAGTTGAGTGTTTGAAATCCACGGCATTGCTAGCGTTCGGCCTAAGATTCGTTGCCATTCATTTCACTTTAATTGTGCTGCTGTTTGTGGAGACCGAGCCATTTGTGCCCTAATCATACATTAGTGATAATTGAATCGAATAGCTATTTTATCATACGTTGGGGCCGATGCAGAGAGCAGAAGGACAAAAGCCTGTTGAGCAGATGCAATAGTCTTCCTGTCAGATGCAGTCAGCTGACGAATGGCGCTTTACTTTCCATTTACTATAGCACGCCAGAGGCAAAACATAATCCATGCGTGACACATCTAAGCAGAAGTCAAATGAGAAATGTTTTTGAATATCTTAACACGGAGAATGTGAATTGGATTGCATACATGAATTTCAAGTTGGATTTGACCCTGATCTGTTGGATGATGTTGCTGATGATACAACAGCATGACTGCTATTCTACTACGGGTAATAATTATAATCATTCACAGCTAGTGGTCCTTGTCACAGGAGTGGGGCACAATGGAAATAATAATTAGGACTTCTCATTTCAGATGCATTGCAGAAGAGTGTATGAAGTGTGCACTGTGGCTCTTTGACTTCTAGGATGTACAGCTGTGTGTATACTTTCCCTGTGTGTGTTAGCTCCAGCATGCCCCAGTAACAATTTCTGCTGGCTCTGGGTTTTCTGCAGCTTTGTGACTCCTCTTATTTCTCTCTCTCTCTCGCTCTCTCTCACACACACACACACAAATATGTTTTACATTATGACAGTGACCCAGTCTTTGCTGTCATAAAGAAGTAGCTAATTGTAGCATAAAGAGACAAGAAGGGCCAGGATGCCTGCTTCGCCTTGATTCTGGGCTCGCCCCTGACAGCAGCACTCAGTGACGTACTGAAGCTCTGTCATGCGCAAATAGACATTTTTCAACTCAGCGCTCTTCTAACCTATTTCCCCAAGTCATTATTCAGCGACACTGTCAGAATGCAGCCCACATACATCACAGTTGAGCCAGTAAAATGCTCTCCAGAAGGAGTCAAATATGCACCTCAGCGTAGCCGCTGCTGATAAAAGAGCTAATTCATCATTTAGTCACACAAAGCCTCAGTTATTCTTTGTAATATCTTGTATACTGTTGGAATTCAGGAGATCTGGATTTGCTGAATAATTTCCAGGCTTTCTGTGTAATACCAATATTGGTAGTTAGAGCATTTAGCTTCGTTTTTGAATGAAGTACAGCATTTATTTTTCAATTTATGTATATAATATTTCATTGTTTCTTTTTTTTTTACATTTTGAGTGCTGACTCAGCTGTCAAGTATAGAAAGCTGGCACTGCTTGGTCAGATCCGTGGTGCTATTTACTTAATTTCTAATCTTGTATTTCCTGATTAGAATCATACTTTAGCTCATTTTAGACTGTATTTTATTGAAGTTAAGTTCTTGTTTGGTCGCTTTGTGTCAAGACTAGGGCTGAAATAGTTTATCAATTAATCAATTGACTTAAAAATGATCTTTTGTTCAAGCAACATTGCCAAATATTCCCCAATTTCAGCACCTTAGTTGTGAGGATCTGCTGCTTTCTTTGCTGCAATCTGAAGACGTCACCTTGAGCTCAATGAAATTTTGATGGACATTTTCCCCCTGTTATTGAGAAAATAATCATCAGATTAATCAGTGATGAAACAATCATTAACTTTAGTCCTAATCAAGACAAACCTAAACACTGCTGAATTTTGAAATCTTTTGAAATAGATTAAAGGGTTTTGTAGAAAACCCTTTTTATATTCCTCAAAAAAAGAAAAAGCAGAAATATTTATATAAATTAAATTTGGTATGGTACCAAACCTCAGGTCAAAACACTGCTTAACATGTGATGCCTTTGAATATACAGCAGAAAGTACATGCTTGACTCTCATCCATAGTGTCCAGTAATCTCACTCCCAGTGTGAGCATGTCTTTTGCCATCTCTGTTACTGTTATGATACAGCGATGTTTCTGCCACTATGGGCTAAATACTTTGGGAGCATCACAGCACCAAGTATTTTCCTTTTATATTCAAATGACGCTGTGTATAACGTGCTCCTTTGAAATCTGTCTCTTGAGGTGTGTATATATGCTCGTGTATGAGCACGCCTTTTTGCCTGTTGTGTGCACTATTTGGGATTTGCTTATGGTTTATTTATGCAGACGATTCCATTGAGAGAAACTCTTTGTCAGGGGAGAGCTAGTGTACAGTCTGCATGCATGCTTTATAGCCATATGATCTAATAGGTTTAAAAAACTCACTATCAAAGATGAATGCTGCTGCAGTGTTTTGGCTCCAGTGATGAGGCCTCTGGAGAGGTGGGGTAAGGTACCTATGTGCATAGTGTATGTGTTACGGTGTGTGTGTGTGTGTGTGTGTATGACTTATCTGTTTTAGGGTCAGCCAGTGCGTACAGAAGCCCTCTGTGCTGACTGTTAATCCCGAGGTGTATCGAGTCTACCTGGATTTAGTAACCTAACAGAAAATTAGCAATAACAAACACCCGTCTGTCTCTCTCTCTTACACTCCTACAAATCTGCCTTCAGCTATTGAGACTCCACAGTGAATGCAGTGACAGCCTGCCAAGCAGTTGAAAATATGAATGCGTACGTACGCATGTGCACATGCTTATTTGGCCCCCTGAGCTTTTATGTGGGCACTGAAGTTTGTTTTTGTGTGTGCACGAGTCAGTCCGCATTCATGTAATAATGAAATTATTTATGTTTCTTTTCATCTTACACTGTTTAAAAATGATAACGAGCGAACGCTGTTATTTGGATAACACCGAGTGGCTACAGGGAACACATATTCAGAGGACAAAGGCTCCATTGTCGAGAGAAAAGTAAAACATTTTGTAACAATTTACACTTTGACTCCATCTCTGGGGGCTTTAGGAAATGTTAATTTAAGTTTCTATTATGAAATGTATTTAAATCAGACTAAGAATTAATTCCATTATTCTTGGAGGCAGCTGGGGCTTCTGTATCCGTTGAGACGGTTTCTGCTCCCTCCTGAGACCTGTGGGTTTTCCCATCACTTTTAAAATCAATTACCTTTCTACCTCCCTCGCCTCTCCAACTCTCTCTAAGTACTCTCCTCATATTCTTCATTAGAAAACCCACCACTTCACCTATAGCTCACTATGAACACCTCAACTGGAACTCTGTATTTTTAAGTGTTCGTGGCACATTTGAGTGCCTCTCTCTGATTTATGAATATGTCTTATGTATAGCTGTTGGCCAGCACAGATTATTGTCAGCCAGCATTTTTTTTGCAGTATCAAGATAATGTCGCTGCCTCAGATATAAATAGGAAGACAATCTGTGGCTGGATAAGATCTATTAGCCCTATGTGACACTAAAGCCACAACAAAGACACTGCTGTACTGCTGCTGAGGAGCGGCTGCAGCCCTTGGGAGAGATGTTATTCTCTCTTGTGCGCCATCTCACAAACATCTCACCGCACTAACTGAGGGGAATAAGCATGGATGGGCTTGACGGCTGCTTCCTATTTTAGTCATCGGCAGGTAGGCGGATGAGTTGAACTGCGGAGGATCTCTGTGCAGCGAAGTCTTCGTCTAATTAGTTTGTCTAATTATGTCTTTGTGCTGGAAATTTCTCAAATTAGTGGTATCGTGCAGAATGTGAGCATGCTCATTATGGTTGTCATGAGAATTGTTGCGGTGGTTGGAGAAGAGAAGAGAAAGGGAGAGGGAGAGAAGGAGTGTCATTGGAACCAAAAGCTCTCCACGGTCCAAATCCCTTTATCAAATACAAGTATCTTGTAATAGGAGATGTAGCGCCCAGCTCCGTCCCAGGAATTCACAGGGAAAATGTTACTTTTCCTGTGAAACACTCAACCCCCCCCCCACACACACACACACTTCCTTCCTGTGCAGGAGGGTGCACCTATTTGTGGCAGACCACAAAAAGGTACCCTTTGATTTTCCCTCCTTGTGCGTCAGCTGCAAGAGTGTCACAGCATCAGGGATGTAAGTGTCTCACATGGAGAGACTTTTTGATTTTCCCTCCTTGCGAGGTGCCACAGCATCAGGGATGAAGACCCCCCCTCGCCATCACCCACGACCCAACCATTTCCCTCCCTCCTCTTTCTTTCCCTTCTTCCTTCTCTCCTTCCTTTTCCTCATTGCTTCCTTACCATCCCTCTCTCGTTCTCCCTTTCCATCTATCTCTCTCCCTCTCCTTCCCCCCACTCCTGGGCCTACAGTAATTGGTATTCCGAGTGGCAGCTGGGATCCATACAAACACAGCAGACAGAGGGAGAGAGTGAGCGAGGCAGTGTGTGTGCGTGTGTGTGTGTGTGTGTGTGTGTGTGTGTGAGGGGGAGAGAGAGAGAGAGAGACACACGGAGGCAGAGAGAAAGAGAAAGCCAGCAAGTCAATACGCTGGTTCATTAGAGCACTGAGTCACAGTGGCCGCTGCCTCGTTTGTTTGTGTTTGTCCAATACTCTGTCTTAAGCAGAGCCCACCGCCTCTGTCCGCTCACACTGGCAAACCTGACAGCAACACACCCCAGGCTGCCTGGCCGCCTGTGATATGGGCTTTTCTGTGCCTGTGAGTATTTGGACATACCGGCTTATGAAATAATTACCAAATCGATAACTTTGAATTAAGCAAAGCTAGGCCTTTCTCTCATGGTTCTCACCAACACAAGTGCAAGTTCATGCCTAGACCGGGGCCAGTATGGAAATTGGTATGATATATATTTGCTCGCCTGTATGTTTTTCCATAATCATGCAACTTGAGTTGAGTTATATTTTCCATGACTAATTATATGTCAGTAATATGTGATATTTTTGACTGGATTAACCGAGGTGTTGATGACATGCGGCGACAAAAAATAGCAGGTCTGATTACGACGGCGGATGTAACGAAGACAGGCCAGTTCTCTGAAATAGAATTTGGAGACTAGAGAGAGGCTCCATTAGGAAACCAGGATTCTGCAGTTATTGAAAATATGAAAGTGGGTGTTCCAAAAAAACAAGAGGGGGGAGTGTTCTCTGGTCACGGTGAGCTGAGAGCAGACCACTTGTCAGGATATTGAAAGAGAGAGAGAGAACGACAGAGGTGGGTTAAGAGAAAGGGCTGAAATGACCTGTTCTCCCCTTTGAGGCCTGTTTATTTAGGAGGGAATAGTAATATGACGGTGGCTGTGTGGTTGTCTGGCCGGGGCTGCTGGCTCCCAGGGCCCTCATGGTGCACAGTGACCTCTCATTACCACTGCTTGAGGGAGCGTGAAACGGTGGAGATCACTCCAAAGGGCAGCTGTGTAGATGCGCCTAACCTTTTAAACCATCGGAATACGTCGACCATACAAATAACTCATTAACCTTATCCATTTAAATGAAAAGCTCCTACTTTTATCCCACAGCCCCTTATCCTCTCCAGTATTAGATTTGTTTAATTGGCCATTGGACATGATGAAAATGGCAAGTCCCTTTGCAATATGGTGTGGTCAAGGCGAGCCATACAGCAGGGCAATGGGGATTTGTCCCCCTTTGGCCCCGACACTTAACGAAACTGGTTTAAGACTTGGGGGGAGGGAGAAGGGAGACGGAGGGTTGGGGAAGTGGTAGTAGTATGTCAGCATGTGTGTGAGTCTGTTGTTTAGGAAGTCGCCTCCGGCTATGTCCAGTAGCACAGGAGGGCATTGATTGGAGGAGCTCAATAGCTCGGGCCTTTTAATCACCTCGCTCAGAGGCTGCATTGTCCCACAGGCCCGGAGAATAAGCATCGCTAATACCCCTGTGCATATGCACACAGCCACTGGCTCCCAGGCTTCTGCAGCCCCTCACAGACCCACACAGCCACTAATCAATAGGCCTGATTACCAACAGGGAGGCAGAGTGGGCTTTGTTCTCATTTGTCCACAGAGAAGCTCCCAAACATCTTGCCAACTTCCCCTTCGTTTTGACACAATATGGTATTGTTTAAAGACCACAACCGTGATGCTTCTGTTTGTCTGATGAGAAATTTGACCTGCTGCACCTAGAGTTGGATCTGACGGCGTTACGTTAGAAGAGTAAATGCTTGTTCTCTGCGTCTAGAATAACGTGCTGTTCTGACCCAGTTGTAAAGAAAACATTTAGACTTACACATCAGGCTTCTAAAAATGGCATTTCTCTCACTCTCACTCTCAGCTTTGCACTCTGTCTCCATTTCTTCTCTCTCTCTCCCTCCCTCAATCTGTCTCTCTGCCTTCTTGGCTGTCATATCTCTTTATACTGTTTAGAAATGCTGTACATTGTGTTACAGGGTTGTGACTGATAGCCTGCCAATTTCAGCTGTGGCACATCAGAGAGGCTGGCTAACCCCCCCCCCCCCCCCCACTGAACACAGAGAGACACACATTAAAGCCGTGACAGTGTGCTCCTTTTTCTGCTCTCACTGATTCCATACAGCCTGATTAAGTGTTTCACAGGAAAGCTGGGTTTTTCTTTATTATTGGTAAAGGCCACTGTGTTTTCAGTGGCCTTTACCAAACTGCAACATGCAAGAGCGTCTCGATGCAGGAAAACACAGAAACTCCCTCCTCGCGTGGTTCGTGTGTTGCAGCTTCACACGAGCAATGGACAAGAATTATTGTTCTCTCTCATCAGAGATTCTGAGGCCATTTATATTTCCATCTGCGCAGCCTATCAATAAGCCTCTAAGCCGGGTTTCAAAAACTAATAACATCAGTGACTTTAAAAGGAAAAACAAATATCAAAGGAAGATGGCATATTAGCAACCAGAGATGGTGGGTGAATATTGAGATTTGAGTTGTAGATGGTCTGAAGGGCAGATTAGGGCTGTTGTTCTGCCCTCCTCATTATTACCCCCCAACATATACAAACATATTGTACACACTCTGACTGACACCCGTCTCTGCATTTGTCTCTGCATTTTTCCTGTCTTGCCCCTCTGGCCTATTTCCCTCTGCCCTCCCGTTCCCATCCCCTCTTTTCTTCCCTCGTTTTCTCTGCGTATCTCCTTTCTTCTCCTTCTGTCCTCTACCACCCCACCCCCCACCCCCCACCCCACCCCACCTGCCCCTGTCCTTTGGTTTTGAAGCCAAGTAAAGGAGTCGCCATTCTGAAGCAGCGGGGATATAATTTGTGGCTCCGAGAACAAAGGGAACTCTTTACTGTGAGAGTAATGGAATGGATTTTGTGATGTGGATTTTAGACTCTCATTTTGAAAAACAAAGTACTGGTAAAAGATTATGATTTAAAGAGGAAAATAATAATGGTATAATGTGTGATGGATAAAATATATCCCTTTCTCAGGATCATGATTATTAGATTTAATAATGTGTGCATTAACTATAAGCTGCTTTTTATTTATAACTCTATTGTGTCTTTGCCATTGTAATTGTATTTTGGTGGGGTTAGTTCTGTTATAGAAGTTGGCAAATTGCAGCCACCGCAATTTCAGGGCAAAAACACAGTTTTAAAAAGCGCCATGTGCAATCCATTATGGTCACGTATTGACTGGAAATTCCTCAAAGCCCTCGACAGACCTCCATGCTCACTTATTGAGCCGTTATCAATGAGCTGCTTTTGTCTTGGCTCAGGAGACTTTGGACGTATTAGCAGGACATTTATTGTGCTGGAAAAAGAAGGAACTGGGAAGCCAAAGACGCGGTGGATCTGGAACGCTCGCTATTCCCCCCAGCAAATACTTTTTATTACTTGCTGTCTCATGCTGTGTAGATTTTCTTGTGGCTTCTTATCTCATGAAGGTATTTTATTTTGACCAGTGGCTATCTACATGATGGAGCCATAGCCCAGCTTCATAGCGTAGCCAATGTGCTGTTGTCCTTTTCTGCACTGAGCAACGCTTGTTCTTGGAAATAAAAGGAAGAAACTCAAGAAACTGAGCTCCATCTCTCAACGAAAAGAAGGACAATTTACAATAGAAATTTCTCTCGCTTTTTAAAAACGTGCCGGCATTACTTGAATGGATAAATCAGTTAGTGACCCTTCCGCATCCCAGATTCTCACCTGAAATCATTAAATCATCAAATATATTTGAAAAATAACATTTGCAATTATTTCCAAAGACAGTGAAGTAGTGCGCTCAAGTAGGATTTAATGACCCTTTTCATTTTATTGCTTGCTGGCACTCTGTTACATGCTGCAAATCAACTGGACTTTCTGGTGATAATGGTTGAGTTGTTTTTCATTGGAGAGATAGAAAAGAAGTGTTTCTTGACACTTAGGAACAACTGGAAAGTGATTTAACCAGTGGCCAGTCTGTTCTTTGCCTCACAACCTTTGTCTCTTGGCATTAAGCTGGGTAGATGCTGCTAGTTGCTAACTTTGTCTGCTGTCTGGCGCTGGGCAGGTACTGAAGCATACAGTGGTTTTATCAGAGCTTTTTAGCTTGAATAATCTCCCCACGAGGGTTGATGAGAGCAACTCTGGCTAAACCACGAAGTAGACCCTAATTGTGCGAGGGATAAAACCAAAACAGTGAACTAAAAGGCCAGTTGAGCTGCAGAGTTTGGTGATTACTCTCTTGATTTAAGCACCATGAGTGACCCCTTTCATATTGCAGAGTGGTTCCATTCAGTGTTTATATAAAAAACAATGGTGCCGGTTTGAAGATGTTGTGTTGGAGGGTCAGAGACACTCTGGTAGGTGTAAATTTTAACTTTGGAGAGAGTAAGCTGTTTCTCCCTGCTTCCAGTGTTCATGCTAAGCTAAGCTAACCGTCTCCTGGCTCCTTCGTAGCGCACAGACGTGAGAGCGCTATCGACCTTTTCGTCTTACTCTCAGAAAGAAAGCGAATGAGCAAATCTCCCAAAATGTCAAACTTTTCTTTTAAAGCGTGTTTTAATTCCATACGAAGATTTTGATATTTCAGAAATTATATTGTTAACTAAAAACATTTTCTCCAAGATAGTCGTGCAGTGAAAATGTTTTGAAAGTGAGCCAGTGTGCTAGCTACACAGTTTACAGTATATGCAGAAAAGTTGAATTCAAAGTTGCAAAATACCTAAATAGTAATAATTATAATGCGTCTGTGACATTATCTTTTTTTTAGTTAGAGAACAAAATATCACTTGCATAACACTGACCTTCTATGTTGAAAAGCGGAAAATCAAAACAAAACAAATGATTAATGGTATTAACCAAACCAATATGACCCACACAGATAAGCTGTATTATTGTGAATTAGTTTATGTTATGAAACAGTAAAAATCTCACTTATTGAGCCTCTAAATGAAATGCTAATCAGACAAGGATGATTTGTGCAGCTAACTTAAGGCCACAAAGCGGAGGGAGACTGTATAATCAGTGTAGCAGCAGCAGCAGCAGCAGCAGCCTCTCCTGCATCTCTCCTGCAGCCTCCTTCCTCCATGACACTGGCTTTCACAAAGTTGATCGAGGCGTTGGGGGGAATGACCTCAGCTTCCTCTCTGGTAGCTGCTAGAGTCACAGTGTTAGTCATCTTTAATTCTCATCCATCAACACAGGTGTCAAGGGAGACAGATTACAGTTACAGTATAACAGCTTTACTGTCCTTTTGTCCCCAATAATTACACAGGATTCTGCTGTGAAATGTTTTACTGAGCTGTTTACAACTAAACAAAAGCTACCCAGCTTTAAAGTGCATGCTCGTATTTATTGCATTTAGCACTGACACACTGCCAGTCGATGTTTAAAAAGCTTCGACAATTACATTAAGCCTAAAAATCACAGTACAATTAATATATGATATTAAATCCATTAGTGAGACAGCTGCGATGCATGTTTACGCTTTCACTTTGGTTTAAATCTGCGTTATGGTGTGTAAAATCAAAATGTGAGTTACCTGTTTTACTTTATTTTGGTGCAATCAGTGACAAACAGTAAATACATTAGTGTCCAGCTCTCGATGCAGACACCGGCTCACCACACTGCAGTATAAAGAAATTCAATGTGGATTTCAGCTGTTTATTTTTTCTACATGTTCCACACAGATCTCTCTGTAAAATCTCTCACTTCTTGTCTGGCGTTAGAGTTTTCTCAGCAAAGCGGGACCTTTAATGCATTGGCTATAGACAGACTGCTGCCAGCTGTTCGTCAAGATCGAGAGTCAATGTTGTTTCTTTTACAGCGTGACCACGATTGTTCCCTAACCTTAACCATGTTTTTATTATTGTAACCATGACGACGAAGGTCCCCTAACCTTAATGAAGTGGTCCTTTAACCCAAACTACAATGCTTGCATAACCTAACCCAAACCATGATCTTTCCCTATACCTAACCAAAATCTAACCAAACCTTAACTATAGAGTTGTCACATCATAAAAGTGATTTATTTATCAGCAGTGATTTGTAATAGTTTAAGAAGGCAGAGGCAAATGATGTCGTCCTGCCCATAGCAGCGTCAGATCAGAAAACACTGGACAAACAGCTGGGGTTTTATAGACCATTTAAAAACCAATTGGACTATCTGAAAAATGCATTGTCATTGAAAACAGGGCTGTGCTGAGAGACACATGGTTTGCACGTGACAGCAGTGTTGAGAATGTGTGTAAACACCTAGAACAGCTTGACGTGACCAGTGAAGATGAACCTAATGATATTTTGATAAAAGAAAGTATAATTTTGTGAAATATTTGGCATAAGTTTGCGCATATTGTGGCATGGGTAATTAACTATAAAAGGGAAAAATGAATCATCAGTTCCATTGTTAGTTAAAGCTCATTTCATTTACGTAAAACCAACCTGAAGTGTTATGGATCAGTCCCATTGCTGCATCATCATCCATTCATGAAAGCTGCAAAAGCACAGTGCTGGTGTGCTTTTTTTCGCGGAACGTTCGATACCTCCTCTTTCGTTATGTTTTGATATTAGACACTAATTGGTCACAGAGGTGGTCGGGAGTTTAAGGCTGATCCTGCAGGAGCATTCAGGAAGATCCTCCATCCCAGCTGTCATTTCCTCCACATCTCTTTCACCATCTCTGAGCACAAGGAGAGAGGACGTGAAATAGGAGGTTGCCCGTGCATGCAGCCATTAATCACAAGCCCAGAGGTAGTAAACACTCTTTGATGGTCATTAGAAAACAGTTCTATTACAGAGGTTACTGTGTCTAGCGGTTAACCTTCTCCTCTTTGATGTATAGCAGCGTGGGTTTTTAGAACGGGAGGAGGAGGAGGAGGAGGGGCAAGCATCCTCACCTAGGCTGGAATGTCCCCCTTCAGCAGCTTTTGAATCGTTGTGCAATCATCGTGCAACCTTTTGTTTCCCTCTCCAATGCTCCTCCTGCTACCCCCCCATCATTCCCTTCCTCCCCTTTTTCTCCCTCCCTCCTACATGTCATCTGAAATGTGCCCTGCATAAGTGGAGGCAGCTGCTTAAGTGGTGAGAGAGGGAGGAGAAGGGGAGAGTGGAAGTGGAAGGAGGGAGGTAAGGGCCGAAAAGAGAGAGAGAGAGAGAGAGAGTCTGACTCACAGTTAGCTTTGCTTTCCCTCCCTGAATGCTGCAGCATCTACTCCTCCCATTGCACTCAAGGTCTCTCTCTCTCTCTCTCTCTTTCTCTTTTCTCTCCCTTACACACACACACACACACACACACACACACACACACACACACACACACACACACACACACACAAGTACGCATACACACATACTTGTGCAAGCATAAATAAGCTGGGTTCAGTATTTTACTTGAGGTTTCTGGGTTGTTGAAAATAATTTTGTATTGTGCCGCCTTGGTGCATTATTGACTTGAGAGGCTTTATTGTCATCTTGTTTTTTGTTATGAAATTTTAATGCGGACCCTCATAATTAGGGTGGCTGTATTTGATGCAGCTACCAGCCTTATCTCTGGCTGTTGTGCCTCAGTGTTGGTGGTGGCGGTAGACGCAGGGCTACTGATGCAATGCAAGAAATAACACACGGTTAGAATAGCGACAATTGTCTCTGTCAATAAAATGTCAGATGAAATGTTACTGGAGCTTAAGGGCAATTTGGCAAGGGTTAGTGCCTGTGTCTTTAGTGCTCTTGTGGCAGTGGGCTTCATAACTAAAAGCACACTTTCCTGCAGTGGAATTACATAGTGGTGGTGACGCCAGCAAAGCCCAGGGCTTTTATAAGCTGTCATTCACACAGGAGAAGCTGGATACAGGCAGCAAGCCCACCGCGACATGGCACAGGACAAAAGCTTAATACTGGGCTGTAATTGTCAGGAAAAAAGGGCATCTAACAAGGTCAGAGAGGCGCTGTGGCGAAGTTGATGCACTGTGCCAAAGACAAAACCGTACTGTAGCCTTGATTTGGATCAGCAAATGCACTTTCACAGAAATTACTGACAATATTGTTACATCTCTCGCATTGGTTGGTTGATAATGTGTGACTCATCTTAGATGTATCTTGAAATCTGTGAATAGAACAGGTATCAAATTATATAATATATATATATATGTCCAGCATGTCCTGATTAAAACAGTTATGTGTAAAATGCGTGTAAAATACCAAAAAATACTCAATACTCACTATGATACAGTATTTACTGTAGTAACTATTGCTCTGTATTGACACAAATTTTATTTTTTGATCAAATACTTTTTAGTTAATCGATAAGTCGAACAACAGGAAATGAATCAGCTATAATTTTGACTGTCAATAAATTCTCAATTTTTAAAGCAAAAATGCCAAAATGTCACTGCTTTCAGCTTCTCAGATGTGAATATTTGCTGGTTGTGGTCGTTTTCTTTTGTTTACAATTATTTATGACTTTATTAGATAGTGACAGTAGAGATATGACAGGAATGATTTTGTAGTTTTTTATGATAATGAACGGAATACGTTTTGGTTTTGGACTGTTAGGAAATTGTAATTGGCATCTTTCACTTTTTTCTGACGTTTCATAAAACGAACTAAACTAAAAATAATCAAGAAAATAATAGTCTGATGTATTGATAATGGAAATAATTGCTAGTTGCAGCGCGTCATCTTTGTTGTGGGCGATAGTATTAATATCTGTATATTATCATCGGTAATATTGACATCAGCTACGGTGGATAAGAAGGATTTCAATCAACTGTAGGAAAAAAGACACAGGTTGTGTAACACTTTATAGCAGCTAAATCATACGTTGAATTTATTGTTTACATCAGCAGCACCATTGACTTTGACTCAAACAGTTTTTCTCTGATCTGCAGTTTGCTGGAGGTTGGAGAGGAGTTAGGTAGTGTCACGTGTCAAGTGACTTCCCCAGATATGTACAAATTATTTTTTTTATTGGTCTTTTATGAAAAGACCAACAAAATCTGACTTGTACAATAGATTTTCAGAGTGATGTAATCCTCATCCATGAAATTGGAGGCAAAGAGGTGTTCTACTTTTTTCCCCCTAGAAATGTTGATCTCATTCAAAAAACGTTGGGGTTGGTTGGAGAAGGTGCTTCGTGTCAGTCTCTCCTGCATCGTAGCAGTTTCTCCCAGAAACCATGTTTGTCACAAGATAATGAACACACGCTCCACCTGCGGCTGACCTCTTCAGCTGGCTGATTTTCCTGGTCATCACTATTCACAGGTCAGCAGCTGTAGCTCCATAAATACCCTTTAAAATAAGCTAATTGGAAGTGTCAACTTTTACTTAATTAAAAGTTGCTAAAGTTTACACTACAAATTCAACAGTGCATGGAGTAACTTTGTAGATTTGTTTTTATTTGATCACCCTTTGAAAGGTTAATATAACAAACTAAATATGCAACAATCAAAAATTGTGTTGATATGGATTGATGGTTCAGGGGTTCAGAGGTCACCATCAATTCAGTATTAATTCTGCAGTAATGATATAATAATCCTGTATTATTATCATTATGTGCTTGAAACCCATGTTGGTTGCACTGCTGCAACAGTAGAAAGCTGTGGTTTTACACCCAGTGAAACAGTGTGAATGTTGTGTTGAAAGTTGGTTTTCCTATGATGAATACATGCTAAAAACAACTATATAGTGATAAATCATGTTACTGCTGTTTTATTAAGCTCATCTTCTTTCTTTTTTCGGTTGGAGGTGAATTTAAATTGACATGTTAACATTAACATTGATGTTTTGACCTGAGATGATTAGGGTCAAGGTTTCTGACTTGGCAACATTAAATGGAGACACATTCAAGGTCTGTGTGATTTCATTATGGATGCCTTTCCTCTCTTGGTTTTCTCATAAATATTCATGATTAAGAGGGTGGGCCTACAGGTCAGTGTGGGCTGTGAGGTTCCTCTGTCAGATCACTTAGAAAGAAAATCCATGAAGCAGATGGAGAAAACTGTAAATATTCATTCATTTGTTTATCATTCTACATGCCAAGGACTGTGACATTCAGACGTACACCTCTAAAGTGCAAGAAACAGAAATTCAGTTTTAAAGGCTATACAGGAAGCTCTAGCGAGAATAAATGAACTGAAACCAGTTGTCCCCTCCCAACAACTCTGTTTTCTTGAAACTGGGCTGAAACACAAACACATAAGTGCAAACTCTAGGTACCCAGGGGTGTGACCCCAATATATGATCAATATTGGTGACCAGAGGTCAGTGCTGCACAGTCTGGAAAGGGAGAGGGTGCAACAGGATGATTGTTAGTTAGGAATGAATTATCATCAAGGAAGCTTCAATAATAGCCAGTCAAATCAGCTCCTCTCATCCCATTCAAAAGCAAGTGATAGTTTCCTGATGAGAGTTCAGGTTGGCTTCTCCTGTGAGAAAACTGAGGAAAATACAGCACTCCAAATAAGCTTCAAAGGACCGGTGATGTTTCTTTCTATGCGGAGCGATGTACACTAAGCTATTTTAAAAGAGAGGGATGCCTGCACAGTTTTCTGTCTAGTTTTTGATCACTAAAATGATTAATAAGCAGCCTGCATTCAGTTAGTCATATTATAATAATCTGTTTTTGTGTGTGTATTTTGATGCTGTATCACACCAGCAAGTCTTCCTAAGGGTTTATATAAAAATATACATAGTGAAAAAACAAATCAACACCACAATTACATAATGAGAATGACAATACAACACATATCCCGTGTGAAAGCAATTGTCGGTTTTACTGTAGCAGTTTACATGATTGCATTTCAGCTATTCCCACAGCAATCCAATCTTCATGTAAAGAAGTGATGTTTGTGGTTTTGTGTTTGGGAAAAATGATCCCGACATTTTTTTGTGACACGTCAAATACTGCCCGGGGTTTGCACAGGATGAACTTGTGGAATAACTGGATGAGATGTGTGCAGTTGCTCAATGCTTTGGAAACGTGCAGCACATTGCTTGAATTAGAGATGGTGTAATGCACACACCAGTCCCGCTGCCACCTGATTGCCGCAATCAAGTAAAAGGAAAGTCCCTCGTACGTCCTACCAGCAGTGAAATGACCTGCCATAAACGCATTAAAAATAGTGTTTTGATGCGTGTGTACTCAATTAAAGATTTACTGTGAAGGATTAACATACACAAAAGGTGTTTATGTGGTAATGGAGAGGTTTTCATGTGAATTTCTACCAACAAATGCCATGAAAGTTGTTCTTTAGGCTTGTGTTAACAATAGTAAAATAATAGAGTAGGCAGGAACGCAAGTGGAGTTTCATGCTAAAGAGGACAACTTCAAATGTGTCACTCTGCACAGTAGTAGAAGCTCTGAAATGGCATTACAGCTGAAGCTAACCGATCAGAGCTCTCTACCTTGAAGCTCTTCAGAATTGACTTGCTGTTTTGTAGTTGCCGCTGACCTGTGATGTTATCAGTCAGTAAGTAGTGAGGCTGATCGGAGAAGCTGGCATGCTCAGGCTGCTTGGATGCGTCTGGATATACTCTCTTTTTCTGAGCAACTAGTGATCATGCTTGTTTCGGGCTCTGCTTTTATTGTGTGTCAGATTTTCTTCCTCATGCACAACACAAGCCTACTCACTGACACGCCCCCTTCTAAACACAACTTCATCCACGCCCAGTTTACACTCAAATGTAATTTGTCATTTTTGATTATAATGACATGTTGCAGTATTAAGATGCCTTAGATAGAATTATAAAGCCACACGGTTCTGCAAACGGCCTTCTTCAGGGTAAAATACAACAGTCGCTTGGCATTTATACCATCTCGGACTGGTGTGTAAAACCACGGCAATCAGCTTGAGAGGCCAATCCATCAAAAACATGTCCACATATCAAGAAACCTACAAGCACAATCTGGGAAAATACCAGATAAAAAACATTACATTCAAATTAGGGCAGGAATCCACAAAATACAAACCTGTATCTACACATATTCAATTCAATATTTAAGGTCAAATAAAGTACAAGTAACAAGTAAAATACATTTTGTGGATTCTTCCTTAATTTGAATGTGAGATGTTTTCTATTTTGACTTTCAGCCTGTATTTTTCTAGTTTGTGCTTGTTGGTTTCTTCATATGTGGACATGTTTGTTTCAGGCCTTTACTTGGACTAGCCTCTCAAGGTGATTGCCCTGATTTGAAACACCTGTTTAGTCGGTATAAATTCCAGTCAGGTAGCTGTTTGCCGAAGCGTCAGTCGCTTTAAGTTCAAGTAAATAATTGCATCGGGGTAATGAGTTTGCAGCTTTTCCGTTCTCTCTTTTTGGATGTCAGACTGTGAGCCAGCACCTCACAAGAATAGGTGCGCATTTTTCCCTTTGTTTTTTGTTCGATAAATTGTAAACAAAAATGGAGATTGGGGAAAGAATGGGAAGTACAAAAGGGCAATTAACAACGTCAAACTGCTTGACATTTGTCAAGAACTCGCTGACAGCAGCGTTTCTACAAGTGACATATTTTGATATCACTACTTCTGCTATTACTACCACCCTGAGAAAACAGTGTACAGAATTTCTGCCTTTTGTCACTGCACAGTACATTACTGTCAAATTGACAGCACCAGTGACAAAAGTTTTTGTACCTTGTTTTCTGACACTGTACCACCTCCAGTACTTACTGAATATATTCAAAATTCAAATAATAGTAAGACGGTCTGTATTTACATGCATATTATAACCCAATTAAAGAGGAAAACCAGATCAAGTTTTAGTAAGTAATTGTTCAGTTAAAGCTTTTGTATGACTAACAGTAATTTAACCTGAGTTTACATGATTTGTATTTTTTGATGATGAGGTTTGATGTTGGAAGGGTTTGTTGTAGCCTGCAGAATGCATCTTATTAGTGCCACAAATTAAGAAAAGTGTCACTGTTGTTGTTTATTGTTTTTTGCGTTGCTGATTTTTTGATGTCACTCAAAAAAGGCCGCCAGTACCCACGCCATGTTGTTCATGTGTACGGAGACGCTTTTCGACGGTCACGTGCAGAATCGGAACACGGACAGAAGTTCTGTACGCTCCACAGTAGTTCACAAGATTGATGTAGCTAATCCAGGTTAATCGGGTTATTTCTACTTTAACTTGACTAACATGAGCTTGGATGTTTACATGACAGTTGCGGTAATTGTAGCATCACCTTAATCTGGTTATAATGATAGTGATAATGGAAGGAGGAGCAATAACTCACCGCCCTACATTTGAGCATAAGAAATAAAAGCAGTAGAAAAGAAACAGAACAGAAATACGTTATAACAGAAGAGCCAGCTGGAAAAGTACTCGGAAGGGCTAATGTGAGCCTTCTCCTTGAATTTCTCTACCCTGGGTGGGTTTTTTTTTAAGGGCTCGTCAACAACAATGCCGTTCTGTTGGAGGAACTATTTGGGATATGAGAGTATCTCCGTGCTGCTACTGGGGGAGCGTCTCTGAATGGCTGCCCTGGGCATTGAGCAGAACAAGGCACAGAGTGAGCTGAAGCAAGCAGCTCTGGAGAAACAGCAACACACTGTTATTCAGCCCTTGGCCTGTGCTCCAGAACATTGTGTGTACATCTGTAATCTTACCTACCCCCTGGGCTCACAGAGAACCCCCCCCCGCCGCCCCTCTCTCTCCACCATCACCACCATGTTCTCTCTGTCTCTCGTTCACTCTCAGCCCTCATGTCCATACTCTTTCTTTCTCCCTTCTCGCTCAGTCGCGCTCATCATCGCGTCATTCCCTTTTTCTCTTACACAAAGATATAGTCAAGCAAATACACCCACACACTTTCTCACATTGACACCCATACACAAACACACCGAGGGCCTTGAAGTTACACCCATGTGTGAAGATCACACAGTCTTAATGTGTCAGAGCCACTACAGCCTGCTCAATTTTTCTATTAATTAAAACGAAACAGTGACGTAAAGAAAAATCTTTGCATTTTGGGGTCATCCACAGCTTCGTCTTTTCAGCTCACTGCTATGTGAGGCTCGCCCTGATATTTCATATAAATATATACATCAGTATATGTGTTGTTTTTAGCTGAAACTGAACTGGAGCTGCGGGTGTTTAAATATACATGAAGGAGAGGGCTACATGAATGCGATCTTGTCCTGGATGGTGAGCAGTTATGAGCTGTGTCATGTGTCGGCGCTTTCGACTGCTCTGTGCAGGGCTTTTATCAGCCTCTGTCTCTGTCACTGAGACATTCCCCTCTCCCTCCCTGCTCCCAGCTCCACTTCACACACTGTAATAAGGCATTCATACTCTCTCTCTGGTGCCTCGGCTGTTTTGCCGCACCACTACATTGCAGTCCAAGTGTAAAAGCCTGCTGTTGTGTCAGTGAACGTGTGTGGCTCTTTGATGTGCACTGATGTTATTTTACTCCATAGATAGATATATAAACCAGTTACATTTTAAAGATTGATGACATTTTCTTAAAGTATGTTTTTTTTTCTTTATTGTCTTTTAGTCCTTTGTCTTTTCTCTGACAATCTGTACAAGGTGATCGCCTTGTAGCAACAAGGATATCTTATGCATTGACATTATGTGATAATCCATGTGATGTATTGTCATCATCTGCTGGTTAATATGTACTACTGTTTCCTTGGGGATTAGATGTAGCTGTCATGCTCCGGGTTGAAGATATCATGAGATCACGCTGCAGCCTGCACTTCAATAAATCTTTATTGTTTTCATTGCATTACCAGTCAATCATCATTTGACGCAATTACTGTTCTTTATTTCAGCTTATACCAAGTGTAATTGTTAACTATTTTTCTGGTTTTAGCGTTTGAATGTTTATTTCTAATGGGAGGCATTATAAAACACATCTTTTAAGCTCCCACAGAGTTCAAAACAACAGGGATGTATTTTTCACTCACGTCTTTTTCCTTTTCTCAGACAGCAGCAGCTTTCACAATTGAATTTGAATGCCATGCTTTTAGCGCCAGGGTTGTTTGATTATCCACAGACAGGGAGCTGTGCTGGATTCCATTCCTTTCATCATGCTCTAACCAGTGTGAGCTGGCTCCCCTGTCGTATTTTATGAGAGGTGATTTTAGTGCCTCTCCTTTATGCAGATGATTTTGGCTGCCTCTCCCCAGTCTAGTCTTCAAGAGGTGGATATTGGTTTTGACAAGAGAGCTAACCCTGCTACCTTCGCTCTCACCAGGCTGTCTTTCTGACTGCTTCACCAGGCTGGATATTCTGGGCTGTATGCTAATGCGCATTACACTTAGTGAAAGGGAGGAGGCCGGATGCATCTACAGGTGTTTTCAGAATTAGACTCGGTGACAGGAATATTACACCGGGCTGGAAACCTCATTGACCCTTCGCACTCCCACAGGGATGAGAGTGGCTTTATGTACTGCCAGTGAGCCATATATGCTCTTTATATGCAGTAATACTTCCAGTTAATATCCACACCGGATGACAGTGGTCCACATATTCATCCAAAGATATGGATTACAGGTTGGCGCAGAGCCTCTCTATGGGATAATGCTCTGTCATTTACAGGATTTTTTTCCCCTTCCACTGATAAGCGTTCATGCCTTCTTTGCCTGCTGCCACTGAAGCCACTGAATGTGTGCACATAGACTATGCAGGGCTTGCTTCTATTAGATATAGCCTCTGGTAAGCTGCACAGCTCCTTCATGTGTCGACACAGGAGGCACTGACGGTAGGACGTAATTTCAGTGAATGGCGATAATGAGCAGTGTTAATGGGGTATTTCTGGTCCTTCAGCTCTGCTAAAGCCTCAGCATGCACAAAGCCACATATACAAACTCTTACAACAGTGCGTGGAAATGTACTGCAGAGCTCTTTGCTACAATGACTGAATTTAAGATTGCTTTTGCGTTTATGCTCCCCTAATTCAGACAGACAGCATTGTTGAAGAAGTCACAGCATTCGCACAGGAGGGTGATCATGTTTCTGTGTTGATGCCGAAGCTTGAACTGTGAAGTCAGTCATACAGCGTCTGATAATCATGTCTCTCTCTTTCACTCTCCCTCTTTCCTGTTTCACTAACTAAGTAGAGGGCTTTGCATGATTGCCTGGATGAGTGTTTCCCCTCAACACGGCATTGCTATTGTCCACTTGTCCCTCCTTCATCTGTATAATTGTATGCATGCAAGTTTCAACTGTAAATCCCAGCTGTTGGCAGGTTGTCTGCTCCTGCAGTGCTGGGTATTCTGGTAAGACATTGGCTGAGGGCTATTGGTTTTCTCTTAAGCTGGCAAACATCATGAAAGATAACACAAAGAGGAGCTAGGTAGGCCGGGGTTTTTTCCTGCCTCTCCAGTCGAATAGATTGGAAAAAAGCAGGCGGCATTTGTCTCTCCTCTCTCCCCGCTGAAACAGAGTAGCTGTGTGGAATAAAGGAGATGCTTCTCTCTCTATCACACTCCATCAGCATTATTTACCAGACCTGCCAGTTGCTTTGTACAGCACCTCTCCCTGCCAAGTAGGCGACTGGCGTACGACCAGGGGCTAGTGACAACAGGCTACAGTGGAAAGCAAGGAGAGCTGTGTGGACGAGCCAAGTCTATTCATTCCCCTAGGCCGCTGAGTGAAGCACAGAAGCTCTATCTGCTCTCACTGAGGAGAACATAGCACTTTATGGATTTTTTTTTATCATACGCTATGCTAGAAATGATCATAAACCTGGCCTATCTTTTTGAATCCGAGTAGAAATGCCACAGAGTGCAGTGTTGTAACATTAATAGGTTTATAATGGCGGTGAATAACCATATTTGTTAACCCTGAGCTGAAGTTAAAAGGCTTAGAATAACCGCGAGGCTTTGAGCGTGTTACGTGTACTGTATGTACTGTAATAGAGGTGAATCACACGTGTCAGAGAGGCTGTAATAAATGCGTGTTTCGTTTGTCATCCCCAGCCACACTCCCATCAGCTCTCCTCGCAGAACCTATGGAAACATCAGCACTTGGGGCTTGGAAACAGAAAAGTGATTTTTTTTCCACTGTGTGTCACAGATGGTGGGAAAGCCTTTGTAATGCTAATATAATATCACACTGTGTCGGCCTAGCACTGCAGTTCGCTCTGTGTGCCAAGCAGCCTGGCTGTGGAGTGATTTACCAGTATGGAGAGAAAAAGACCTCCCTCGGTTTACACTGAAAGGCTGCGTGGTTGGCGGGTCCTGCCGCTCGGCCCGCTGTGACTGGGCCCGCCTTTACTTTATTGATTCCGTGGTTCGTCCAGTGCTGTGTACTGTTAATTAACTCTGTCTCCGAGTGTTTGTCACATTGTGCGTGCTTATTAAAAAGGATATTACTAAGAGGGACTAGGCATTAATAACAGCAGGAAGGATATAGAAACCAAGACAAAGGAGCTGCGTATTATTTTATATGCGTATTATAGTTATTTTAGACAAAAAGAAAAAAGCCTGCACATTGTAACATAAATACACAAATGTTCTTACAGAAAATAAGATTTCTTTGTCCTATAAAAAGCCGGTGTTTACAGTAAAAGACACCTCACTATCTGAAATCGTGCCTCTCACTACCAATGTTATGCCACCTCCCAACAAATGAGCCAATGGCAGGCCACTTCCTCCAGTGTTAACCAATGACTTTGTGCCTCCTTCCACGGCAGCGAGTCAGCTGAGAGAGAGGAGGAGACGGGGACATTGATGTCTTTCTCTAGCTGCGCCACGTCACATTGTTGTCTATTCGATTTCCAGCCCTCATCCCTGGTATTTGAATCACAAGGGGGAGCGTTTCATAGCCTTGCTGGGAGAAGAAGGGTGATCTTGTCTGTCTGAAAGAGCATGCCGGATTAAGGGGGTTATTTCCCCAGAGGGGGGGATATGAGAGTGAGTGTCACTCAGACAGCACTCACTCTCACACTGCCTCTGCCTCTGCATGTTGCCAGGGAGCCCCGGCTTTGACTTCTTCCCCTCTCCTCCCCTTCCTCTCCTTCATCGTGTAATCCTTGGCTTTTTGCTTTCCCTCCCTCTCCTCTTCTCCTCTGCCTCGTACACATCCACTTCCTCATCGTCGCTACCATCTTGTCATGCTTCCTACCTTCTTCCCCTGCTGGTTCAGTGCTGCCCTACAGGGAATGGAGAATTGCGTGGTTTGGAGGATGGTTGTTATTCCAATCACACCTCCGATGCAGCGAGGGTCCAGTAAAGTACAGAATAATTGGCAGGTTCCAGCAGCTACAGACAGCCGTTCTATTCTAGTGTGTGTGTGTGTGTGTGTGTGTGTGTGTGTGTGTAGCTACGATGAGAGGGAGCTGCTGTAGGTGCAGCATTCAGAGGTCATTTCATTAATTACTAGCTCTTGTGTTACGTGCGTGTTCTCACATTCTGTTCGTCAGTCTGTGTAGTGATGACATGTACTTGCTGACAAAAAAAATAAATAAAAAAGGAAATATCAACCAAAGGACAAATGACCACTGATGTAAAACTTGAACCCACATTGCCACTGTTTTATTAAAACCAGCCAATAACATATTGGGTAGTTGAAATTTGGCTGCAGTTTTGTGTCTGTTAGTTGTCTCGCTCAATATTTAGCCCACCCCTGCTTCATAACTCACTAACACTATTTGTGTCTGTGTTGTAAATGTGATACTATTTTTCAGACAGTGGAGTAATGGTGCAAGTGGAGCAGATGTTTGGTAAATACACACACCTAATTAACTGAGAGTCATCCTGGGTCAGAGGGCAGAGGTCATAGGTCATATGTGTTCACCCTCTGCCCTCTGAGAGTCACTGAGTGATGGGACTCCGGGGGTGACCACTGATACACATCAATGGAACCAAGCAGCGCCGCTAATAAAGCATGTGGGGTATAGGGCTGGGGCGGAGCGTCAGGGAAAATAAACCAGTGCTATCTGCTGCCAAACACATTGACCTGCAGACTTAATGGAACATGTCTCCCATAGGTGCACTGCTCTATTGATTAGCCATTGATGGCAGTTGTAGCCAACACTGATTGTGAGTGTGATTTCCTTTTTTTCTACCATCGCCACTGTAGGCAGGTCTGTTCTTGCAGAGGTTGAATTAAAACAGGTACAGTATAACTATGTGTTGCTATGTGTGCTGTTTTTTTTTTTTTCTCAGCTATGATTGGCTACCACGGAGGCCAGCACCATAGCGACCATCATCACTTCTTGTTCTGATGCCCTTTCCCTGTGATCCAGCCTCACCTTTAAGGGCTTCTCATTATTAAGGACTCTAGCTTTAAGTTCTTACATGAACGGACGTGCATGGCATGCACACGCGCACACAGGACACACACACAATATCGAACACAAGCACACACAGATCAGTACACAAACACACTCCTGCACAGTCAGACATATCTGTCTGAGACAAAACCAGAGCCAAATGCTTCCCCACATGTTCATTTATAGTAAGGAACACACACACACACACACACAGACACATGCACAGACACACATATGCTCGCTTGTGAAAGAAAAGAAAGGCAGTGGCCCTGAAAATTGCATAAATGTCAATTATTCTGGAGCTTATGTGAGAGAGGTAGAACAAAGTGGTGGTAATAAAAAATATTGATCACTTCAACCCATAATGTGTCTGACAGGCATTGTTGTGGTAGAAACAGGCATTGACAGAGTGCCTTTGCAGGCATGTAAACCTGCAGGACATTATGTCACTGTATTAGCACTGATCACTGTGGTGTAATGGCCCCCGATCCCCCCTGCCTGATTTAGATTCAGCAAAGCAAACGAAGCATAGCTCTAATAAATGCACCTGTTGGAAATATGATAATTGCATCTCTGATGGCTGACCTTTTTCCACTGTTGCAGTGAAGATTATTTGATGCATGCCATGCAAGTGTGTGTGTGTGTGTGTGTGTGTGTGTGTATCAGTCAGAAGTTCGAAGGGTTGGTCATGATCGGTAGTTTTGGCTTTGTGTTTCTGGGCGGTGGATGCATCTTCTGTATTTATCAGCAGTTACTCATACATCAGCATGTCTTTAACTTACTGAGTGGGAACACTGTGTTTGTAATGAGTGTGTGTGCGTGAACGTGTGTGTGTGTGTGTGTGTGTGTGTGTGTGTGTGTGTGTGTGTGAGCTTGTATGCAGAGCCTCATTAAATACGCAATCGTTTCATAAGACTGACCCTTCAAGAGCGGTGGGTGGACCAAACATAGATTTGCTCAAATGAGCAAATGAATCTGCAATGCGAAGGTTTATGGTGTGTTACTCCGTGTGTGTGTGTGTGTGTCTGTTGTGTAGTACATACACATGTTAAAACCTGCAGTGCATTTCCAATTTCTGTGATCGAATAATTTAGCTTTACATGCCTCAACCATTCTTCCTCTGTACTGTGTGTTCTTGTGCGGGGCTTGTTACAGCAACCTCAGGCTAGTCAAGATGTTTTTTTTTTGTTTGTTATTGTCATCACATTAACTGAGTACTGGCGTGCACTCTCGTGTACCATAAGAAGATTTCTGTACATGGGAGCAGGATATACCCATATGTTAGTGATGTTGCCATTGCTTCTGTCTCATTAGCAGCAGTGCTGAGGCCCTGAGCTGCTTCTTGTGCTCCATTGGGACAGCTGATGAGGCCTGACTATGTGACCTTTAACAACCTAATCAACTTTTAACACCTCGCCTACTGCCTGCCTTATTGCCATCCTTCTCTCTGCCATTCACCAGCAGGGCCCCATCCCCATTTAGACCCCATGACTTATTTTTTTTAGCAGGAGCCCTGTTTTTACTGGTCGTCTGTACATGTATGACTGTAGCAGCATTGTAAAACACACGGTGCAGCGGCCTCTGGAGACATTCAGCGATGTATTGTAATCGTCTGTCTCTCTCCTCACTCTTGACCTTCCCTCTGCTTATTTCTCTCCTCTCCTTATCTCTCTCCGTCCTCTTCTCCTCGCTGTTGAAGAGCTCAGGTTGAGCAAAAGATAAACAGAGAAACAGGCACAGTTATCAGTTAAAATGTAAAAGTTATATATCATGTACAGCATGTGTTTCTTTCTGCACTGAATGTACACGGGAACTAAATTAATTATTCATTAAATGTTGTGTCTGCATGTATGTAAAGTAAAACATACATGTATTCGCCATCTCGTTCTGTTAGAAAGTGTATATTTTTCCATGATAATAAATACTTAATAACAAATATCACCATACAATGGCCTAAGTAGAACATCTCCTTCAATCCAAACAGCAGCAGCAATTGACTCTGTATTGATTAAATATATAAAAATTTACTGTATTTTAAAATAACTTAAATCATGAATAAATAATATATGAATTTTCTCATGTTTAAAGAAAACAGTGTCTCAATTTTGAAAAAAAAAAGATCATGTAAAGGAAATGTTTTTATCTGTTAAATATTAAATAGCCGACATACACAAACTTGAATTAGAGGATTAACAGGTTATGGCTTTCCTCCATTAAATTACAGTGATCGACACAATAACACAAACCCCTCTAAAATACATTATAATGCAATCTAATGCAATAAAAACTAAACGAAAAACCCCTCAAGGTTTACCTTCCTTGTTGTTTCCACGTCTCACGGCCTTCCTCACTGGATGCAGTTGCTCAGTTGTCATGGAGATGGTTTAGTTGTTATCATGTGAGATAATTTCGAAAGATCTTTTGAAGGTCTTTAAAGCAAATGACTCAAGAGAATTATGGGAGATTTTGCTGTTATAATATGACTGAAATTACAGTACATGCGGTTTTTAGGAACAGTATTTGTATTGTGCATGATTCACAGTGAAAATATTATTGACTCAGTTAATGACAGTAACCAAATACATACACCTGACTCCCATTTAACGGTGGTGAAATGTTGCCATTCAACTGAGAACATTTCAGCAAATATAAGCTAAAAGATAAAAGATCGCAAATGAAAGAGTTAAGTCCACTCATCTCTAAAGCCATATACTGAGCTAGTATTAAATCCTGCCAGAAGAGTCAGTCATATACTGTATCTCAGCAGAAGTATGATCTCATTAAGAAGAAAATACTAATTAATCGTACAGCTGTCTGAGAAAAAGCTGGATTTGGACATACATTCAGAGGCATGCACCTTTATTCGGAGGCAGACTGAGGCCTTCGCAGTAACAGTGGTTACAATTGTCCAGATCTGGCTCTGCAGGTTGTGCGGTGCTGATAAAGATCCAGCTCTATAATCCTGATTCATAGTGAATCTCTACCTATCAGATGCTTTCTGGGCTCTTCAGCAGCCTGTGATTGACGATGATTATCTCAAGCGGATACCATATCTCTGCCATCACCGTGGCCATGTCAGGGATTTTAGGTAAGGATGTTTGATCAAATACAGCACCAAACAGCTGACAGAGATGACGTACAGTAGCAGAAGCACATGTAGAAGGCAGCATTGAATTAAGATATACAGATAAGGATTTGTTTTTCTCACTGTCTTCGAGTGTCAGAGACAAAATTATTGAAATTTGTCTTTAGCTGCGGCACAAATATTACCTGACAAGCAATCTTCATGGCAGAGTGAGCCAATCTGAGCTTTGTGCGGAGAGGTGGTTGAAACAAAAACATATTTATATTTATATTTAAGTAACTACATGTAACGTGAAAGGGGTAACTTGCAGTGATAAACCAACAGAGAATTATCAGCTGACTCTAAAGCTCTATGGAGCTTTATACTGTAGCGCCTTTAACTCATTGTTTTGGTTTCATAGCCCGCAACTTTACTGTTTTCATTCACTCTTACAGCAAAAAAAAAGCTCTCATAAACTCATTTTATGCTACCTGCTCAGCACCAAACAGAAGATAGACGAAGTTAGCGACCAGCTAGATGAACATAGTGGAGCAGGAGTTGGTGGAAAGCAAAACTGAGCTAATAAACTGAGTGAATATTGGACTTAATTCGTCAGGGGGCCTCAGACACCACTCCAAATGAATGCTGTTTCTCCATGTCTGCTGGATGTGTAAATTAGCAGTTGTTTGCTAACACGTTCACCATATTGATATTATAAGGTGGTAATACGTCAGTCTTGTGCTTACAGCTTGTTGCACTGCCCCCAAATGGTCAAAAAAGTCAGTTAATACAGGTTTAGTCTGATTATTTCATGTAATTCACATGTATGCATTACTGTGATATACAGTATATCGATACTGGAAAAAAAAAACTGCTTATTAATATTGTGCTGTTGATTTCAGCCAACCAGCTGTAATTACAAACACTGACAACTCACTTGTTATTTCCACTCATGCACGCACAGAACATATGAGCATACTGGCGGTCAGATGGCTGTCGGCGGTGGTCTGTGCGATATGTTCAAGTGAAACATTTTACAGACAGTGAGGTGATGATGGTGTTTGATCTTTCAGCCAATGACAGTGCTGCGTCTTTGAGGTTCGGTCGGTGTCTCGGTTCCCTCAGAAGAGGAGAGCTCTGACACACCGGTTGTGAGGAGGCCAGCTGACCTTCGACAGAACAATGCTCATGTTTGTGAGGGAGAAGCAGAAAGAGTTGGACGGAGAGAACCAGAGAGTTACTGCTTCTTCTGCAGCACAGAAGGAACATGAACATGGAGAACACAAAACAGACAATAGCAGGACTGTGAGGGGAGCTCTGCAGTCCACCTATCAGCTAACAAGAGAATGTCAACAATTAGTTAATGACAGGGATAGAGAAACAAATGAAGTGGCAAAAAAAAGTAGTTACTGGATGTAACTCCAGTTCTATGAGTATGTGCGTAGCACACAGCATTTGAGCTGAACAGACCAGCGTTTGAATTCACATATCATAGCATTGTTATGCATTTTACTCTGCCAGTTGGTGACCCAATAAAACGTGTCCGTGACACATTTTTGGGTCGCGACCCTAAATTTGGGAAAGACTTGCTTAGTGGATAGCAGTGTTGCCAGATATGAAGACAGCATGGGCCTGTCTGTGTGGAGTTTCCATGTTCCCCCTCGATCAGAGTACTTAGATCTTAACTCTGCAGCTTGTCTCTGGGTGTTGAAGAATGTTTGCCCTCTTCACAAATAGTAGGACAGGTTCAATTGAGAGGGCATGTGAAAAATGTACTCAACATAAAAGAGTTAGAAGGAGCTCAAACCCTCACTACCATTCGTAGTGTAGTTCTGTGAGTGATTGAGTGTAAGTGAAGGTTTCCTGCCTGCTAATATGTGTCGGTGAATAGTGTGTTATTTTTGAAATTTATTCTATGTATTTTTGTGCACCTGTGTCTGTATTTGATGTGTGTTTCTCTGTACTCCTACCACGTATTGCTGTGAGCTTACAAGCTCAAGAGTATTACCATGAGTTGCGTGTGAGGGGGGTTACTCAGCCTGTCTGCAGCCATCCAGTGAACCTGCTCTGAAACAGTATACCTGTGCTGAAAAGAGGAGTCGCCATTTCAGCGCTGTCTGTTTGGATCAGTGTTCCCTGTGGTATGCCCTCTGAGAGCTCCTCTGTTGGGGATCTATTCCTTTGCCCCTGACTGTTTCCCTCTGTTGACACAATGGGCCCTTTGTACCTACATATACTGCTGCTGTGGGACCTTGCTTCGTATTTTCGGCAATTATACACAATCCCACTGCAGCCATGACTCTTGTTGCTGCTTCATTGCAGAGAAATGCAATCGAATCGAGGAGAAATGCAGTAAAACGGGGAAGTGGGAAGAGGCTTGCAGGAATTAGATTGTGGTGCTGATAAGTTCCATATAGAGCGAGTAAACATGTTCTTATCTTGTTATCCAGCTTGCACATTAACACATGGTGTGTGGAGGACGTGGAGGAGGGCTTAAAAGGATAAATCAAATCCTAATCATTCTATTTGGCTTTTCCCACTCTCTGCTCTTTGTCTCTATTTCTGTTTCTCGTCGTGCAAAGAACCCCGGCGCACACGCAAGAACAATGGAGGGGTCAGAAGTACTAGCCATTTTCCTACACCTGCTGAATGCTCCAGAAATGAGTGCACAGTGATTACGTGCCCTAATGTGTGGTGTTTAAAGAGCGGTTTCCTGCAGCAGAGTTAAATGACGGTGCCCTCTGTGAAGTATTAATGATGTGGATGGATGAATCGGGTCGGCGCAAACCTGTTGACGGCAGCCGCGGCGCTCTCTTAAAGCTGCACCCAGACATCAGGCTTAACCGCTTGGCAAATTGGACATGCTTGTTGGCTGTAGCTCCAATTTATGTGCACTCTCTATTGCAGTTAGTCCATCTTCATTATTGAAAGGGCCTCTCGTCAGGTCTTGACAGAGTGGTGGAGATGGTAAAGGGAGGGAGAAGGGGAGCATAGTGGAGAATCATGAATAATGTGGAAAATAAATGCATTTGAGGCAGCGGAGCCGGCTGGCAGGAGGGTGTTGGGAGTGTTGTGAAATGCCTGGCTTTCTCTCTCTCTCTCTCCATGTGATTGTATGTGCAGCTTCTGCCAGTGGATGCTGATGCTGTGGATCCTCAGCCTTGGGGCTTTGTCTAACACACATGCAATTGGGCATAAATAGACGCGCACACACACACACACACACACGCAGAGACCCAGCTACAAGCACATCCACAAGCAGCTCTAGGCGCTGAGCTCTGGCAGGACCTCTGCAGCCTGACCAGCAAATCAGCTGTGTGTTTTGTCACTGCCACTCTGGAGACACACTTCTCGGTGGCTAGGGCCTATATCTAATAGGGTGCTGCTGTGACCCCCCCCCCCAATTTCAATTCATGCTTTGTCGAAGGGGATGTTTTTATTGCCAGATGTAGAATTTCAATTTCTCAGTGTGCCAAATTGATACAAGATGACCTGAAAAACATCTCTTAGCTCTGTAAATGCCATGTGCACTTAAGCCTCGGCTTTAGGAGTAATAGCGCTTCTCTATGAAGAGGAGAACGGGGTCTGGCAGGGTCTACCTACAGGGCCCTTTTACCTGCTGCACATATGAGCAGATGTGATGGCTCATGAGATAATTACCCACTGGGCCGGTGTGTATGCAACTGTAAGCTGAAGCAGGGGTTCCCTTCAGGTAGCTTTCCCGGTCAGGTCAGTGAACAGCTAATGACATTTAGAAGCAATAGGATGAAAGAGATGGCAGTTGTTTGTAGTCAGCCGCACACTACCTTTGTCTTATTGTCTGCCGTCTGTCTTAATCTCCCAGCCACCCTTTTCACACCACAAGGAGATCATGTTATTAGATCCCCTCCCCTGGCTCATTTGTCATCCTGCAGCACCACTCCTCCAGAGAAGGACTGCAGGAGCTGAAAAAAAGAAAGAAAACAATATAAACAGGCAGGAGGCCACAACATCAAATGTTCATCTATTACTGGCCCAGAGTCTCTTGTATCATCATTATTCTTTCAGGAATCGCACTGGGTTTATGTGCTTTTTCTTCACCCCACCCAATTTCAAGAGGCTGACAAACTTCAACCTCTCTTCTCTGTCTACCTTAACGTATTGTTTTGTATTACATTGTACCCAGTGCACTGCTTCACATCCTGCTTCACATACACTCAGTCATCCCCACCCCCACTTTCACTATCACATGCTACAGTAAAAAGTATTGTCAGTGTTCACAGTTTGCTGTCACCGCCTCAGCTGCATCTCTTTAATCTGTCCTCTTTGAGCCAGGTTGGTTTTCTTGCTGCAGAAGCGCACAGAAAGGAGGGAGTCAGCTAATTACAATAAACAAATATGCTCAGAGCCACCTATGTAGGGTTCGCATAGGTTAACAACTCCGCTATAAATGTTAAATGAAGCTTAAAATAGGATAGTATGGCATACAGTTTCCATAGTGATCTCAGCTGTGATTCTTCTGCTCCTCTGTGTACTTTCTTGGTTAGTAAAGTTTAAATTAATCTTAGACTCAAATCTGTGATACACAGAAGAAATGAGTGATTGTTTGGTGCCCCAAGGGCCTCTTTGATGTCTCTGTCATGTTTGAAGCTTTTTCTTCAATTACTGCAACTTTGTGTTTGACTGTCTTTGTTGTAATGAAATCTAATGTACTGCCGTTAATGCTATTCTGCATTAGACACATGGCAGTCATCCCTTAACGATTCCTTTCGTTCTCACATCTCTTTCTATTTCTCTCCGTCTTCTCTGTTTCTCTCTGGCTCTCTCTTTCAACAGGTGGGACAGTCAAAATGATGCGTAGGAGGTGAAACGTTGAGCCGTATTGATGGATGTGTTAACAGACAGCAGTCTCACATTGATCGTGAAGACTTCAGAACCAGAGAATGCAAATGTAGTGGAGGACACAGGTGAAAACTATTCACTTTTTTTTCTTTTTAAATGAGAAATGCACATAAAAATGTTAATTTTGCCTTTTAATTCTTTGGAAATTTGCTTTGAACATTTACAGATACTTGGTTGTTGACCTAAGATCAGAAATTTTAATTTTCCCAAGAATAATCTAGCATTCGTTAGAATAAATGAAAGCTTAATGACAACAGTTTCTCTCACAACACCTTAAAAACTTTGAAAAGACAATTAGTATTACCACATACCATGGAACTAGCTTTCTTGAATTAGATTTTCACCCTCAGTTGTAAGCTCTTTGACAAGATAAGGGGAAGGTGAAACACATCCTGTCTTTTTTAAATGAAAAGTGGAAAAAGAAACATTAAATGAAGCTTTTTAAGCTACTGTTAATCCTCTCTCCCGATGCTTCCACAACTCAGAAATATGACATCTACCTTTTCTCATAAAAAGGTGCAAATGTGAAAGCAACCATTAATTCTCTTACACTCATTCACATTCATTAGCACAGACAAAAGATTATGTGTGCGTGTGTGTGTGTGTGTGTGTGTGTGTGTAAAATAATGTTAATTCTGATTTATTTCTTTATTTCTTCAGTTTTTATTATAGGTCATACCTACTGCCTCTCTGTGAATTCTCAATAACATAAACCATTGTAATATAATCATATTTCCATCATGTAAGCTCTTGATGTAAAACTTAATTTAAATGAATCCCGGTACGTCTGCAGTGCAGTCCTTCCCTTTTACTGGACTATAAGCCCCACTGATGTTGTGCATTTTTCAAGACTCACTCAGCCACTACCTACTGCCCCCTAAAGTTTACCTCTTACCAAGCACCACTGATCCTTAGATGAGGTTTATCTTAGTGTTTCAGCTCTGGTCAGGCTCAGTGGGGACTGACTGGCCCCCACTGTGAGAATCACACAGATTATCCCCAGCGCTAGCGTGTTCCTTGAGAGGCACCGAAAGAAAAAGAGGAAGAAGGAGAGGATGGAGAATGAGAGTAGGAAAAAGAGAGGTAGAGGAAAGGGTAAAAGCGGCTCCATTGAGCAGGAATAGGGCAGCTCTCTGAGGAGGATGGCCATGAATCATGCTGCAGTTACTCACCACTTATTATGAACATCCTGTACTGGCTGGATTGATTTCCCCCCACCATTCACAAAATGTCATATAGTGAAGATGGAGCAATAGGTAGCAAGCGGCTTCTGTGGCTGGCCTACCAGCTGGATGAGTGAACGCCCCAGGTGGCTGAGCTGCAGAACGGCTAGCTCGGCATTTTACGAATGTAAAAGCCTCCATATAACAGGGATAAGGAGCAGGGAAGTTGGAAGGGAAGGAGATAGCGAGCAGAAAAGGGAGGAAGAAGGGGATGGAAAGGGGGGATGGGAGTGAGGAATGATTTCAAAAAGCCATTAAAAGGAGGAAAAGGCCATGTCAGCTGTTTTCATTTGCATTGTATTTCATATTGTGATATTTGAGCTATTTTATTCCTTCGGCCACATGGAGTGGATGGATGAGTTTTCTTCATGTTAATATCAGGGACAGATGGTCGTCATATAGAAATATTCTTATATTTTCTGTTTTTGTCCTGTTTATAAAGTGAGTGAATGTGGATTGTATGTGAAGAGAGAAAAAGCATGGATGCATGTGTGTATGTGCATGTGTGGCATCTGACACACTAATAGATGAGGCCACAGACGCCAACTTCATGTCCATGACCATGTCCCTCGGCATGGGCTCGTCTCCCTGCAGAGCCGCCTGGCAAAGAGCAGCTCGGGCTTGCCTCAGGTGGATGAAGCCCTGAACGTCACGGCTAGAAACGTAGACGAGGCTCGGAGAGCTGCGAGCGCTAACTGGTCTGGTCTGGTCTGGTCTAGTTTGGCGGTGGTCGGGCTGTCTAGCATGGCTGGGCTTGGCAGGGCTGAGGATCAGAAGATCACCACCTCCTGCCAGCAGCCGGGCTCCTTCCATATGCTCTGTGGTGAATGTCCTTGCCAGCTTGTATGAGCTGTGTCACATCCAGCTTCAGTTTCTATTCAAGGAGCACTTCTCCTGATAACACAATTACAAAACTACAACTGTGTTAGGATGATCTCAGAGTGTGCGAAGCTTGTTTTTTATTAGTACATGAGCTGCTCTTTTTGTAAGCTAGATATTGAATTCTGGCAGCAGTGAGTATTTTGGATGTTTATCATGTTTACATTTGCCAGCTCAGATGCAGTACTAACATTATGCTGTACCATATCAGTGAATATGAGGCTGCCGATCCCCCTTTGACCTCTAATGTCAAACTTGATTTGTCATCTACAGTCATTGCTGTAAGACCCCGTGTGTGTGTGTGTGTGTGTGTGTGTGTGTGTGTGTGTGTGTGTTTGTGTACCTGTCTGACTGACTGATCTGTGGCACATTCTGAACAGCTGAAGAGCTAATGGTCCAGCTGGAGACAGATGGCCTCTCGATAACACTATACCCCCAAGCCAATACTCACACTCTATCACTCTCTCTCTCATACACACACACACACACACACACACACACACACACACACACACACACACATGCATGTATGTACATGCGCACATGCATTCACGCATGGACACACTCTCTCTTTCTCTGTCTCTCTCTCTCTCTCTCTCTCTCACACACACACACACACACGCACCAGAAAATCACATGCACGCACACATTGGATAGGATAGATTGTTAATCCATTATAAACCCTGAGGAAACACATTTTTCAATATGAGTTTAATGTTTCACAGCAATTTTGAACAATCTTTTGGCAATATTAGGTGGCAGCTTAGGTTTCATGCGAGCACAGGGGGATAAAGGAAGTTAATTTCTCCACTTTTTTGTAATTTCCCTCTTTCTGTGGCTTTGCTTCTTTGTGGGGCTAATGAAAGAGATAAGTAATAATTTCTTTATATTTTCCTTATCTATGAGTGCTGGAAAATTACTAGGTAGATTCTGAGCACTGGAACTGTTTACATTTAATTCCAAATAAATGCAAATGAATTGTCCACACCTGGAAAAAAATCATTGCAGTCCTCCTATGCTTCTCTCTTTACAATAAGCGCCATACAAAGGAATGTGTCTCAAAATGTAATACTGAACAGAAAACACTTGTTAAATGTAGAAAAAGATATCTGTCCTGACTCGCCACACACAACATGTGTCAGTAACATGCTTTTGCTCTGAGGTCATTTTGGCTCACAGATTGAAGGGAACTGATGGCAAACGCCTCGCTGTGATGCTTCTGCAGCCTCTGACAAGTTGCTGCTATAACAGGTTTTCTGACTCCGAGAGGAAGAGAGAGGATGCATATTTCTCCTGAGGTTTTATTAATTAAGGATGACAGTAGCACAGTCGTATACCAGAGCGCCTACTAAAAAGTAGGCGCTCTGGTTGCTCCAGTGTGTCTGCAGGCCGCAGACCAAGAGAGACCTGCCCTCAGAAATTTCATTACCTCGTTAAATCACTCTCAAATCATATCCACATTCAAAGATTTACTCACCATCAATACAGCCATGTTGAATACTGTTTGTTAAGCAGTTTTCCCCTCAAGCATTTATAACTACCTCAATAATGATTAGGCGCATCCATTCTAAAATGGGGGACGCTGCTAGTTAACCTCTGTGAACACATTAATTGCTGTGGTATGTTTTTCAATTTTCAATTTTTTTCTGGCATGATTTTAAAGACTATGTGTGAGGCAGCAGCTTGGGATTATAGAGGGAGGCAGGTGTAGATGATATTGGTTATACAGTCTCCAACATATGGGCCTGTCGTGTCCCATGTGTACGTACCTGCCTCCGCTGCTGTCATCTAATTATGCAGAGCAAACAAAGCTATCTGCCTGCTGCTACAAACCCGCTTCTGTGGGTTTTGATTGTTACTCATCAGATGGATGTCTTCAACTGATTAAGACATTGTCACAATCGACCTGTAGAAAAAATCACCAAAACCCACTTTCAATTTAGTCATTACTGTTATTGTTGCTGCCAATCTGTGTATTTTAAGGTATCTTGTTACCTTAGAACTAACTTGGATCTGCGTCTATACAGATGAAATGCTAAAGGGAGGGAGGTAATGCAAGATGACGGCTTTAATTTGATCTCACATATTGCTCTTGGGTTGGTAAAGGAAGACTGAGCTAACATTATCTTTAGTAACCCAATTAGTAACATTTTGAAGTGACTCTTCGTACTCTCTGTCTGTGAATGAAAGCTGTATTTAACACACAATTCAAACTATTATCTCATGAAATAAATGCAAAATTGTAGTCATTGTAGTCAAATTATTCCATTGATCCCTAACACCCACTTTCAGGACACTCAGTTTTTGTTTATGAGAACTGCTTCCTGTAAGAATATGATAACATTGCTCATTTTGTTCTATTACATAGAACAATTGCATTTCTAGCAGTTCTTCATCGCTTTAACTTAAGCCGCCATGTTAAATTAATATGACGCAGGTGACTCCATTTGTGAGTCACCTTCCTCGTGTTTTATGTGTTCTGAGAATTTGGTAGGAATTTTTATGTCTGTGTTACTTCTTGCCTGGTCTAGACTTTTACATTTGAACATCAAGCAGTAATGGGTAAGAAGTTGTCCTTACCCAACTTGTCATTGCTAATACCTCTGAATTATTAATGTTTAAGGCTGCCATCACAAAATGACATTTTGAGCTCTAGGGGGTTAATTGACACTAATTGCATTTCAGCAGCCTTGAAGAAATGTCAGTGTAACTACAGAACAAAAACAATGTAATTTAACTTCAGACTTACAGTTCAAAGAGTTGTAAGAGCTGAAATCTTTTCTTTTTTTTTCCCCTGCAGGGGTATGTGAGCAGAGTGGTGATCTGAGTCTGTGCGGGCTCGTTGATGCTGCTCTCCCTCCATCCTCACCTCCTCCTGCCGTAGAGACTTCACAGCAAGCCTGCCCAACACAACAGAGCACCACGCCTACATCACCAACCCTCCCCCTGCCCCTGGGCACTGACTCCTCTCTGAGCCTGACAGCGGCCCCCTGCCCTCCCTCCAATGACGCTCCGACTGTAGTCCCCCACCTTCACCACACTCCCTCTCCCACATCACTTCCCACCCCAGCTGTAAGCTCCTGGGGTCCAACAGGAGACACCCAGAAGACTTCCCTTCTGCTGCCTGTTGCCCTCCCTCTGTCAGCTACAATGATGGAGCCTGGCACTGTGTCTGCCCTGACAGAGGAATGTCTTCTTCAGCCTACCCGCACCTGCCTCGGCTGCTTCATTGAGACCCATGATGCTACTGACCCTAATTCCATCCAGAACCCGCCCCATGACCCTAACACCAACCCTGACACAGAGACTGGGCTAAGTGTAAGGATAGGGGATGTGAGCCGAGAGGACTTCTCTGACATCAACAACATCAGCATCCAGTGCCTGAGCCATGCGGGGGAGGCAGTGAGTCACTATGGAGAACAGCTCCTCTCTGACCAGCTACTTAGCTTTCCTCTGCCGAAAGCCCCAGGTGAGGGCAAGAGAGTGGATGGAAACAAAACAACAGAGGACTGTGATGACCCAGAGGATGATGCAACAGCTAAGAACTTGTATGAGGGACTGTTACTGGACAAAGTGAGCGGAGAGGAGGTTCTGCTGGCTAATGCCGGCCAGGACTGGGGCTACTTTGAATCCTTCATCAGTGAGAGTAAGATGGAACTGCTGGACCTTTGTTCTAAGAATGAACTGTCAGTCAACCTCTTCTCTGAGGAAGATGTTGACAATCTATTCGATGATGAAGACGATGATTCAACTTTAAGCAGTGATGTCTGTTCGCTGAAGATTCGCTATGAGTCTTTCCAGGACAACATGAGGGAGAAAACAAATGTGCTCCAGGAGGAGACACAGTTCAACTTCTTCCCTAGTGTCCTGGCCAACTGTGCCAAGAAAGAGGAAGGAGCGGGAGTCTTGAGGAGGAGTGCTGAGGAGCTTCAGCCCAAAACTGATGAGCTCATCCTGGAGACAGGACAGGAAGGAAAGGCTGGGGACTGCAGTGGTAGGAGCCCCCTTGGTGGTTCCCAAGGCTCACCCATGTCTACTCCCAAAGTGAACTACCTAATGGACTTTAATTCCACAGAGGAGTCAGGCGAATTTAGTGATGACAGCTCCTGCACTGGCTCCTCCTCAGACACCCTGCAGGAGGGCAAATTTAAGAAGGGCCACTCAAAGAGATTGCTCAGCCCCTCTAACCCGCTCAACTATGGTTTGCGCTCCAAGAGAAAGGTTCGATACAGCGATGATTACTTATATGACGTTGACTCGCTTGAGAGTGAGAAGAATGCAGAGAAAAAAGAGAAAGGTCCCTCTGGTCAAAAAGAGGAGGAGGATGTAGACTGGTGCCCCAAAAAACGTCGGAAATCCTGTCGTAAAGAGCCACCAGTGGTCATCAAGTACATCATCATCAACAGGTTTAAAGGAGAGAGACTCATGTCGGTGAAACTGGGCAAGTTGGACCCTGTGGATGCTACTGTGAGCTTAAACACTGACACAGTAAGCAAATATGAGACACTGGCTCCTCTAAAGGATTTCTGGCAGGAGAGGCAAAGAGAGAGACAGGAACAGCTTAAGCTGGCTGCCAGAGATAAACAACAACGTGGTTTTCATCTAAACGGACGCCATCATCGCCCTTTTAATTCTAGTCATCCCAAAAGGAAATACAAGATTGCAAACAGGCTTAAGGTTCAGAGGATTCATACTGTGGAGCAATCAGCAACAGCACAGGGCTCCCCTCTCTCTGATCAGGGCCAGGGAGGTATCACTAAAGAAGAGGCCACCCCCACGGTAGGGGGAATAATAGCAGCCCCAGGCCTCCCAGTCACATTAGACACAAACTCCATCACGCACACAGTCACAGCCAAGAGCCGCTCCCAGGAGAGGGAGGAGAGGGAGGGGAGGAGATTGGGAGGAAATAAAACAGTCAGGATAAGGAAATTCAAAAGCGAAGCCAGGCTGAGGAGCAAGAAAATGAAAGAGGCAGAAGGAGAGGAGGGGAGGAGCGTGACAAATGAAACGGATGCCTGTGTCGCTGCGGCACAGATTGAGGACCCTACTGCTGGGTTAGAGGAGGCAGGCATTAGCTCAACTACAGTCAAACCCCATTTCTCAGACAATACCACCAACGCTCACACATCTGAGGAGAAATTCCCCTTTGTTTCGTCCACCTGCTCTCCTGACAAAGCCTCCTCCTCAGAGGGGGTTGAGACGGGTGTCCCTGTCATCCCGGGGGGCTACCTGCAGACCCTGTTAGATGCTACAGACTCCTCTGGTAGTGCAGCTATCTCTTATTTCCCCCAGCAGCCCTCTAGGCAGCAGTATCCTCTGGGGCTAACCCTAGAGGAGAAACAGTTTTCTTCTCTGCAGCTCGCTCAGAGCTGCGTCCTCTCTCCTCCCTCCGAGTCAGAGCTCCAGCAGTCTCCCCAGAACTGTCCCAGCTTCCCCCAGATGTGGCACCCACAGCTCTGCACAAGTCATAGCCAGAGCTTTGGGCCTGAGACCCCTGAGACTCCCATCTTACCCAACAACTTCCCAGCTGCTGTGCCCCTGAATGACAGCCTGCCAGTGTCTAACTACAGCCAGCTGAGCCCTGAGGCTGACAGGCTGCTTTATGAGAAGAGCTACCTGACTGAGGCTGGGCTGCAGCCTGGGGCAGATCTGCAAGTGTGTCAGTCTGCCTGTGTGGAGGGCCAGGTGCAATACCAGAGAGGGTCCCTGTGCACAGACAATGGCAGGCTCATCAGCTATGACTCAGTGGGCTCTCTGTCAGCCTCCTCCAGCAATTACAGCTCCCTCAGCCTCAAGTCTTGTGAGCGAGAGGGTGAGGAGGAGGGCCGAGACAGTTTCTTAGCTCATTGCAGTCCTAAAGTGGTGATTCAGCAGAGTGTGGACGCCCTTACCCCACTCAGGGAGTCCTCAGACCTGCTGGACATCTCCAACTTCACCCCTGACAAGTTTAGACACTCATCACTGTCAGAGCTTTCCCCTCCTGAGACCCCCAACCTGTCCCCCCAGGTGGTGGGGCGTGAGATGAAGATGGCAGGGAATGTTGGAGAATACCAGGATGTGAATGATATGACTATGGACTGCAATAGGGAGGTTAAGTGGAACTGTGACGTTATGCAGCAACAAGAGCACACAGCAAATGCATACACAGTGGAAGACAGCCAGTTTCCGCTGCACAACTTTAACAGTCAGGATGTGTTATGTTTAGATAAAAAGGAGTTGGGAGTTACCGAATTTGATGAACAGACTGGTGAGATGTTGGCTGCTGCGAAAAGCATAAAGTCAAAGAGGAAAGGCAATTGCAAACAGACAGCTGCAGGACAGAGCCCAAAGAAAGTCCGGGCTCCCAGAGCTCCTAAGTCAGAAAAGGTCAAGACCCCCAAACAAAACTCACGTTCCACCAAAAAGATAAAGGCCATGTTGGAGGGTAAGGCAGCAAAGAACCAGGCAGGTGGGTGCGGCACAGGCCTGACTGACAGTAGCAGCACTGGAGACTGGTCTGGCACCGGCTGGTCAGAGAGCAACAGCCTGGTTGGGGACGACCAGAGAGAATTCGAGGAGCCCTCCAATATTCTGTCCAACATTGTCTCTGGCATGGCTGAGGTCCAAAGGTTCATGATGGCCTCCATTGAGCCGCTGTGGAATCCCATGTCTGAGGCCTGCATGCCCTCTGAGGCCAATAGCCTCAACCTAAAGACCCTCAAAATCTTGGCAGGCACAGAGGCTGACCTGAAGAAAAAAGGAGCCGTGCTAACAGGGGCTGGGAGAGGCAGAAAGGCAGGGGGAAAGGGAGGAAAAAACCAGGCCAAATTCAACCCCTCTCATCCCTTATTCCCCCAACTAGCTCTGGGCTGTAACATGTTTGATAAACCCAACTTTATTAACCCTGGGCCTGCACACAAAAAGCTGTACCGCCACAAGACCAGTGCAAAGTTCCCTCGGATTGAGACACTGAAGGGGAAGCGAGCTGAGAGAGACCCAAATAAGGACATAGCACTGATGACCTCTTTTGAGAAACTGAGGTAATATTTTGTTATCAGCTGCTGTTGCACCCCCTTCTCACTTTCCCCCACTACCTGCTCAGCCCTCCCTCCCAAGCATACCTACACTGACGCTATGCCAGAGCTGCATGAGTACTCCGTTCCCCCTGACTACTCCCACTTCCTTTTAACCCCCCCGAAGAAGAAATTAATATCTGCATGAAAAACTTCTTGTACTTTGCAAACTACCTATTGAGTGATTGTGTCAAGCTTGATTGAGATTTGAAACGACCATGGCTGCATTTTTCTTGCTTTTGTTGTTTCTGCTTTGTTTGTTCTTCTTATAGTCGTTTTTGTTTTATTTTTGTCTGAAAAAAAGAATAAGCCTTGAAAACAGTTCTGTCGCCTTTTTGAGGAACTTTGTTTTTGTATTTTCTCAGCAGAACTAGCTCCCCTGAATTATGTATTTATTCCCCTTTTCCCTAAAGATGTAGCTATATACACAAATGCATTGAGTGACATCTTTGCACCCCTCCTCCTCATCTGTTTTTGTATGCAGAATATGGATGTCCTGTTGTTGCTGTCCTTCATACACTGCCTGGCTCATTTCAAGAAGGAAACCTTCAATTAATGAGCCCTATTTAAGCCCAAGACATCTTGAAAACACAAGATGGGACCATTTTGTATTGATGACATATCAGACCTTGTCTTTTTTTCCCCTCAAAGTTGGAATGACTCCCCATTTCCTTTTATCAAGCGTTTCTTTATCCTCTGGAGTTTAGAGGAACTGGTTATCTAAATTTACATTTTTACGCCTTGCAAATTCATAAAAGCTCCACCCTCAGAGTATTTTTGTCAATGTTGTTGTACAGGGACATGCAATATTTGCAAAAAAAAGATGATTATAATCTTAAAATCAATGTGCCAAAAGTAACAATGCTGTGTAAATGACCTCTTATATATGTGTGAATATTGGCTGTTCCTCTTTTCTATCCATTGGAGTATTGGCTGCTCGGGTTGGAGACTCCTTACAGAGACTTGCCACTACAGGAATTCTTCATTTGGGACGTTTCTTTCTTCTCTGACGAAAGGCACCAACAGCTGACAGTGGTACACCACCACTCACTAAACCAAATCAGAAAGACTCTGAATTCTCCTCGTTTCCCCCACTTTGTTTGCCAAATTCAATTTACCTCAACATCGCCTGGCACCAAGAAGCAACAAGAGAGAGGCAAAGGGGAGATCTTCTCTGAAGGCTACTGTAGAGGAAGAGGATGAAAAAAGAGATGTTCAAAAGAGCTTTCTCTGGACCAAGGAGAGTGTAGTGCAGATGTTTGAGGGTAAGCAAGGGTAAATCATTTGTCAGTTGGGGCTGTGCCTCACTGAATAGCTGTTTTGTACTGGAAATTCAAGGCAGTTTATTTCTCATAGAGATTCTGATGCACACATCAGTCGTGAATGGACATTACATTTTTGCAGTTAGATTTAATGTGAATGTGAAAGCAGTTTTCAGTACAAATGGAATCAGTAACCTTGTAAATGAAGGAAAGCATGTCTTTGCATTAGCTCCACATGGGAATCTTACTTCTATCTTACCTGAACTGGTAATTTAAACAGTAATTTTTCTTGACATTCTCATGTAATTTATTTCTTAACACTGCCATACTTTATAAGTTGCACCACTGGTGTATTCGGTCTCTGATTATTTTTGGTTCATTTTTCGCATAATGTCAAATTTTTACTTCTTTCTTTTAAAGCTACTTTCTTTTATACGTCTTTAATTGTCACCTCAGTTTGATGGGTCAGTTTTTTGGCAGAAAATATTGTTACCAGAAAATCAAGGCCAAATAAAGGGACAAATTGGAAGAAAAATAATATATTTGTGCTATCTGATCCAGTGTATTCCCAGGCTATTTATATTAAGTATTTTGGACTCATTCACTGCCTCACTATCCTGAATTAAATCCACCTTAAAATGAATCATGCAATCACATTTAATCGTTATAAAAATTTTTGATTTTATATACTAAATGAATTTCAGGAGCAATCCAGAGCCCCTTAACTGGTTACAAGAGTATCTTTTACAAATATATACTCAAACAATAGGCCTATATTTTCTCTCTCTTTTGAATGTTAAATATAATTTTTAAACACAGCAGTAATTACATGAGACTGCATGGAGATGTGCGGACAAATTGAAGCTTGATGTAAAAACAGGCCTTGTCACACTGGATATGGTAATTCTGACGCACTGGTGATAGTAATTGACTGCTTGCATATGGCAAGAATCATAATCAATCTTTCTCTGTCTCTTTTTTTCTCTCCTCTCTGCCATGATCCTTTGTTTCTTTTCTCCAGTGTATCAGGGTTAGGACCAAGACAAGCTGCTGATGGGAAGCTCCACACGGGCTGCAAGCCCATTTAGTCTGCCTTCTCTCATTTCTGCCTATTGTCAAATTGAATGTACTTCTATGAGTTCATAGTTTTTGTTTTTCTTTTCATTTTTTCTTCTTTTTGTTTTTAAAATGTGCCACTGTTTAGCTGCCTCATGTTAATGGTGCTAAGAAAGCTGACAATTGTTTTCGTTTCCTTTTTTTTATTTTTTTTATTTTTGGTTTTTTGTTTTCCCAGAGTTATCAAAAAAAGAAATGCAAAATAGATTAGGTACCTAACCCTCTTTATGAATGTATATTATAATGTTATGTTTGATGTATTCACTTCATGATTCTTTGACATTGATTGGAATTACTTTTGCTCTTTTCATTAAAAGATTACCGAGCTTTATATATACTGTCTAGAGTTGTTACCAGAAGGAATCTTAATGAACTCTTGACACTACAAAATCTTGTATATTTTTTGTGTGCCAATTTGTAACATATTTTGTAAGTGTATATTTTTCTTAGAAAGTGCTGTGAAGTATTTGTGTGTGTGAGTAACCTTTTATGCGCCTCTATGGGCAGTGGAAAGGATATACAATGACAAGTTTCTGGTTTTAAAAACCAAAATATGAAAGTATCAACAGAAAACTAAAAATATTTACATTTTGTTGGGAGTTTTGTAATAAGACCATGATCTTGTTGTGAGAGTGTTGTGTTACTGTGCAAAACACAAATAAGCAAAGAAAAAAAATGAAAACTTGGAAAAAAAAAATATAATTTGTGAACAATTTGCTGTTTTATAGATTTTCATGTAAATTATTTGAGTATTATTTAGTTTTTTGTTTTGTTGTAACTGTTGCAAAGGTTTTAAATATTTGTGATCAAGCCTGTATGGTGATAATGTAATATTGGTAACTTGCTGAGTTTTGTAATAATGTTTATGGAGTAAATATACAAATTAAAATAAGATTTTGAATGCTGCTTTCTGAAGAGAGTTGGGTTGTGTTTTTTACCGCCCACCCGTTGTTGTTTTCAGTAACTACAGCATAAACAGTAAACATAAAATCTCCACACTATTAACTTCTCTGCAAACAAATTCAGTCCATTCAAAATAATAGTTACAAAAGGTTATGGCATCCAGTTTTGTGAAAACACTTACTATTACAAACAACTTATTGAGAGATCTTGGTGGTACTATAATACAATAATAGTAATGGGGAAGAATATAATCTGTTATATTTAATGTTTGTTCTTGCCACAAAATGTGTAAGTGTAAATACAACCTTAATAATTCCAATTAGTCTGTCCTTATTTGTTATATTGGAAGATTCTTGGACGAAAGGCATTTTAATTTCTGCACGTCTGGCTTTGGCTCATGTTATATTAATGTCATATCTAATTAGCACACAGGGTCAGGCATTGCTAGAGTGACTGCTCATCCATAACTCTGAGCTGGGCTGCTGTGGTCCACACTGCAACTCATTCTGGCATGCTTAATTGGAGCTGGAGATACTGTCTCAGACCATAAACAGATCCTGTGATGTATGCCTCCAAAATTGTCAGGTGGTATTAGCATTGTTTTTGTTCTTTAGTCACCCATAGCAGATAAGGGAGCAAGCAAATTATAAGATGGAATGTCTAATGCAATGGATCAGGTACACCTGTGGTTATTAAATGAGATCCTAGTTGTTTTGTCAGTGCGTGCTCACACTGCATAGACAGCCATAGACTCTCATTAGGACAACTGTTTGTCATTAGGGCAAGTGTTTATGTGTTTGTTTTTTATCATTACTGAGAGGACTATATAGAATACCATTTTGAAAGAATCAGCATGTCTATTTCTGCATGTTTTCGTAATGTAGGTATGTACTTGTACTTAATGAGTCAAATCACAAGGACCTACAAACAACACCAATTACTCAAACACATTTTTTTTGTTTGGCTGGCAGATTAGTTCTAAAAGAAAGACACTTCTTTAAATTCAGACTTTTGCAGACTAATCTGATGTGTTAAATTCAATAAGATGGCATAGTACAACTGCTAGGTAAATCCTTTTTTGTGTTAGAACAATAGCTTTAAGCCATTGCAGAGGCTTTCAGCAACTGCTATAGCTTTACTGATAGTATATAACGCAGTTTTCCTAAACATGCGTCTGTGATAGCTGCAGCTATGGTTGCTAGCTCGTTTTCAGGTCACCACTGGGTCTCTTCTGGCATGCTGCTGTATCAATACTGTCCCACCTCCACCCACAAAAATGTCTAGGGCCTGCTATAAGCCTTTGGTGTTTCTTCCTCTAAAAAAAAATCTATACTTCTTTTACTTTTTTAAATGAGAGTTTTAAGGATAAAGAGAAATTTTCTCCTCGACTTTGACTCTGCTATTGGACCTTTTGGACTCGGATGCATTGTGAAATTTCTGCCTTGCATTTTTATTTACATACAAAGACATTGAAAAACAAAAATCCACTTTGACACTATGGGATAATGTTTGTACATTAATATACTGTAAATATCCAAATTTAGTTAAACAGTTAAAAATATTATGTCTTACATATGTATCATTTGTCATTCTCTTTCAGATACTTTTCACTGCGACAGATTTGTGTTTACAAAAAATATTTCTCAAGTTGCTGTTCTTATACACTATTTTGTGCGCTCAAATGAATTTAATTGGAATACTAATGCTTAATAATTATTATTGATACAAGTCACTAACACAAAAAGCATCAACAGACAGAAGGTTTGACATGAAGTTAGTAACACAGTAAGTTATTGGCTTGGCAAAAATATTTTTTCTGTATTCTGTTTATTTAGCATTGAAAGTATAGAGAGGAAATTAAACCTCAATGGCAAAATATTTTTTAACATTGACCATTTATAGGCTATTGCCTTTGTTAAACAAGAGAATGGAAACCACACTGGAATACAAATGGTCAAAATGGAATTTAATATTACTATGATAATGACATAATACTTTAGTAACTATAAAATACATTAGGTGCTTCCATTTATGATGTGACATAGGCCATTGGATGCTATAAGGTAAATGCCATGCATGATTATGAACAAAAAAACAGATAAATATTTATATATATAGATAATAAATAATGTTATATATGCTGGCCATTTAAGCACACTGGTGTTCCTACAGGTCTTTGTCCTCCAGCCTGAATTCTGCAGAAGGTAAGAGTACTGGCATTTACAACCGCAGCGTGACGCTACAGCTGAACAGTGTCACACTGTCCAAAACAAACAGCCCTTTTCTGACGCTCGTCTCAGGCGGCCTGGGAACTCTGACGCCCTGAGGTTGGTCTTTCAGGCAGCCCCACGACTCGCCCCGCCTCGTTCTCTGCGATTGGCAGATGGAAAGCCCCGTGTCTTGCGGTTCCTGTGTCTACCTGGGAGGTTTCGCTCAGGGGAAAGGCGCCTCGCGTGTGCGTGTGCTCGGTTTCCGGAAGATCAGCGTAGCCTTCCTAAAAGAAAGAAAATGGAATCCTGAACTCGCACTTGAGCTAAACAGTCGAGCGTTTTTCAGAGACCATCGGAAGAGTAACCGGGCCGTGGGATTACATTGCTACTAACGTCACTGAGCAGGTAACGTGGCAGGGGTTTGGTGACAGACTGTGTATTCTTTCCGATTGCCTTTATTTCCGTTAGCTAGCTAATTGTAGCGGGTTTGCTCCGGTTAGGTCGTCGTTAGCTTGCGGCGATGCTAACATTATCGCCAGTGTTACTTTTTTATTTTTTTTATTACTGAAACCCTCGTGTGTGTTTTTTCCATGAAAGCCCAGTAACGATAAAGAAGACAAATATCCAGTCCGCGCCATTGTTTCCCGACATCGGCGATATTTGTGCCAAATACGTATTAACGTTGAGGTAGTGTAGCCGAGGCCACTTCTTACGAAGCTACGTGCTAAGTTAGCGTTAGCTCGCGTTAGCAATCCCGTCGGCAGTGCATGTAGTTAGCCAATGTGGAAGCTAACTAGCTGTAGCTTTAGTGAAAGCTCAACATTACCGGGGTTGTTTGGTCACCTGAGAAGCTTGTTTGTATCGCACTCACCCGATTGCCAGTCGTTCATGATTTGACTTTACGTGCGACTACAAACGGGTCCTCCTTTATAGCTAGTAGTGGTTGAAGTTGGCGGTGTTAAAAACCGTGTACATTGCTAATAGTCAGCCAGCCAACGTATGCTAAGCTGGATGATGCCATTTTGTTTTTATCTCGACTTTGACCAACATACTGCTTTCCCGTGGGACTTAAAAACACACACCCCGTCACATTAGGTACAGATATTGAACAGCCACATCGTCCAGTGTGTTCGGGAAAAGTACGTTGTGCGTTACGATAAACGCAACTCGGCAAGCTGGTGTTGCGTTTATCGTAACTTAAGCGCGTCGGTTTGCCTTGTAACCAGTGGACGTAAACCGTGCTAACATTAGCTACTGGCTCGATGTTCTCCTCAAATATTGAGTGTGTCGCATTGTGATGCTGTATTTTGACCCGAGTTTTCCATTGACGACATATTCCCTGGTTGATGGTAATGTAGTGATTAGGCCTTTTAAATTAATCATAGATAACAGAGTGGAAATACTTTAAGGTGTCAAATAAGATATTTTCATGTGCCTTTGGTAGTGAATCCCTCTTGCATAATCCTATTCTAAATCTGAGCAGTCTTACTACCTTAAATCTTCTGATTAGATGTAGAGTCAACAAGCAGGGCATATCCATCTGTTCTCGATGTACATCTTATCCTTTCTATTTGCTGCCACAGCTGGATCTTGCTGAAGATTGGAGAACATCCCTCGACCTCCCTCCCTTCTGAATCAATGGAGGGGTCTGACAGTTTAGAGCAGAGTGGCAGTGACCAGCCGGAGTCACAGCGCAGAAGGCAGCTGGACCGCCTGGGCAGGGAGGAGGCCTTCTACCAGTTTGTCAACAATCTCAGTGATGAGGACTATCGTCTCATGAGAGACAACAATCTTTTGGGCACCCCAGGTAAAAAAAAAAAAAAAAAAACCCTTTTAATCTAATTACACTAGTCTTGTGACAGTAATCTGTGACTGTAGAAACGTTGACGTATGTATAATTTTAAGCAACTCAAAGTGTAATTATATTTATTATAAAATAGATAGGGCTAGGTATCGGTACTCTGTAAATTCCATGTATTCGGAGTGACTTAAAATGGTACCAACTCGCATCACACAGATGCCGTCATAAAGTTCCAGCAACTGATCCAACTAAGCACATGTGTACCATAGGATTCAGTCATTTTGAGTTTAGCTTCACTTCTGTTTTTTTTTTTTGTTGTTGTTGTTACTTTTCATCTAACAATTAAATCCTCAGTCATTTATCTGCTCAACATTTGTATGCTTAGTCAGAGCTGTACTGAATTCCATTCTTCCCTTTCAACGTTTTAAACTGTTGACAAAAAGTGATAATATCAATTTAGACAAACTTAAATAAAGACGCTATTAGATTAATACACTGTGGCTTACCCAAAACTTTTATTTACACTGTATGTCATGTGCTTCACATCGAAGGTCATCCAACAGGGCTAATAAGTAGGCTACCATGTCTCTTGGCATGTCAGGCATGTCTGGTCCAGAAAAAGTGAACATGCTCCTTTTACTCACTTGGTAACTAACCCCCCTTATCTGTTATGTTGTTGGGCTATGGTGTCGCCTAAGTTATACTGCAACCCACCTGCTGTTATAAGTTATATCAGTTATAAAGTTTTATATTTTGAATATCAGATTTTGAAATATTTTTGGTGTAGTGCTTTCACTCGGTGCTGGTATTACTTCAATGGTACTGCTCATCATTTTTATAATGGCACCCAGCCCTATAAAGCTGTGCTTCAAGACAGTTTACAGGTTTGCCGTTGCAAACTTTTCAATCATAATTTAGTTGATGATATCATCACGTTATCTATTTATGACCTATTTGTAAAATCTGTGTCCTCATCTTTAAACATCTCCTACTTGCCCAATACAATTAGAGGTGATAATAAAAGTTAAGCTTAGGTAGCTGCCTCTAGTTTTGGATATGTCGCTATGCTCGAAACGCAACAGCCTACGGACTACTGAAGACACCCAATCCATCTCTGTGCCAGGACAGTAGGAGGGGGAATGTAAGTTTGGAGCACCCTGCAAGCAGAGGGCAGTGAATGGACAGCGGCACGCCCTGGTAAGTCTAGAGGTTTTCAGCATTGTCCTGTTGCTGTGTTCAAAGAAAACCAAACAGCTCTATGGGCCAATACAGTACAAAAATTTACACCAGTTCTTTTCTTTTTTGACATATGTGCAGTACAGTACAAGAGTTTTACTTTTTCACTTTAGTTCTCTACCTGCTAGATATGTAGCTGTTACAGTGTGTCCCTCTGACGACTTCAACTCTTTCTATGCATTAAATCAGAAAATATTTGTTCTTATTGTAGGGAGTTAAGCTTTCAATTCCTCACAGCTACCTGCAATGTCTTTCTCCCTGCTTACATTGATGGTCAGAGTATAGAGGAGGAGGAGAGGAAGGAACACTTAATAACAAGGAATACGTGGAGTGCCAAAAATTCATTTTTCATTTTAATAACGTACTGTTGTTTTGTTTTGTAATGTCTCTTTCAGGAGAGGTAACAGAGGATGAGCTGTTTAGTAGACTTCAGCAAATCAAAGATGGTCCAGAACAGCAGAATAACACCCCCATTACTGAAAGTGGAGAAGATCCAGTTGGTAAGTTTGCCATTTATTTATTTATTTTTACTCTGTGATTTACTGTCAAATTCGGATATGATTTGTCACTGTTAACTCTGCTGATTTTCAGAACCACCAGAAAGCTCTGAGGATCCTCCCAGTGGGGATAGTCTCTTGGACTGGCTGAACACAGTGAGGCGCACAGGCAACACAACTAGAACTGGTCATCGTGGAAACCAGTCATGGCGGGCCGTAAGCCAGACCAACCCAAACAGCGGCGATTTTCGCTTCAGCCTGGAAATCAGTGTGAACCGCAACCTGGCTGAACAGCAAGCAGCTGCTGAAGGGGAGCAGGAGCCTGCAGAGGAGCCCGCAGGGGAGCCTGCAGAGGAGCCTTCAGAGGGGCCTCCAGAGCAGTCTCAACAGGGGCCTCCAGAGCAGCCTCCAGAGCAGCCTCAACAGGGGCCTCCAGAGCAGTCTCCAGAGCAGTCTCAACAGGGGCCTCCAGAGCAGCCTCCAGAGCAGTCTCAACAGGGGCCTCCAGAGCAGTCTCAACAGGGGCCTCCAGAGCAGCCTCCGGAGCAGACTCCAGAGCAGCCTCCGGAGCAGACTCCAGAGCAGCCTCCGGAACAGTCTCCAGAGCAGCCTCCGGAGCAGTCTCCAGAGCTGACTCCAGAGGAGCCTCCAGAGGAATCTCCGGAGGAGCCTCCAGAGGGCCAAGAAGTGGTGGCAAATGTTGAACCACCGGTCCCCATGGAGACAGAAGTAGTGGAAGAACCAGTTGTAGAGGAGTTGGCTGTCATAGTGGAACCAGAGCCTGAACTGGAAGAGGTTGTTTCACAAGAGATTTTAGGAGAACCTCCCAGCCCACCTGCTGCCCTTCTGGTACAACCCCCCTTTCCTCCTTCTCCACGCAGAGGACAAAGGCGAGCCCGCAGCCGCAGTCCAGAACCACGCAGGACTAGGGCCCGTACAGCCAGGAGCCGCTCCCCTCTCAACTTGGATCAGCTGGATGGTCTCCCTAATCCACGTCATGTTCACAGTTCTCAAGGCCCAATCTCTGTCACCAATGCTCCCCCTGTGCCTCAAGTGGAGGGCAGTTCTCGGACTCGACAACATGTTCTTTCCAGGCAAAGCACTGCTGACAGTGATGTTCAGCCATCTAGGGCTGGCGCAGAATCGGTCCCAGAGGCTCAAAACACCGGATCTCAGGAAGGAGAAGTTGCTGGAGGGGAAGGAAGCGCAGCAGGACGCCGTCCCCCTACTATTATGCTTGATCTACAGGTGCGTCGCGTGCGTCCAGGTGAATATCGCCAAAGAGACAGCATTGCTAGTCGTACCCGCTCGCGCTCCCAGAACTCAAACAACACATTTCTTTATGAGAGTGAGCGTGGTGGATTTCGTAGGACTTTCTCACGCTCTGAGCGTGCTGGTGTGAGGACCTATGTCAGCACAATTCGCATCCCTATTCGAAGAATCTCTGATGCAGGTTTGGGAGAGGCAACCTCAATGGCTCTCCAATCTATGATTCGGCAGATTATGACTGGTTTTGGTGAACTTGGCTACCTTATGGATTCAGACTCTGATTCTTCAGATTCAAACCGTGGAGCCAACACACCTGCGGATCTGGCCGAAGCCCTCAACAACCCAGATGCTACTCCTGCTGCTGCTCCTGCTGCTGCTGATGTTGATGAACCACCTGTGGCTGCTGGAGTCAGAGCAAGGACAGCTGAGACTGATATGGATGAGGGCCTTACCACTGGTCCACCTGCCTCTGGTGGCAGGGCTAGACCTAGACCACCTATTAGCCTAGAGGAGCCCAGCTCACTTCCCTTCCTGCGTCTCGCTCATTTCTTCCTCCTAAATGATGACGACGAGGACCAGCCCCAAGGGCTGACCAAAGAGCAGATTGACAACCTTTCCATGCGCAACTTTGGTGAGAGTGATGCATTGAAGACTTGCAGTGTCTGCATTACAGAGTATGCAGAAGGTAACAAGCTACGTAAGCTGCCTTGCTCTCATGAGTACCATGTGCACTGCATTGATCGCTGGCTGTCCGAAAACTCCACTTGCCCCATCTGCCGCAGGGCTGTCCTGGTATCGGCCAACCGAGAGAGTGTGGTGTAGGTCATAAAAGACTGCAGGCCTTTTGTCTCAACATAAGTAATCTAATATCCCAAGTCTATAAGAGGCTTTGAGGAAATGTGTCTCCACTGTTGAAATGTATTTCCTTCATACCATTTGTGAGTTTGATCATAATGCAGTCACGGGTTTGATTTGGGGTGCTCCATACAGTGACATCGGGACATATTCAATCTCTAGTAAGACATTTATTATTGCAGTCCAAAGTTAGGCACAAGCAATGCATGCTGTTGGAATCAACCTGTAGTGACCAAGCAGTTTGTTGTGTCAAGCCATGCGCACAAGCAGACCTGTATCTCATAAAGATTCCCCTGGATATAAAGGCTGCACACCTGCAGGTAGTTCAGGCACATCTGCTCTTTTGTATTGGCTCCTAAATGGCGCCATGTATACCAGAAGTTGGGTATTGGCACAGTTCTTAGTTACACCAGTTCAAAGTATTAGCTGTAAATAAGCTTGTAAAAATAATTTTGAATCATACTTTGTATCAGTGAATTGGTTTTGGATTGTAAATTATCTCTCATGAAGATTAGGGTAGTGTTGGCCACAATTACTCTATCAGAGCATCCCTAAATTTGGTGTTAAACAAGCAGGTTGTATCAATGTACACAGCAGAATTATTTAGAGACTGTGATGTCCAAAGGATGTAGGACATTAATTGGTTTGCCGTTTACAGTGTGACTTGTACTCTCCCTTTTTTTTCACCTAAAAGAAACAAACTTCTACTTTTGGAGTGTGCTGAATTGTTTTAAAAAAGAGAATGTTGAACAGGAATAAGGGGATGTCCAACTAGGTTACTTTTCCAAAGTGCAAGTTTATTTTGGCATCATATAACATCTTTATTTTCTTGATCATTAAAAATCATTGATTAGTTAGTATTCATACCAGAAACTAGGGATGTTTCAATATTGGTAGTAGATATTGGGTTGATATCAAGTTGTTGGCATGTGAATTTTCCAACCTCAAAAATACTATACTAACAGGCATGACATGTCAAAAAAAAATTGAATATAGTTGCTTTTGCTTTTTCCCCACATGTAAAAGGACATTTACTTGTTAATGTACAATGATTTTACAGTCATTTTGTCCTGTTATCCATTAGCCGACTGGTCTGATTCTTTATTTTTCCACTAACATATTGAATTGTCTTTACTTGTTGACTGATGAATTAAGTTCTCTATGCTGGTATTGGCATAGAGAAATGACCGGAAAAATTAAATGTAGGCTTGCCTTCTCAACTCAAGCCTTTACCTGTAGGTCCACCTCATTATACAAGTGACAACTTAAGTTATTAATCCAAAGGTCAGTTTGTCAGACATTCACCAAGTCTGAAAAAAATTCTCATCGTTGTCTTTCTGTCTCAGTAAGGCTCCAGTAAAAAGTCAAGATGCTGGCCCACTGTGCCCTCCTTCTGCCTCATGAGCAGATACTCCATATCGGTGTGCAATACATACTTAAGTGAAAGTAGGGAAATACAAACCATGATATAAATGTATGCTATTGTTAAAAACTGTTGTTAATGGCTAAAATCTTAAATGAAGACTTATTACCTTTTAAAATGTGTTGAAGTTCATTTTATTTTATTTAGAAGTTCTGTAGGTTTTAATAGCACTGTTGATGAACAGGAACACTGGCTAAAGGAAGAAAAAGGGCATCACTATCAATGCCATCCTGTCATGTTTCACAGTTTGATGTCTTTGCCACAATTATTACTTCCCTTTGTGGGACAAACATTTGAATGCAAGACATTGTCATTGTTGAATACCATAAACATGTAAATGAGATGTATGTTCCCTCTTAGGCCATGCTTTAGTTTTGGCCTTGTTCTGTGACCCACCCAGTGCAGTATGTTAACTGGGTGTTAAATGAAACTAACCGCTGAATTAAACAAGTTGTTATGCTTCAAAATGCATTGCAGGTACATATGTATGCATTCTGTACAGTCACTGTCCTGTTGGGTAATTTTATGCTGCATTCAGGTGCACACATTATTAGTTATTATTACTTCTACCTTATATTAAACAGTCCAAATATAATTTTATTTCCATGTTTGCTTTGATTTGACTGTTCACTGATATTTTCCCCTCACAGTTCCTATTTAAACATGGCAATTTAACGATGTTAAATGATGAGCATGATGATGGTGTGAATTGCAAGTAGGCTAGAGGATGCTTGGTGTTTCCCTACAATCAGTGTTATTAGCACTAAAGATCACACCCATTGTGCTCTATATCACATTATACAAAATATGTGTAATCGGTTAGGATGCATTTGGCCACTGACACTTGCACTTGGTGAAGAGGTGTTATATTACTAGCACCCCTACTGCTAAGATTCGGGAAAGAAACGGATGAGAAGAGCTGCCTTTGTGAGTATGATCTTTACAATAGCAGGTTATGACGAGGTCTCAAACAAGAACAGTCATCAACTAATCCTACAGTTAATGAACCGCAAATGAGTGTTATTTTGTTATACAACCAGTTACATTAAATGGTGGCTTGTTTGACGTTGTCCTTAACGATGAAGCGCCAGGTCTGTTAGACTGGAGTTTCAGATTAGAAAGGGTATTGTAGTTTCTTGCCCCATTTGAACGTTACTCGGTGTAGCGTTGCAGCTAACGCTAGTTCAGTCCACAGAGGTGGAACAACAAGGAAGTACCGGCGTCAGACCAAGGCAAGGATGGCGCTCCGGACAGCTGCGAGTCGCTTGTCGCACTTTCAGAGGAACTGTTTCAAGGTAAATTATGTAATTATCTGTAAGTTTAACATGGCTAGCCGCTGACGTTAACGCTACCTCTATTCTCACTACCGCTCTCTCCGCTTGCGTCTTCCTTTGTAAGGACTGAAATTACTCTAATGTGACGGGGGTTTAACGGTAGACTTTACGTTAGAGAAATGACTACGGTAGCTTACTACCGACTTGAAAAATGGGATCCTATGACATAAATAACGCTACTCGATTTACATTCGAGGCATGAGGGTATTGGTTACTTCCACCTTTCAGGTCTATGGTGCTCACGGGATGCAGTACATATTTGACCACGCAGCGGCGCTGTTGATGCTGAATAAAATTGTAATACCTTCTGTTCATGTCGACATCAAGTTTTTTTTTTTATTCCTAAAATGTATTTGTCTTATCGCTTGTAGACTGTCTCCATCCAAAAACTTGGGGTTGTGAAATTCAAAAGCACCTGTCCAGTTGAAGTGAGCCATCTGGATCACTTGGTTCTAACAGTGAAAAGTGTGCCAGACACAGTCAACTTTTATACTTCGATCCTTGGCATGGAGGTCATTACTTTCAAGGTATGCAAGGTGCTTTGTACATGTATTATTATTATTATTATTATTATTATTATTATTAGAAGTAGGTGTAGTAAGATTAAGTATTGCTAATTAATTATTTATTAAAGGCAGTAATATTACCATTATACACAGGGATCAGGAAAAGTGAAATACTGGTGTTTGTTTTTTTTTTGTTTTTTTTGAGAGAACATCCACTAGATGGCAGGCTTTGATCATATGTCAGCTGACAGCCTCCCTCTCCACTCAGTCAGCTATGATGGAGCTTGAGCTTTCAGACACTTCTCAACACCCACACTTGCCATCTCTGCATTTTCAAGGGAAACCGTAAGGCCCTGGGTTTTGGGCAGCAGAAGTTTAACCTTCACCAACTGGGTCAGGAGTTTGAGCCCAAAGCCAAGCATCCAACCTCAGGCTCTGCAGACCTGTGCCTCATCACCAAAACACCTCTGGCTACAGTAGCTGCACATCTGAAGGTCTTTAACTCATTTCCTACAGTCTGGATTACTAATGTCATGCTTAATCTTATTAAGTGGCTACTCTTTTAAAAACTACTTGACTTCTAGTCGACTATATGTAATTTTGTTACCATTTTAGGACCAAGGTGCTGCTGAAATGCTCAGTGTCAGTTTCTGTTGTCTCTTCTCCTCTGCAGGTCTGTGGAGTTGAAGTAGAGGAGGGTCCAGTGGAGAGGAGTGGAGCTGTGGGGACCATCACCTCTCTTTACTTCAGAGATCCAGACCACAATCTCATCGAAGTGTCAAACTATAACCAGTCAACATCAGGGGGATCTTCTTGAGACTTCTTTGGCCTTGTTTGGGAATGCACCTAAATGCACCCAATCACTGCACTAGCCTTAATCTTGTCTGTTGGACCTAGTTTGCACAATTAGAACTTTTGAGACCAAAAGGACTGTAATTCAAACAAATCACATGTACTATTTCCAGACTGGGGTGGATAACATCGGTTGGCTGTGCCTGTTTCTGTGCAGTTCTGCTGACCAATGGTTGCTATTTTAATTATGCGTAGAAAAGGCTGTTTTAGCACTCTTAATTCAGAGTAAAAAGTGGAAAATGTATCACCTGAAGATTTATAAGACCAAATGGGTACTTTTTTTCCTTTGTGAAGAGAAAGTGAACACTTCTAATATAAGAGTCATTGTTTTTCAGCTGAAAATAAAAGGTTCTTCCATGTACTAAAGGCTCCATTATTTCTTCTTTTTCTTACAATGTAAATAACTGTTTAGATTGTATTAGCCTTTGCCATTATGTCTTCATATTGTTGTTGTCAATGTGGCTGCTTAAACCATTTATTGCTGCAGTATTTCAGTTTTATGGCAGTTTTATTTTTAATATCAAACAAGTGGCCCATTTGAATAGAGAAAATACTCTTTGCAATTCCTTATCACATTAACAGTGAAAAATAAAACCCAGAAACATCAGATAATAATAAAGATAAACATGATTTTCTAATTTATATTTCAAAGACACTTAAAAAATGCCTTCATTTTCCTTAATTATGTTGTGGTAGAGACATTGAGGTGATTGCTATATACTACATACTGTACAGCACACAGACTAGAAGGTCCGATAAGACTTAGAATATACAAGAGACTGCATTTTTCAGTCATTGACTATATGTGTCTGTGTGTGTTCGTGGAGGAGCTTGCATGTGTTACTGTTTAGTAAAATGGAAGTTTCCAGGAAAAGTTTAGCTTTTGCACATCAGTTATAAGTCACTGTATGAGCTGAACAGGATGATTGAGCATGTCTTTGTGTAGATATACAAATTCTGGCCTGTGCGTTCTTTATTTCTATGGTATTGAATGTTTCTTCTTGCTGCTGGGACACATCATGTCCAGTGCAAAAACAGTACAAAGACATAATGAGCTCCACACAGTTATACTACCGAACATCACCTATCAATGTAGCCAAAATATGGGGTCAATAAGTACATTTTTCCCCCTACCAGGTATTTTCTCTGTGCTGAATATTCCTCAGTTCACAATTATTCATTATTTTTCCTGAACGTTGAATTGAGATGCACAAAAGACCTAAAGATAAGTTTCACACCCTCTCACCATCAAAGCACACCTTTGTTACCTTTGTGTGTGATTTGTTCATTTGTCAAATCAAGATGACACCACTGATAACCCAGTTATTATTTCGATGCGCTCTAAAACCTGAGTTTGAGAAGCAGGAAAGACTGCATGAGATTTCTCCATTTCCTGACCGTAACCTTAACACTCGGGCTTACTGGCACCCATCAAAAGCACCTTTTCAGCCAATTCTCTTTTGAAACTCCATCTATGTCACAGCTATAGGTGTGGAGAGGCTCAAGTGTTTAGACGTCTAAGGTTGCGCTCACCTTGTTTGCTTTGGGTGGAGAGAATATGAAAACTGTACACCTGTTATTCATTCTTATTGTGATGGAATTCCCTCCCTTGTTGTGTGGGTGTGTCCCAATACAAAATGGTACACTTCTGATTATCGGTCTTCTGTTGCAATTACTGTATTTACCATGGAAATCTTTCTGGATGATAAAATACAGCAATGCAAGAAGTGTCCACAGGAAAACTTTCCCGGTAATCGAGCACATCACTGATGTGTATAATCATATTAACAGTCCTCAAAATTATCTCTATGTGAACATACTTTTTATTGTTTATTATAGTATTTTATTTTAATGTTTCACAGTGCCGGTCTTTCCTTATTGCTGTATTCATAGGGAGTGTTTTTATTTCAGTGCTGTAGTGACAACAGTTCCTTATCGTAAAGTACAAAACTATTCCATATTTCCTTATTAGTTACAATGACATTTGCCTTTGTTGCTTTGTTTACCACATTACGAAATAGGCCGCTTATTATGCATTAAAGATCCTGTTTTCCGCCCTCAGGTTTAAATCTCTAAAAATAGATGTACCCCTGATTCATCTCTGAACCATCCACTGTATAAGGAAGAAAACTTGAGCCTAAATGTTTTGCCGGAAGATGAACCTTACACATTTGTTCTTACGCTCTCTGCTTTGATAATTCAGAACACATGTAGGACATACAGTAGTTGTAACCTAACCTGTGGACCATTGTGGAAATCTGCTTACGTATTTTGGAAGAAAAAGTGACCAATGTGATCAAAATAGTCTAGTCTAAATGACGTTTTGGCTTCCCCACCCATTTGCTTTTAGCTGTAATCACTCTGGCTTCAGGGCAACACTGAGCACAACACAATCTCTGCTACTTGTGTCTGCCGTGAACACTGAGAACATTGTGCTGACCTTTTTTGTTTATCTAAAAGCTTTGGATACAGCCGGTCAATTCCTGCTTTTACATAAAATCTAACTACCTTTTTTACAACAGAGCATAAATAGTTGGTAATGTTCAGTTAAAAATGTCTAGTAATAACAAAATGTGTCCCACATTATTTAATGTGTACACAGCACTCGCACAGCTTTACACAGTTAGTTAAATGTCACCTGCTGATATGTAGCTCCAACCAGTATGAACCTTTATTATCCGGGTGCTCCTAATCGTGGGTCCATCATTTTGTTTTATAGATACCAAACCTTTCCAAAGAATAGTGACAATATCAGGCTGAATTACAGAGAAGAGTCTATAAAATAATGTGCAAAATGACACCAAAGTTAATAAATTACTACTGTAAATTCCTTCAATTACTTCCCCCAACTCTTTAGTGCTTTATTCACCTTTATTAACACTTCGCAAAGCACTTCCTTGTGAATTCAACACACACACAGGCCTGCCCAGACAGGGCTAAGACGTGTTGGTTTCCCTGTGACCCATGCTGGACTGAGCTGGGCAGGTGCATGAAACAGAGCCCCCTTGTCTTATTGCCACACATTAACTTAAGGACCACAGACCGGAATGGTCTGGGAAAACAGCTCTGTTTTCCCGGCACTGCTCCACATTTAAAACAAGGCCACTGATTTTTGTTTGCACTCCAAATGTACACACTTGGAAAAGAACTTCTGTATGCACAGTTACTTACTGACTTTTCTTACTCTGCAAATTTCCTGCTTGTTTCAGCTGAAGGACACAAGAATGTTTGTCCTTTATCATGAAAACGGGACTGCAGACATCCACTTAAATGATTTACTCGCATGTGCTCTACTCTGTGACCTCATTAGTCACTCATTTTCTCTACAGAATCTTTTCTTCTAGGGAAATACAGTATGTTGTATTTTCTCTTACACTATGTGTTGCTTTCATTTTTAATGTGGTTGAGTACTCACAGGAAGGGATGTATTTTTCTGTGCCAAAGTGAACACATTCTAATTTAGTTATAGTTATCAATTTAATTTCTCAGACTGTGTTTTTGAGTAGCTTTATTAAAACAACAACAAACAGAAATCCTACATTTGTGTAATGAAGTGTTAAAATGTCAAAGAGGAATTACTGTTGCATTTACATGTTTACAAGCATCAAACATTTACATTGTTTAAATTAACATTTTAACAATCCATTATTTGGCACAAAAATCACAGCACAGTATTTTGCAAACACTTATATGTATAGTGTTGATATTTGAAAGTATTCAGTACATAAATATTCCTTAAATTTACCATGGCAATGTGACTAGATCACATTTTACAACTCATATTGATTTCTTCATAATTTAAAATAAAATGGAATAACAATAAATACATTAGATAAATATGTTCTGACGTGGCTTAACAGATATTTCAGTATTTGTCAGTACTGGAAATAGAGACAGGTGTATGGAAACATAATATTAGTGTACAGTGTAGTGGCCTATAGCTACACCTTTACCAAGTGCAATCAGGCATGATATTCTTCAGCAATGATTTGGACAAATGTATCATTTAAAATATATTTTACTGTAAATATATAGGTAAAATGTATTTTAATGTATTTCTGTAGAATCATTTTTTTTTTGCTATTATTGTGTATGTCTGTGAGTGTTCATTGCAGCTGTGAGAGAAGGGCCCTGCAGTCCCCAAGTCTGTCCAGCTCCTCCACCACATCAATCAGCCTCTCAACATTCTTCGAGGGAAGCACCGCCCCTGCGTTGTTTCTGAACTTCTTCCTCAGGCTCTCATTGGTTAGCGGGTTGCGCCAGTGACCGTAGAAGGTGTCACAGCGTCCCTTCAGAATGTCTCCCCCGACAAGTGTCACCTGGACTTCGCCATACATGCGGTTGAAATTAGCCGGGTTGTCCTGGGGATGCTCCATTCGAACACGGCTCAGCAGAGCGAGCAGGTCAGGGCGCCCCATGGCAGCGGGTGTGAAGGACTGCACAGTCACCTCGCCATCCAGGAGAGCGCTGCAAGCATTGAACTGGAAGGAGTGGCGTGCCTCGTGCTCAGAATCAGGGAAAGGCCTGTTGATGTACTTTGATTTGGGGACTCTGAGCAGGATGTCCTGGACTTGAGCTGGGGAGACAGTGCCAGGGCCAAACCCCACAAGAAGCTTATGGACCGAGGCTGCAGCATCTGCCACCCAGTGCATCCCCAGATGGGCGGGGAAGCGCTTGAAGCCCATGTCCTGCTCCTCTAGCAGGAACATATGGCCGTCATCACTGGGTGATTCTAAAGGCTGCGGCACATAGTCTTCATAAAAAGCATTGAAGCCAGCCACCCCAGTGACAGCATCCAGGACCAGAGGACTCGCCTCTAGGCCTCTGGAGGCCAGCAGAGCAGCCTCCAGCCCCAAACGTGAGGCATTACCAATGTGGAGGGGTTTAGACTGAGTGGCAGCATTAGCCATAGGGGCTCCAGATAGAGAAGCAGCTATAGCCAAGGCATGACTGCACTGGGAGGGATCCAAAGACAAGAGGCGAGCACAGGCCGCTGCACTTCCCATGGTCCCCACCACGCTGGGAGGGTGAAACCTGGTGATGAGAAAGACAGAAAGAAAGACACAGAGAGACTTTGGTCAGGTGTTTTGGAACTATTTACTCTTGTGACTGAGGAGCATTTCAAATGGGTGCTCTCCATCATTATGTTTATAGCAGAGCTCCTGTGTGAGTCTCTCCACATGCAGAGACAGCTTATTTCAGGGGTGTTAAAGGAAATAAGGTTTTTAGTCATTTCAGTGTTTGATAAACAAGCAAATAATGTGGTGGGTCATTTGACTTGGTGTAAACACTTGTCTCCACAAATGGAGTCCTGTGTGATATTCTCCTCCACATGGCTAAATGTGCTACCCACATAGCCTCTGCTGTCCCTGAGATGAACATAATAACACGCCTTTCACACCTTATTGACACCACTAAGAGACTGCACATTACGCTGCACCTGCCTCCTTGTGAACCACACCGCAGAGATCAGCAGAGTCAAATATGGATCTCTTTAGACTCATGTGGATGCTTATTCTCCATGTAGAAGACAAATAAAAACTTTTCAAGAAGGAGCTTTATATCTGTTAAGTGATCCCATAGGGAGACCCAGTAAAGTTCAAAACCTACTGCATTGTTGCTATTAGCCTGTAAAGCATCTATGTCCAATTTGACTCGTGCTCTGAGGTGCTCACCTCTTGGGGATGTTCTGGGCCTCATTAGAGAACCTCATCAGTCGGCCCTGGATCTCAATGCCGACGTTGAATGCCAGCAGGAAGTCCAGGCCACTAGGTTTGCTGTTAGCAGGCATCATGTCACTGAGTGCTAACACAGCAGGAAGCACTGCTCCTGACGGATGAGTGGCAGGGTGCCATGTATCATCAAAGTCCATGGAGTGAGTCTGCAGCAGAAAAAACACATTTTTAACAGTCAGATGATTGTGAATAATAGTACATAGAGTTACTTTAATATTAAAACCAATTAGATGATTATTGCCACATTTTCCATGCAAGAACATGACGTTGTTGTGCTTCATGAAATAACACAGTAGCTAGCAGTAAACAATTTTTATAATTAGCTGCAATTTAGCTCTCTGCACAGGCTTCAGCCACTGGAGGCAAATGAAGGCTGCAGAAATGAGCTTGACGTCCTGATGGCTTCTTTAGTAATGGAGGCCAAGCAATGTTTGCAGAGATAATGTTGGAAATTTCTGCTGAAGGGTAATGTGGGCTCAATTCAGTATTTTTCATCAACCCCTCCTGCAACTGGCTGCCCAGATGAAACCATAGCTGAGTCTGAAATAGCTGCAGTTTGGTTGTGGTAATGGGTTTAGTGTGTCTGAAATTGTGTGGTGTACTGGGGACAATGGTGACCAATCTGTTCCACCTATTTATACTCACTGCTACTCCATTGACGAAAGCTGCCAGTGTCGGGGAGAGCCTTGTGCCCCTGCGTCCGTACACAGAGCTGATGTCATCAGGAGCATACATGTGCTGAAGGGGAAAAAAACGGAGACAGGTAAACACAGGGAGCTGTCACAAGGACATTTGAGTTAACATTTTACAGTCACAGATTGTGTCATCACATATATAAAGTGAACTTTGGCTCTGGCACTATCAGTTGAAAGCTGAATAAGTTTCTGTGTAAGTCATATGTCAAACACAGAAATTTGGAGAAAAAGGTCACCAGACATTAAAACAACCCTGCCTGTTCCCAGTTATATGACGAAAACCAGTGTAATAATAACCTGTGATTTTTTTTCACTCATCTCATCTGTCCACACACAGCCGCTGCACTGACTTACGACTATTGTTTGTATAAGGTCAAGCAATTGCTTTCATCTGTCTCATTGCCTCTTATCAGATAAGACCTTCTTTCCCCTGTGCCTCACCTGGCAGTGCTGCAGGGCCAGTTCAAACACGTCTGTTGTGCTGCCAATCAGACCCACTCCAATGCTGTCCAGCACCATCCTTTTGCTGCGGTGCAGCACCACGGAGGACAAGTGCTGGGGCTTTACTTCACTGATAAACTTCCCATAGCTGGCTGTGACTGTGTCCTCGGGGGCTGGGCGCTTCAAGACTGCATGAATAAAGAGCAAGGAATGTTGTGAGTAGAAAAAAGGAAAGAGGTCAGGAGTAAGTAAAGGAGAAATGTTTTAAAAATGCTGCTTGTAACAGCTGAACCAGTGAGAAATACATGTTGTGTGTTTGGACAAGAGCACTGAGTGTACCAAAAGTTAAGTTTACCTTCCACTGCAGACATATGCAGCCCTCTGACAGCCCATACTGGTCTAATGGTTTTCTGCAGGACAAAGAGTACAGAATATCTTTACTGACACCTGTAAAACACTAAGTGTAACATTAATTGTATTACTATAAAATTGTTTTTTTGTTGTTGTTTTTTTTTACATCTGAGATCCATTATAGGCTGTGAACACATGCAGTGATTTTCTGCTTTTTCTTTGTCAGACTCATGTCTAATTAAATCAGCCTTTTAGTGGACATTGGTGTCACCAGAAAGAATATTACACAGCCGGTGTGCCTCTTTGAAAGATCTATTTTGCTGATGAGGTGGTGCTGTAACAGGTGTGGTACAGTGTGTGTAATCTGCTAAACGTTTAACAAGAGCTCTGTTATATTCTCCCCTACCATGTACTCACAAAAAACACCTAAACAGTGCAAGCTATATTATGATTTTAGAGTTTTGTATTAAATCCTACACTAGACTGGATGAAGTCAAACAGTTTTAAGCATACCCAGCAATCTACTTGACTGAAGAAGTATGCCCTTTATTCCAGTCTGGGGTATACAGATCCCTATTAATCTAACAGAAATAGGCCTACAAAAATATCTTTAAATGTTTACCTTTAATGTGGAGATCATGGCTGCAGTCAGTTGTTTCTCTCACGTTGCTCTTCTTTTTTCTTTCTCTTTGATGCAGTAGGTTTGCAGTCAACAGGTTGTGAACGATGCTGATGCTTTTCAGATTGAGAGGGCACCTGCCTTATATAGTCCAGGACTCACAATGGCTGATGATACTGGCCTGGGAGGAACAGGGAAGCACTTCTATATTCATAACAAAACCATATCAGGGTAAGAAGAGGAATTTCCACGCTGGTCATCATCATCATCGTCATACCAACAATGTCATCCTCAGAAGAGGAGGAGGAGGAGGAAGAAGTGTGACTTCATTGTCTAAGGTGAGGCGCAGTTATGTCACCTCTCAGGTTGCATATTGTTGCACAGGATGGGGGAATTTTCATGGACTCCTCCTACACCCACAACTCAAGCCTTATTTATGACAAACTTTCATCCCTGCTTCAGAACAACTCTGAAGCAGCAGTTCATCTGCTTGAGCGTCTTCACCAGGTAAGACTTTATTTTCACTTGCTTTACTACTAGCTAGCACAAAGACTTTATTACATGCACCATTTAAAAGACTACATAATGAAATGATGGTGATAACATGCTTTTCACATGGGCTAAATATCTACAGTTAGTTGAAAGATGCTCTATAGATGGCATATATGGCAGAACAAAAAATATTACAATTTAAAGTTATTTATGAGATTAACAGAGAATACCAACATTAGAACAGAGCCTGAGAGAGCAGAGTTAATCATTATCTGTGCTTTATTGTATATTTATGGTCTTGTTTTTTTCCCCCTATTTTCGTTTTGGACAAATAGAAGGCATTAAGGCCATTTTGCTCTATGTGGTCAACTTTTTTAGGATTTTAAGAGAGTCAAGTTGTGCTTGCCAACCACAAAAAACAGTGGCCTCTCTCTCTGTGCACATAAATTAGATGATGTACTGCATTCATATTTTAGCAACACAGTGATACTTTGGTAAATAAATTGTTACAATAAATCAACCAAGATTAAGACAGTATTCTTAATTTGTCATTTGGGTGATTTATGCATTTGGTATTGCACTTTATAGTCGTTTCTTTCATTGTTTCAGTGAAACTGCAGTTTGACAACAAAGACACTATGGCATCATCAGATGGGTTTCCAGCCAGTTTCTATGGCGAACCAGGAGTGTTAGGCATGTTATCTAATGGGATCAGTGCATTCCTTGTACTTCTACAGAACTTCAATACAGCACACACTGGCAATGCACCAGTAGGAGTGGAGAACATACTTGCAGGTAAAACTTTTAGAAAATCTGCTAAAATAATATAATAAAATGTATTATAAAATTGTCTTAGTAAATTCAATTCCGTGCTTTTTATAGGTGTTCATCTCATCCTGATTGGTGGTATATGCCAACTGGTGGCTGGACTGCTTTCCTTTAGAAAATACGATCATCTGAGTGGCACTGCCTTCATTGGCTATGCTGCTCTTTGGGGCAGTTATGGTGCCACCCGAATCTACTTTGGTGCTTTAGGTGAAACTCCTACAAATGCATCATTGCCACATCAGATGATGAACAATTTGTCTCTGTCCACTGACATGATGAGCAACGTGTCTTCGAATGCCACAACAGGGATCCCAGTTTGCCATTTATGTCTGTCCATAACAGAGTCAGCGATTGCTGGTCTGGTCCCCTACGTCCTTCTGTCCTTTCTCCTTGCCTTCTGCTCTGCCACAGTCAACTACATCATGCCTTTTGTCTTTGGGGCCATCACAGCCACCTTAGTCTTTGAAGCAGTGGGTCTGGTAGCAAGCTCCTGGGCTCTCGTGGTCTCTGGGGTTCTGGAGTTGCTCATTCTGATTTTTGCCATCTACGGTTCAGCTGCACTGCTCGTCAAAGGTCTGACTCAACGTCTAGTCCTCAAAGGCTTCGGTACCCCCCTCTTTAATGTTCTCCTGCTAGGGACCACCAACTCAGCAAGCGCCCAGAGCATTGGCCAAGAGAAGAAGAAAAACACAAAATATGCAGAGCCCATGGCCTTGGGTTTCTTCTGTGACACTGTTGCCCCCTTCATCTTTGCTTTCTACAGCTTTGGGTACATGAAGTCCTTTGGGTTAGGAGCTGCATGGGTCTCAATCATCACAGTTGCCCAGCTGTTCTCCAGCTACTATGCCCATCTGCGCCAAGATTGCTACCACACCACTAAGTTTGGTCTTCATGCCACATATTGGCTGATCATGGCTTGGGATGAGTTTGTGGTATCTGTTCTGGTTGTGGAGGAAAGTAAAGTGGTCTCAGGGAGGGAACCAATGGTGGGAAATTGGTTCTTTGTGATGGCAGGCTTGGTGCTCTGCGTGGGAAGCCTGAACACAGATGTCCTGGAACTCATCCACAACATGCTGTTTGTCCTGCTCACAGTCTCAACAATCCCCCAGATCCCTCTCCAGGGTTACTACATCTTCTTTGGTGTAGCTTGCTCCCTGTTCACCGCAGCCTCCCTGTATGGTACCTTCTCGCGTCTTATCAATACCATAGCAGAGAAGTCTCTAATCCCTGTAGGACCACAGCCTATCTCCACTGAGCAGTTGAAGAAGGCTTTGAACTGCTGCAGGGCCCAGCAGGAAGACCAGGAAGCACTGCCCCAAACTGACCAGGCTTCAGATGCCTTGTTCTACCTTTCAAATGGGGTCGCAGCTCTCTCAGCTCTTCATGGACATTTATCCAGTACGAATCCTACCTTCCTTCATCTGACTGTCCCTTGGGTCCTCATCTCTGGAGCCATCATCCAGGCCTATGTCAGCCGGCTGCAAGTCACAGGAGGTGGCCGTTTTGGGTCAGTCATCTCATCCATCTATGTAGCAGTATGGGCAACCTGGACCTGGTTTAGGTTTGCAGGTATGTCAGTACAAACATGTTTAAATGGACACTTTTTTCTGACTGAATTACACAAAATTCTGATCCCAAGTTTGTTTCTTTTCTAGGTAACCTCCTTCATCTTTCCACAGAGGCAGCCTCCGCTTTTACAGCAGGAGCCATTGCTCTCCTGGTCATTAATGCTTTCGTTATGCTGATTGGTAAGGCTAAAAAAAAAAAAGATGAATTAATTAATTTGTTTGTTTTCGAGCTTGTTTTCATTCTTCCATTGTTTATGTCAGCTGCCTATAGGAACCTGGTTTTGCTGTTTCTAACAGTTGTCATGGAGGTTGTTCTGGTCTGTTTCCTGCTTTCCACTCTGCAGCGATTGCCATATAAACTAGAAAGTAAGTATAGACAAAGCCTCATTCTCAACACATTGTTTAGGTTTTTAAATCTAGAAATAGGCTTAAATTAAAATCATATCTGTAAAAAAGTCCATCTAGTAATTGAAACATTGTGACAACATTTTCTTTACAGTGGCCATGCTTGCACTACTTTCAATAATTTGCATATATGGAGTTCTGGCGTCACTGGTGAACTGCATCTTCTCACAGAGGCTGCTGCCTATGGGCCCTCCCTTAATAAAGGTAACCAATTAAGAGACTCCTTTTGCATTCCTCTGCCAATTCCATAGTAATATGTTATATTCTACCCTGTTCATTTGATTAAATTTCCCTCCCTCCTTGGCCGGTCTCAGGAGAAAGTGAAGCAGGAGTCTGTTCCAGAGCTACCCTGTCCTGTGGCTAATTCACGACTCACTAGTGGTCTCCTGAAGATTGCTGGCTTTCTGGAGGAAGGAGGAGTATGTGGTATTCCCACAGACACCGTGTATGCCCTGGCTGCCTCCTGCAAGAATCCTCAAGCTATAGAGAAAATCTACAATATTAAAGTAAGAATAAAAAATTAGCTGGAAGTTGATATCATTTTGTGACATCATTAAATCCAATTTCAACATTTTGTTGTTGATGTGAAACTCATCAACCTGTTATCTGGGACCTCATCCAGGACAGACCAGCAGAGAAACCCATCTGTATTTGCATCTCTAGTATAGAACAGCTGGTGGCAGCAAAGCCTCCCTTCAGTCCTCTGCTCTGGGAGTTTATGAGGAATGTGTATCCAGGAGGCATCAGTTGCATTGTCAGCAAAGGAGACTGGCTGTTCAGACTAGGTAAACTGTTCATAGCAGTTCAATTTTGGTGTTACTGGATTCAATTTACAACTATTTCAGCTTATCTTAAATAAAAATCAATGATCAGCATTCACCTCACCTTTTAACTTACCTTGTGTAGGAGTGGGACCAGCTTATGACCGTGTTGGTACCAAGGACAGCATCATGATCCGCGTCCCTGACCACACGGTGACCGGCCACCTATGTGACATCACTGGACCCCTTGCTATTACCTCAGCCAATCCCAGCGGAGAGCCAGACAGCACCCACCACAGCATGGTCATCAAGTAAGTGTCTCTTCGCAGAATTCGACTGTACTCAAGTGTCACATGTCTCCTGTTATTCCTCCGACCCACAACATACCATGTCATGTTCCAGTTCTGAGAGATTTAGAAACTATAATTACTGTAATGTCCTTTTACTGCAGATTAATCTCAGTATGTCATTGTCTATCACAGTATATTGCTAATGGATGGCAACTACATGCACATTCACTCACACACTCTCTCCTACCATCTGTTTTGCCACAGTCGACTGGGACACAAGATCCAAGGGGTTCTGTGTGACGGGGACTCAAATGAGGTTGTTGCATCCACCGTGATCAACTGTCTGAAGATTGATGAAGGTAAAATGCAAAATTATTTCCATTACATTCCCTCTTTTTTGTGTGTGTGTTTTAACATGCACTTTCTAACTCAAGCCTATCTTACTCTTTCCACAGGGACCATCACCATCGTGAGGGAAGGCTGTGTCCCCGCAGTAAAAGTCCATCAGATCTTTGACAGAGTGAAAAGCACTATGGTGTGATTGTCTCATACCTCATTTCTCTCCTTCAGAGAGCCTCTTCATGCTTTGTTTCCTACAACATTGGCTTCTTCAGCTTCCCCATGTCCATTGAACAACCTCAGGGACACTTTATGAACAATATGAGAAAGACTGAGTGAAAGCCAGAGTATTGCTGGTTGTATGTAACTGTGGATGTCTTGGTAAATGTTGCAATAAAATAACCATTGTTTCTCAGTTTCTCATCTGTATATATTCAGATTATAAAAATAATATCAACATATCTTTATGAAATGACTGTTGTAAATGGTTAATAAATAATTAAAAATACGTATTTATACATTTAAGTTATACTGTATGAATTTGCACTTCTTCATTTTAAGGGTGGAACAGAAAACTTATCTCTGGTTACTGTATGTATTTAAGCTCACTGTGCATTCTTGTACTGAATAATTCTGTGAAAATAAACAATGAATGTGACTTATGTTGTGCAACGTTTGTGTCCTAAAAGTGAATATATATATAGAGAGAGTAATATGAGTAACATAAGTTTCTATAGATTCATTTGTATTTGTTCAACAGTTGGCAATTAAGAGGTGACAGGAAACAAGGGGAGAAAGAAATGGGGAAACGTGTGTATACACCTCAACCACTTGGCTACCAGAATGCATGCTTTTAATTTACATTGAAGAAATGTTTTGTAAACACATACTGTGTTACAAAATAAAATCAGTGTCCAAAATGAAAATACATAGTTCAGTGTCCAAAATGAAAATACATGGTCTAGACTGCAATAGCAGTGCACTATTGCTGCTTGTATTCACGCAACCCGATTCATTTTTTTTCCACTAGCATAATAGTTAATGGGTCCCACCAATAAAATCTTGGTTGTGCTAATTGCATATAAGAACAGACAAGACAATAGAAACCTAATTACATGGTGCACATACTACATAGCAAACAGGCACAGAAATAGAAAGGTTACACAGGAAACACTATCCAAGTGATGGGACAAGACCTTTGTTGGACATACCAAGAAAGAACAGATACATACATATAAAGTATTGCTCTAAACGTGCCATACTTAGACATACAGTGACATGACCTAACACATACTGTCATTTTAAATGAAAAAAAGGCAACTTTTATTTAATAATCTACAGCCACACTAGCATCTCTGTGAAGCTGTACTTAGGTATAGTGGTTTGAGCTAAATGCTAACATGTTCACAATGACAATGCTAACATGGTGATGTTTAGCAGGTATAATGTTCACCATGTTCGTCATCTTAGCTTTGCATGTTAGCATGCTAACCTTTGTTAATTAGCACTAAACACAGTACAGCTGAGTGTCATTAGTTTTGCAGGTATTTGGTATATTTCAAGGTATATTTCAAAAACTAAAGTGGCAGATCGGCCGACATGCAGACCCACGCTGCCATCCCTAGAGTTAACAAGTTAACAGATCAAGTTTCATTCATGTGTGACGTCATTATCAATCAATCAATCAGTCAGTCAAAATGTATTTATATAGAACCTTTCAAACAAATCAAATGCAATTCAAAGTGCTTTACAAGTGACTGAAAAACGTAGGATGATAAAAATGGATTTTTGAGACTAACGCACACCAAAACAACCAAAAAAGCATAAAAGATAATACAAGCAATAAAAATGGCCTAAAATAAAATCATAAAATACTACACAAAATAAATATAGAATAGTAAAATAGTAAAATGTTAACAAAATAAAATAGAATAAAATAAATACTAATAATCTGCAGTAAAATGTTGATAAAACAAAAATAGAATAAATAATAATGATGAGAGTAAATAAAATAAGCATAAATAATAAAACCAAAAAATTATAAACCACAAAAGCCAGACTAAATAAATGGGTTTTTAGTTTCCGTTTTCAGCTCCTCTCAGATCCTCTGGAAGGCTGTTCCAGCGGCTCAAATCACCAAATGTTTTTGTTCTGCTTTAATTATCCTCATTAGGTTGTTATACTATTATGAAGCTTTATTTCTTACATTGTATGTCAAGGTTCAGATAAGGTGCAATCCTGAAAGACAGGTTAGAGTCAGTGTGTCTAATTTCTTAAGGTGTTTTGGTTGCATAAGTTGTACGTGCGATTATGCACATGCGGAAATTCTATAAATAGTAATTCTTCTGTACAAGAAGCTCAACCTTCATGCCTTTTCTGGAAGATTTGTGGTTTCAGGGTAGTGATGCTGCAAATTAAATTACAGAAGTCACGTCTCCTCTTTTGTTCGTTGAATTGTGTAAACTTCCATAGTGGGTGGTTTTCTAACAGAGCAAGTTTACCCACTGGAATTTCATTACATAATGTTTTACAGTAACACTCACATGACATCATGTGGAAAAAACGAAAAAAAAAAAAAAGGCTACACCTGAACAGGACAGAAAAAAAGTGTTCTTTTGAATTACTTTGTGTGTTCTCAACAGAATATAAACTGCGTCATATAATTGTTTTAATAACAGAAATCTCATATAATTTCTAAATTTAATGAAAAAAATCAATTTTATTGGAAGAAATATTATTTTCCTCATACTCTAGATGGAGATATATGTAATGACAAGGAAATATCCTTGAAGTTTCCTCTTTAGAAAATAATCAAACCCTTGTTTTCATTGAAGTAAATTATTTTCCTGACACACCATCTTAAAAAGCACCAACACCAGGATATCTGTAACAGCATGGAAATATCATTGGATTTTTTTTGTTTTTTTGTTCTAACATTTTTCATCTATGTCACAATGAAAGTATGTAATGAAAAACATATCCCTGGGATTATAACCATTTATAATATATTAATAATATTAATATAGGCTCATAATGAAACTAAGAAACTTACTCTTAATGAGTAACTCATTACCAGGAACACTTCCACAGTCAAGTTGAAACAAGTTTGAAAAACTGTTTAACACATTTTAAATCGGTGACATATTAACCCTTTCCACAGTTTTATTAGGCTTCAAATGATAGATAAATTGACTGTGAGTGTGAATGTTTGTCTGTCTCTGTGTGTCAGCCCTGTGATTGACTGGCGACCAGTCCTGGGTGTACCCCGCCTCTCGCCCAATGTCAGCTGGGATTGGCTCCAGCCCCCCCCGCGACCCTCTAAGAGGATAAGCGGTATAGAAAATGAATGGATGGATGGATGGATGATAGATAAATTCCTTATAAAGAACATCATTATGATCAGTCATCATTTTGAGTGTTATTTTTTTCATGCACTTCCTGAAGGAGGCACGGTGCAAGCATAATACTTAGATTGTAGACATGCAGAGGACAAGATGCTCAGTGAAAAACATTAGCACACGGTCTGAAAATGTAACAGCTGGTTGGACAGTCAACATGCACACAGATATTTACACATGCATTACGAGTGCTGAGACAGGTCCACATAAATACCCAAACCCTGTCTGACAAAATCACTTTTGTGAGAAGTTATAGCCTGAGGCTCTGGGTGCGAATGTCCTCTCACCCTGCTGCAGGTTGTTGTTTGACACTGTGACTAAGCAGAGGACACACTTTAGTCAGTCTTCGGTCTAGACAGCCTGTTTACACAACAACTCCCAGAAATAAAAACATTTCTGAAAGACAAAACTGCACTGGCCTGTATGGTTCTTTGTTCCTCAGTCTGATTTCTGATAATAGTTTATTTATTTATCAGGCGAGGACTTTTGTACAGAATTATTAATCATCTTCATTGAGTTTCCTCAACAATAACAGACAATGCATTCCTGGGCAGGAAGTATTTTCAGAAATCAACATTTCGTGTCATGGAATAAAGAGACAGCAATGTTTGCTTAAGGATTTGGCGGAAGAAGATAAGGGTTTCATTACAATAGCTTTCTTCTGGTAACCCTTGATGAGTCAGATTAATGACGATTATCCCATATCATGTGACAAAACTCACCTGTGTTCTACATCTCTATATGTAACACAAATCCTGACTCCTTTTTTGAATTGTAACAATGACACGATTAAATTTCCACTTAAATCGCCACTAATCAACATCTTTCTGAACATTACAGACAGGGATCAACTCCCATTTACGTTCACTCTCACCTGCCGTAAAATGGATTGCCTGAATTTAGATTCCTGAACTTAAAGGATAGGTTTACAGTTTTTCAAATTCGTCTTAAAACAGTAGTCAGGTGTCCATATGAACACTGAAACAAGTTTTGTTTCTGTGGAAATCTTCTAAAGTTACAGTCTTTATAGTATAACATTTCCTCTTTGTGCTACTGTCTCTCCACTGTAGGTCAACAGGAAAACACTGTCCAGAGAAACACAAAGACAGAATTTTGTACCGAAAAGACTGTAATTTTGGAAGATATCCACTTGATTTATTTAACTCAGACTGTAGAGGCCTTATATTAGCTTTAGGTAAACTTTTGAATAATGTTTTTAAGAGGACTGTGGATTTTGTCCCCCATCACAACATAGAAGGCCCATTAGAAAAGGGTTTCTTAATTGCCAGTATAAACAGGAGGAATGATTTCAGCAAAACCTGTTTCATTGTTCATATGGGCACCTGACTATTGTTTTAAGACAGACTTAAAAAAAACAACCTATCCTTTAAATTCAGGAAATCTCCACAGTTGCACTAAGGCCCTCTTTGTGGCCATTATGATACAGGGTGTTATAAAATCTTGAACAATCAATAACCTTAATCCTAATCCACATGATAAATATAAATCTACAGATGTACACTCAATATCTATAAATGACAATCCCCGTTATTGTGAGCTCATCTGAAACTCAATAGTCATTTTCCGGAGATGGAGTAGTCACAGGATAGCGTGTTGAGTGATCTTGTGTTTTACTTTATAAAGATGATTAAAAAAAAAAGAAGAGAAGGACTGGGCAGCATGTGTTGAAATAATTCTTTGAGTATAAACTGAATTGAGCATCTTCCCATAAATGATACAAGGCCTTCACCAACTGACTTATGTCTTTTTCAAGTCCTGTTCATCATTGATTATATAATCATTACTAGTTTACAGGCCAAGCAAAGAATGATATTTTGACACTGAGTGGTTATCCACATAACAGGCTTACAATATATTGTAAGCCTGTTATTTGTATTGGAAATGATAAAGTATCCAGCTTTTATCAACATTTTATCTTGTGGTCTTTAATGGTATTCCTGATGCAACTTATTTCAGGGGGCGGAAACTGCAGTTAATAATAATTGATATGATTTCAATTTGTCTCAGACAACAAGTGCTGGGTCAACTCACATTTTACCTTTACAATTTTTACCCATTTGTATTAATAAATATATTTTAATATCACCTTTGTAGCTAGAGAAATTCTGTGCAAAACTGGTTGATAAGCTTTGTGGTTTCAGGAAATTAAATGTTGAATGTGATTTCAGGGTTTCTATGTTAAAGCCCTGCACACCCACGCAGGTGTTTTCAATTACTATGGCTAATTAGACTGGCTAATTATAAGTCTATGAACTAATAGCAATGATAAAAGTGTAATTGGCCTGCCCTAACAACAAAGCTAACACGAAAGTGACTGAGCTTTCAATCAAGCGCAGTCTGTCACGCTCACACAGTAGAAGAAGAAGAGGTCTAATCAGGCAACATGAATGAAAACACCTGTGTGGGTGGACTTTAGGTGTGTTGGGGCTTTAAAATAAGTATGAAAGTATCAAAACAATGTGTTTCCACAAGTGCATTAACTGCACATTCTACGCTACTGTTCATAGATCATACTAAACCTTTTTACTTTGTTGAGAAAGGTGCTTTGCAAATGATTTGCAAAACATTTTCCACCTGAATCAGGCATCATAAGACATTGTTTGATAAACATACATGCTGGATAACAACACTGAACTTTTTTGATATTAATTACAAATTTTATCACATTCATTTTGTCTTTGGATGTCTCTTGACTGTATGATATAAAGACCTCACAATGTGTTATGTCTCGTCAAATGTGTTAAGGGTCATGTCTGTCTTGTTTCTGTCTCCTGTCTGGCTTGTCTGTTTTATTTTGAAAAGTCTAACCTTTCCTTTCGTTTCAGGTTCCTTTACCTTCTGCCTTGTGTGTTTCCCGCCAGTGTGATTGTCTGCTCCATCCTAATTGTCTCCACCTGTTCCCCATTTCCTTTTGTGTATTTAGTCTCGGCGTCTCCCCTGTTTTGTTGCTAGTTCGTTGCCAATCCCTGTATTGTGTCGAAAAGCTCTAGAAAAACCTTGTCCAGTGATCTCATTATTATAATTAAATTCCGTAAACTGTCTGTCTCCTGCGTCCTGCATTTGGGTCCTCTGCCTAGTCTGAATCGTTGTCACAATGCTAACACAAAATGTGCTTAAATTTGAGGTGAGCAGCCAATATGGGTGAGTGAGTGTTTTTGTCTTTTTTTTTTTTTTCTTGATCTCATTTTGAAACAAAAACTCTTCAAGCACATTGTAATTGACAATTAAATTAAGTAATATATACTTTATGTGGCTATGTTTTCTTATGCATCTACTCCTTTCAATTGAGTTTTAAATAATATTGCCCATAATGTTCAGTTACAGTGCAATCAGGTAACTTTCATATTGGGCAGTGATCTATAAATGTTATTTTGAATGTGTTTGATTGAACAGAGTAAATCACATAGTCAATAATATATTTAAACAGTTTAAATAATTACAGCTGCTTTTGGAAATAATTTAATGAATATTTTATCATAAAAAGTATATACAGTACATTCAAGTGTTTAAAATACAATTTCCAGACAATAATAATAATAATGATAAATATATACACACACACACATTTATATATATATATATATATTTTTTTTTTTTTAATTTATTTATTTATTTTAATTAAAGTTATTCAGTTAGTCATATTAAAACTGATTACAACTGACTAATGCATTAGAGTGTGTGCATATAATATATGCATCATAGAAACTTTGAAAAACAAACATGATAAAAACATCTGTTTGGCCACCATAAAATGTCCATCCGTGCGTGGATATTTTGTTTATACATTTGTGTACATCTGAATTTACGTTACACTTGGCAGCATTGTGAAGCAGTGCATTGATACTATGACCCATTTCTGAGGACTGGACTTTGTTCAGGTGAAACTGTGGATGGTGTTGAGTTTTCAGTTCCTCTTCCCGACTCTCCTGACAGGTCATGTTCAAAAGCAGGATTCGTCTGCCCCTGTCTGTGCCGCTTCTGAACCTCCTCGAAGATTTGAAGAACCTTCAAAGCACACAAACAAAAGCATACTCTATGCTGAAACTGTTTTTTCAGAATGAATAGAAGTAGAAGAACAGTTATTTATATTACCTTAGATTTAGGAATGAGACCCACTCTGAAGAAACCGATATGCCCTGTTTCAATCTTAGTGCAGTCAACCACAGTAGATGCAATGTTCTCTGGGGAGGCTCCATCACATAACACTCCATCCACCTAACCAAGCAAAATGCACATGTAGTTCACTGCAAAAAAATAACAGCTGTGCCTCTTGTGCTTAATAACGCTGAAATACTGTCCTCACCTTGTCGCCCAGCTTGGCGTAAACTTGGTTGTGGTGAGTTGTGTCCGCCTCACCTGTAGGGTTGGCTGAGGTTACAGCGATGGGCCCCACCTACAAGAAAAAAGGTTGTTGTATTTACTAAAGGGCCTGCTGACTAGTTTCACTCACTTTAAGACATTTCCACAGCCCTTACCAGATTAATGAGGTGTGTGGCCACAGAACAGTCTGGGTTTCTGATAGCAATGCTTTGTGGAGTCCCTATGTGTTTGGCAGCATCTCCTAAACCAAAGGTGTCCATCCACGGGCCTGTGTGAGACAAGAAACCAATATGACGCTCATAAAACCCCCGCCATGCAACATCAGGTACACAAATATGCATCCACAGACGCACACCTACCTCTGGGTATAACCATGCTAATGGAGGAGGGCCACGCAGCCTCCATGAAGTCCAGGAGCAGAGGGTTCAGCAGGTGTCGCACTGGCTCCAGCTGCTTGATGGAGGAGATCCACATGGACATGGGTCGGTCCTCCGCCTGCTTCTTCACCCTGAAGTCAACAACGCAGCAATTAGAGCGCAATGACATTGAATCAGTAAGTGAATGCAGATGACGGCACACTCATAAAAATGGAAACTCACTTGTAAGCTTTGACAACTGCGTCGGGCCTGTTGCAAGCTGCCACCAGCACATAGACGGTGTCAGTAGGCATTCCACATATGCCACCATTTTTCATGATTTCTGCAGATGGAAGTGACACATCAAGTAATCAACTGTGTATTTATTTATTTATTTATTTTTAAAAAAATCAACATTGATTTCTTTAACAGATTCTCACCTGCAATCTGCTGGACAGACGTGGCCTTGCGGGCTGGTACATGCGGACAGATATCTGCGCCTCCCCCAACCCCACTCAGCTTGACTAGAGGTTTTCCTAAGGGGATCTGGGGGGACTGGAAGGTGCTGTTGAAAATGTGCGCCAGGAAACAATAAAAGCTGACAAGACCAAAGATGATGGTGACTCCTATGTCGTAACCATAAGGCAGTGCACCTACTGCATCCAGCAGGAAGCTAATAAGGATGAGCTGGAAGGTGAGGGCGTAAACAAACCAGGTGACATTTACAAACAGCGCTGCAGCTGTCACTAAACCGTTAAACAGCATGAAGCTAATGATCCCGACAGCCACATTAAAGCTTCTGGTTTCACCATACAGGCCGCCGTATCGCGTCAACCCCCACACTGTCCACATCATGCCGTAGAGAATAAAAACTGTGCTCTCAAAGGTTTTACCTCGAGCAAAAGCTACTGAACCGCAGAGCAGCTGGAGTGCCCCTCCAGCCACCACCACCCAGGGCAGGACCAGCACAGACAGAGGATTTCTGTCGCCAACTGTGGCTGTGACGGCAAAAGCAGCCAGCACACTGCAGGCGTGGCCTAACACCTCGGCATCTGCATACTTGGAGTAGCCCAGGTGAGGTGCATGTAGCTCTTTATCATGGGTCCTGAGTGTAAGACCCTGCATCCTGGTCACTAAAGCATTGAAATAGCCCTTCCCTGTGGGAATCATTGTAGTGGAGACCATATTGAACGTGGTAATTAAAAGCATGCCAGCAGAGATTACAAATATAGCTCCCTGTACACCCTGCGTGCCTCCTTGGAAGAAGCCTTGAGGCTGGGCTGCAATGGCAATACAATAAGCTGCAAAGAATAACTGGTAGAGCCCCTCTAGCAAGCTCTTCTGACAACTGAACAGAGCCAGGACGGAGAAAAGCACAGCAAAGACAACAGGGAAGGGAACAGGGGAGAAAGGCTGAATTGAGTAGAATGATAGGAGAGCGCTGTAGCCCTCTGCAAACTTCAGCAGAGCAGTGAAGCCGTAAAAAGTGGCAGCTAGTGTGTCCATGGCTCGGTAGAAGAGGACACACATGCCAAGCTGGAAGACTCCCGCTGTCCACAGCCAGGGGACGTGACCAACGAAGAGTTGGGGGACCACACCTAACAGAGGACAGGCTAACACAGAGGCGGACAGCAAGTTCATCACCAGACCTACTGACACTGCATCACTACACCCCTGGTTCTGCTCTGTTTTCAGCTCAGCTTTCCTCTTCAGGCCTGTTCCTGGAGGCTCCACTTTACCACGAGTGATGATGGACAGCAGGCGTCCAAAACCAAAGTAAACACCCACCAGACAGACAAGAAGGTAGTTAGCAGCTGTGGCAGACTGACCAAAACCTGCAGCTGTCAAACCGGCGATTTGATGGGCACATGCTAAGCTAATGCCAAGAGCTATGAGACATAGAACCGCTTTCTTTACCATAACTGCTACGCTGCCTATGACAAGCAGGGCTAAGGTAAATGCTGCCAGGCCCGGGACCAGAGAGGATCTCAGCTCTCTGGGCTGCAGCACCCCCTGCCCCACCAGGATGTACACCAGACCTGAACCACACCACAGGGCAGAGACAGTCAGACACAGAGAGGAGAACAGCTGGGCGTGGGACAGACTGCGATAGATACCTGAGAGACAAAGAGTAGACAGAGGAGAGAGACCAGGGAGAGGATTGTGATTTTTACACACAAATACAAATCAAGCAATGCAACAAATGAGCATTCATCAAAACCAACCTGCATAAGCTAAGAGGGCTGCAATAAAGAGGAGCAGAATCCCCAGTGCAGTATGGGGGATGAAGTCTTTTTCAGGTGAGCTGGCATAGTTGTTCACCAAAAGCAGGAAAGAACCTATAAATCAGAACAAAAACCCCATTATCTAGAGCATGTTGATGAAAAAGAAGAAGTGACTTTGCCCCCTCTAATAGCAGAGCAGGTGTCTGCCTAAAGTATGACTAAATGAAAAGTTTTAATTTCCTCACATGATTACATGTCTTGTGTAATTATTCATTTAATAAAAAAATATCTGCAGCAGTATGATTGGTTATAAGAATATAGTTGTTTTCTGACATTAGCTGTAGACTCTTTTTTTAGGTTTTAGCCTCTTTTAGTTTTAGTTTCTACAGCTTAAAACTCGAACCACATGCTTCTTAAATTTTGGTAACAAATTTATATTTCATTTATATTTATTTTATTTTTTTTTAGCATATATTACCATGACATTTAATTATTAACATAAGAACAGAGTTGGTCTCTGCTATTAGCGGTCGGCTACTCGTTTTAGTTTTTAAACATACATTTAGATTTTGATACCAAAGTACAGAAGGATGTCACTTTATTTTTTCAGCGTACACTTGAGAATGAAATTCACGATGATAAGTAATGATAACAGCAGACTGTAGGCTTATGACTGTCGCAAATTATACCAAAAAAAAAAAGAAAATCGTAAAATAAAAGCTTACCGCCAGAGATGCCCAGTATGCCGACGGACACGTGCAGTGAGCTCCGTTGAGCCATAGCAGGAGCGGGTTTCTGAGGACGTGAGGCTGCGCTTTATACGGCTGCGTGTGACGTCAGCACGCCGCAGAAACCTGAGAGGAGAAGCCGCACCTCCTCACCGGGAAAACCTTCAGGTCCGGGAAAACACGCTACTGCAAAAACTATATTGAGATGAGAGATAGTGGCGGTAATGCACCAACAACCGCCGCAAAAACCACAAGAAGAAGAGATGAGAGATATCATGTAGGTTGATTGCGATTAAAATACACCCGTACATTTATATGTTTTAATCGCTATTTAGTCTAAATATCAAGACTCGGCTAATTGCTCTTGTATTACGCTTTTCAACCGGTAAAATTTAAATAATAGCCTACAGATCTGATGTACCTTGTGTATTATTTTTCTAAACGAATCTTTTCCCTCCAACTGTGTGCCCCAAATTGCAAATAAGAACAACACTGACATTTATATTAGGCTATACCTAAAGCAAATGTTATTTTTTCAGTATTTATTTAGTCAAGTCCTAAAGTAATTCATGTATCTTTATCTACCACATTAGAGCGTGTAAATGTGACCAGTACAATGAAACTGATATATGATTCAAATGCCCCCTCATTACATCATGACTCAGGGTTTTATCTCCACAGTGTTCCTGGTTACCTTTGAGGTGCATGATGTCAGCGTTTTGGAGAGCAGCTTGTGGGAGGAGACAGAGAGGCAGGCAGGACTATAAAGAGTCTGCCTCAGAGTTCGGCCAGCACACCTCTGCTGAGCACCTCCATCACACGCAGTGTAAAGCCAGGCGAACTACGTACCTGAACCAGGTGAGATCTATCTACACTGTCTTCACTTCTGCTATCTAAACTTAACCACTGCTTTCTCCTGATGTTTTAGAAACAAAAACATGTTGATTTTATGATATTATGATTAGTGGTGAAATGCTCAATAAGTGTATGATACATATAATTTTCCAGTCATGCGCGGCAGACACCATCCACTTCCTGTAACTTGTTTTTACCGGCTCTCTTTACTTTACCATGGCAGCGGCAGCAGCACTCCTGGTACTATCTGTCACCTGGCTCGATAAATTTTTTATGCAAACATGTGCAACAGGTGGCTCAGGAGCAGTGATCTTCACATCTGATAGGGAGTCTGGATAAACATATGTGCTTTATCTGTGTGTTTTATAGGAACCATGGTGAAGCGCGTTGCAGTTATTCTCTCAGGCTGTGGAGTCTATGACGGCACAGAGGTCCACGAGGCCTCCGCTGTCCTCGTCCATCTGAGTCGGGCTGAAGCAAAAGTAAGGGCAGGAAAAGAAGTGAATTTACTACAGTGTATTTATTTGTCATTTTATGTCAAACTTATGGTTCCAGTCCCATTTAGAGGGACTTTCACGTCTACATTTCTGTTCATTTATTTAGCAATGCAAGAGCAATGGCATAAACCTGACCCACTGATATACAGTTGGCCTTAATAACAACTCTAAAAAGATCCCACAATCCTTACCTACAAAGGCTGATCCGATATAGAAAGTTCTACATGCTGGTGTTTCATTTCAGGTGCAGATGTTTGCTCCGAATGCAGATCAGATGCATGTTGTAAATCACTGTGAGGGGAAACCTACAGAGGAGAAAAGAAACATCCTGCAAGAGAGTGCCCGCATCGCCAGGGGTGATGTGACTGATCTGGCCCAGTTAGATGTTTCAGCATTTGATGCTGCCATCATCCCAGGTTAGGCTGACCCAGCCATGAATAAATATTTTACTTTTCTTTCTGTTTTTTTCACCTCCGCATTTGTGATATGCTAAACAAATCCTGTGTGCTCTCATCCAGGGGGCTTTGGTGTGGCTAAGAACCTGAGTGACTGGGCAGTGAAGAATAAGGACTGCACCATCCAGCCACATCTGGAGAAGCTCATCAAGGCTTTCCACAAAGCTGGAAAGCCGCTGGGCATGTGCTGCATCTCCCCCATCCTCGCTGCCAAAATCCTGCCCGGCTGTGAGCTCACAGTGGGACAGGACAAAGAGTGTGAAAAGTGTGTGAAATAGTTTGTCATCATCAGATGTCTATGGATGTATATAAAATAAAATCTCACTCTACAGTTCTAACTTCCCCTCTCTTTTCATCTTTAGGTGGCCGTATGCTCAGACAGCAGGTGTCGTGAAGGAGATGGGCTGCAAGCATGTCAACACGGATGTGGAGAAAGCACACGTTGATGTCAAGAATAAGCTGGTCACCACCTGCGCATTCATGTGCAATGCTCCCATTCATAAAGTTTTTGATGGAATCGGAGTCATGGTTAAAGAGACACTGAAACTGGCTTAAGAAGTCTCTAATTACATACTGGATGTTTGTATTTACTTACTTTAAAACCAATTGTCTGTGATCTTCTATACAAACAAGTTGTTTAATATCAAGCTATAGCACTTATCTCGTCAATGTGTTGTTTGGAGATTTTCAATAAAAGTTACTCTACAAATTACAAATTTGCAATTTTGTACTCATTTTTCACTCATACTGTATATTGTGTTTGTACTTAACATGGAAGAGACTGAGTGGTTTATAACACAGGGCAGATTATTTTTAAGACCACTGATATGTCTCTGTAGGCCAAGGTTCAAGACCTTATCCAGGCGTTCTGACAACGTTTGTGTATTGAATATGCAAGAAGACAAACTTGAAGTGGAACAGTGCTTTGGTTAAGAAATAAAACATTTATTGAGTCCTGTTTGAATTTATGACAATCTAGTGAATCATGAATCTAATACACCTCACTAAAACGTAAAGTCTTGAGTCACTTAACTGACTAAATTACACATAAATAAGTGAAGTTAACTTAGGTAGATATTTTTACAGGTTTGTGTTTGTGCCTCAATGACTGAAGTGTTGGATTTGGAGGGTTTTGTATTTGTATGACCAAATCCTAATTACAAAGAATAAACGCCCACTTTTGGATCATATTTCAGTACTTAATGTTAATTTACCTTTATTAAAACTATACAAAAATCCTAAATATTCTGCACACTTTAAGTGAGCTGGGTAAACAAATAGTGAGATTATAGTGTTATAGTGTCAGGTTATTTTGACATTGATTTTAAAGAAGTTTAAAACAGTCACTTTAAATCTATATATAGCACAATATGATGTCCACACATTCTGAACATTAAAACATAATTTTATTAAGTTCACAGTATTCAATATAGTACAAACTATACCATATTTTTTGATCAAATAAAATATTATTCATAAACATAGAATAGACATTTGGTTTAAGTACAAGTAACAGTTCTTGCAAGTAGGAAGAATCACAGAAGTATTCATGCGGTTTTGTTGGAGAAGTGATTGAACTGATCCGTTCCACAGGCCAACATTGTCGCATCAAATTTCCTGGGGCGATCAGGATCCTGACGGCAACAGAAAGAATCAAAATCAATATAGGGTGCAAGTTTGATAATGTGAAATATCTAATTATAATAAAGGAATAAATCTATATTCATGTTTGTCTCACCTGTGTGGGATATGCACAGGTGGGAACATAACGGATCACAAACCCACAGCGCCTCCTCTGGGACGTGTTGGCATCACTGGCATGGACGAGGAGTCCATCATGGATCTATTAAAACAAATCCAATATCCTAATTAATTCACCTTGTATTGCACTCAGACCAATTCATAACCCAGTCATCTTTAAGAACAAATAAATTAACTCACAGACATCTGCCCAGCTAACAGAGGGCAAAACACAGCTTCATCAGCCTGCACCAGCTCGTCTGGGATCTCCTGATTGACTGACAGCATGTTTCCAGGGCGGATGGCTGGGTGATGGGGCAACATGCCAGCGCAGTGGCTACCTACAGGACATAAAGAAAGAAAGTCAAGCACCTTTTTTATACTGTTTGGTGGGAATCAAGAAAAGCTTTTCATGGAGACATCTCTGCGTTTATTCAGCTGAGGTCCAACCAGGACAGTGGCTAAAGGCATAAACTTGCATGAGAAGCATAAATGAGCAGCTGAGGTACCTGGGATGACCTGAAGGGCGCCATTCTCTTTCACTGAGTCATCTAAAGCGAGCCACACAGAGAGAACAGGGCCACCAGCAATACCCCAATACCTGTGAACAAAACAATTACACTTAGACAAAACAAAACCAAGCAAAACAAAACCTTTCTGTGTTTTTTCAGCATGTAAATCCACCTCATATCCTGATGCCAGGCCACATATGGGAGTCCATTCTCTCCATCGTTCCCATCAGGTTTGGTCTGTCCCTCTTCATTCCCCTGGATGTCAGGTTTGAGTGTTGGGTATTTACAGATGAAGCGGGAGTCCAGCAGGATGACGTCAGGGCCCAGGATGGCTTTGACCACTTGTAAGATTTGAGGGTGATTGGTCAGGGCCTTCACCCACGGATACTGAAGGTGAACATTGTGGAGGCTGTACTGGGTGTAGTCTTCACCTGGAAACATACACGCACACAATATACTTATTCACTGACAAATAGTGCAACATCATATATTATCTTACTTCATTTTTATGTTGAACGAAAAACAAGATGGACACACTCCGAACAAGAAACCACATTCCTGATTATCCTTATTAGTTATTATTTTCACTTCTACGTTCTTTCTCTTTTTCCTGACTAACTCGCGTCCTTTTTCATCCCTTCCCTTCTCATCCTCCTTCACCTTAAAGTGGTACATACCAAATTCCTTCTCCAGCTCATGAAAGGCATGCTTGGCCTCCCTCAGCTCAGTCTCACTCAGTACAGGCAGCGCTGAGAGGAAACCCTGCTGGTTGTAGATCTCTTGCAGTTTATCCGTGGATGTAGTCATCTCTCTTGGACTGTTTCACTGCCGATGCCTCAGGATAATTCCAAAATGTATAAGGTAGAGACTGTTTGTGGTGGTGCTGGAGGTTAGAGGGCAGAAAGGACAGAGAAAGTCAAGTTGAATTTTAGTTGTTTATGCAGACATAAAAAGAAAGCATGCCCTGCCCACCTGGCCTGATGGGAAAAACATCTAACCACATTTAATGCACTGAACACCTTGTTCTTCCTGTCCTATAAGACCAATATAATCCTGGCGACTACACCTCATTGCCTGTGTGAACCAGTCTATTGTCCATGTCAGGAGCCTCTTTGTTAAGATATAAGATCTGTTGACTAAAACAGGTCAGAAAGACTGAAAACTGTCCTTTAGCCTCCATGATCCAGTGAGTGACACTCTACCTGCAGTGATGCAAAACTGACTTAAAGCCTTCTTTATATGGTAAACTTGGCAGTGAAAAAACAGTACAATTCTTGCATTCATAATTTACTCAAATAAAAGAAATATACATAACAAGTACTTCCTTTTAGAGTTTTAAATTATTGAAAATGATTGCATTAACAACGGTATTTCAGAGCTTTATCTGATCCAATTACTTTATAAATAGCACATACTGTTGGTAGTTTAAACTCTCGCAATTTTATGCACATTTTTGTATTTTTTCATGTAAAATCCTCATCTGCAAAGTAACTACACCTGTCAATATTAACTACTACTACTACTACTGCAGGAAGTATTATATTGTCTCCATACCTGTCTGCTGTTCAGTCTTCTCTTCCTCTCTCTGTGAGTCCGAGCTCTGGATACTGCCAGGCCCTTCTGGGATAGGGATTATATACTGCACAGACCACATTCTTGAAACTCCACTTGCTTAAAATGATATTTCATGTGATGTTACATTACAAAGAAAACAAAATTGGGGTAGGGAAAAACCCATGACTCTGTGACACACACTTTCTTTGCAATGCTGTGCAGTCCAGGTGTGGTGGGGCATTCAAAGACTAAAGTAACATGAAACCTTTCCTTTTCAGGAGCCAAGCGTTGTGCTTATGTCATCTTCATTCGCAGGGCTATCATCACGTTTTCCCACCAGAAAACAGTTACTCATTATTCCTTCAGACTTTCCCAATCATCACAACCTTGTCAACTTTTCAGTTCCTTGTCACAGGACAAAGACATATTTCATATTGTGTGTGACGTGTACGTTAGTGCATGAGTGGGTGAACAGGGCTGGGTAAAAAATGAATAAAAGAGGGGGAAATCCTAATGGTCTCCTTCTCCTTCTTTGTTTAATTATTACTATAATTATTGTTCTGGATACCATAATATCATTGTTACTTTTATTTCAGTTCAGTTTATCTTTTTTCTTCATCCTATTTTCTCTCCGGGCACTCCGGTTTCCTCCCACCATCCAAAGACATGCAAGTTAGGTTAATTGATGATTCTAAAAATTGTCCGTAGGTGTGACTGTGAGTGTGAATGTTTGTCTGTCTCTATGTGTCAGCCCTGTGATTGACTGGCGACCAGTCCTGGGTGTACCCCGCCTCTCGCCCAGTGTCAGCTGGGATTGGCTCCAGCCCCCCGCGACCCTCTGAGGATAAAGCGGTATAGAAAATGGATGGAGAAAATGGATGTATATAAGAATATCAGCATATGTATCATTCTGTGTGAATGGTTAAAAAAGCAAATAAAAAGTTAGTCACCCAACAAACAAAAAAAATAAATCCCACTATGACTTTCCGGGGGCTCCGTAGAATCTTACATTTTATTTAATAAAAAAGCAAGGCCCTCCACAACATTATTTTCTTCGGATATACAATACCAGAATGAATATAAATTAATATAATATAAAAATATAATTCTGGAATGAGAAAAAACTGAAACAGAAACACATAACTCTCCCCCTTTTCTGACCCACTTCCCCACATAATAACTTTGTTCAGTCCCATAACTATTGACTAGGTGCTTATATTTGGATTCATAAATAGGGAAGGAGGGAGACACTGAGCAGCGTACAAACAAGTTGTCAGCTTCCTTTTCTGAAAACTGTGTGTGAGAACCAAGTTTAAGGACGCAGACTGATGTCTGTGTGATCAAGAAACAGCAGCGCCCACGTTTTAACTTCCCTCACAGTGACTAGAAACATGCAATGCTGCCTCCTCGTGTTAATGTGTGTGTGTGCATTAGATCAATCAATAAATCAATGACAAAATTAACACGAATGAAAACAACTAAATAGATTTCTTGCTATAGACTGTTTTACAAAATGCACTTTAAGTCATGTGCTTTAATACAAAAGGCAGGTGAAGGAATCTTTCACAGTCTCTTAGAGGAACTTTCCAAGAAATAATTTACAAAGGAAAACCTGTGTGATATGTGTCAATAGTTTCCGTTCAGGTGTGGACCAGTGATCAGAGCAAACAATAGAAAACATTAACTCAGCAGCACACCTAAGAGGAAATCACCAGTTCCTTACAGTAACAGCTGTTCTGGAGGACACCCACCCAAACGCAACTTCCTTGTCTGACCTGTCTGACATTCCGACGCCATTGCAAACACTTGTATCATGTGTGGTTGTCTGTTTTAATGAGCCAAGACATTTGAGAAGAAATTCTTTTAAAGATTTCAAAGCAAAGCATCACATAAAGAAGAAATAATGAAACAAGCATCAGAAATAAGCTGACAACTAAGATGTTGAAGCAGGTAACAAACCACCAGCACACTCCTGTTATTATTATTTATTTTATTATCTATTCAAAAGTTTTTTTTAATGGCTCTGATAGCAATCAAAGTCAGAGTAAAGAAAAATAATTAACTTTAGAGAAAGAGATATATTAGAAGGAGATATATTAGATAGGCTATATTAAATATATATAGTTACCAAAGTTGGCAACTGTTTCTGTTACATAATATATAAAAAAAATTAAAGTTAAATCTACAATTTAACTTTAATTTTATGTGTCTTTATTACGAAGGGTAACAAGCAGAACCCTAAGAGCAAACATTGCATTTGACCCCAGATTTGCTCATGTTGGGCTACTTCAATAAACTTTAGCTACATGCTTTTTTTTGTTTTTTGTCTACATTAATCAGATAAAAGTGCTGTTAGTGAGTTTGAAGGACAACTGGAAATGGAGTGCTAAAACTGCAGTTCAGTTTTACTTGTGGTGTAGATTCACTGGAGCGCTGGATGCCATGCTTTTCCAGATGAGAGTTAGTAAATTGTATGAGAGTTTCTGACACATTTAGTGACATTCATTTTACCAGGTTGAAACTCATACATTTAAAACTTAATTTACTTTGTGCATGAGCAAGGTTATTTATTTTAATTGTTTTTTTGGTTTCTTTCTCCGACCCTCAGTCTGACTCTTTGTCCCTGTTTGGGTGCTTGGGGCAGAGTGGGTGGTGCTGTTTTCTTTTCTCTCCACTTTGTGTCCTCTTGTCTCCTCCTGGTGGCTGCTGCTCATTATTGCAGCGGTGGATAAGCACAGGCTCCTTGTTTGGAGGCGTCTTCTTCAACAGCAGCCGCTGCAGCATCTGTTTGTCAGACCGCTCCCGTCGGAAGTCATCCTCATAAACCTTGAGCTGTAGCAATGTCAGAACCACAGACAGTCAAATCAGAAAACATGCGATTCCAGTGACAAGCACGTCTTTAAGAAATTCAGGGAGGAGCTCAAAGCAGATTCATCCCCATATTTTGTCAAAACAGGTTATTTTAAACCCTTGGAGGAGATGTGGAGCTGTGAAAATATCTCATCAAGGCCTTTGAGGAGTTATTTTATTTAATTTAAATGAGGCTTTATTTTAGATCACATGGTTTACTACAGTATGTTTAAACTGCTACTGCACTACCTATAGACTCCATATTTACCTTTAACCAACTCAACATGGCATTGAAGTCTCTAGTTTGACACGATTAACAAAATAATTGCAGCACTGCATGAATTATCAGTTGCCTAAGCACATCATTTTAGATTAGATAAATTGAATAATTTATGTTTAAGTGTGAATATGCATGTGTATGCCTGTGTGAGTGTGTACTTTTGGCAGAGTGTGCACTTGTGTGTGTGTTTGTGTGCATGTGTACAGCATGTGTAAAACACTACCTGCTCTTGCAGTAGCGCCACCTGTTGGCGCATCTCCTCCCTCTTCTTCTTCAGCCTCCGGTTCTCCTGCAGCGTGTGTTTGTGGTCGCTATGCTCTGTCTGATATTCTGCTTCATAAATCTGGGTCTGCTGACATAAGACATCAATATGGCAGTGAGCCAGTATCAAAACCATATCTTGTGATCTGCCGATACTTCCTATTGGGCTGTGGGCAAATTTCAGAACAGCACAGAGCCACCACTTGGTGGAGCAGTTCACCGTCTTATTCAAGTTTAAGCATTAACAAAATCTTCCCCTGGCAACAGTGAGTTAACATCAGTTCTGCTCTCATCACACACAGAAATGGGAACATTTTTTGATGCTGTGCTGAAGAGAGCAGCCCACCTGACATCTCAGTGCCTCAAGCTGCTCTTTTAGATCCTGCACTTCTTGCTGGGAGTCTCCCAGTGGGGTACTGCTGCTCTGGCTTTCTCCCTGCCACCCTGCCTCTGGGCTGGAAGAAGCTGGGAAAAAGGAGGATGAGGGGGCGTTGTATCCAGAGACGTGACTGGGTGACAGGTTGGGACCTCTGGGAGGATTACTGTTGGGGCACAACCCAGGCCTGTGTACCACAGCACTGAAACTGCCCTTTAATAAAGATATAAAACAAACTCATGAACAATACTCGAGATCAGAGAATATTCACAGAAATGAAAATGAACAAACTGATCGGGTGTACGGACCCACTGACAGGTATAATACCTGTGTGGCAGGTGTGCAGTCTTTGTCTGGGTGGTGCATCCTTCTCTCCAGCAGTCTGATGTACTCTTGCAGCTCCTGGTTCTTCTTCAGCTCCTGCATCAACACCTGCTCATAGTACTCCTTTGCACTCTGCAATGCCAACCACAGCAGTAAACCTCACACATGTATACCACATCTGCTATCTACCTCCATCTATACCTGCTACAACATAAGCCACAGTTTAGGAATCCCCCCCTATACTAAATCTTCTCCCACGTACTGTGCAATGAACTTTATGTGGGTGCCATCGATCGTGTGTGTACATTTACACCTCCCATATGCGTGTGTGTTTACCTGTTGGTGCTCGACTTTGAGCAGCAGTCTGCTGTTGAGCTGTTTGATGGCATTGTTCTCCAGCTCCAAAGCCTCCATTCTGTGCTGTAGACCCAGCGTGGCACTGCGGTACACCTGGTCCCAGTCCTCATTCAGCTTCATCAGCTGTAACACACCATCATCACCAGCGTCATCACATAATCATCAGTGCCATAGCCTCCACTGCAGCCATCGACAGCATCATTCATTCCATCACTACTGCCGTCATTCTCACAGCACAACAACTTGGGCATCAGGAAGTGAATTTAGGTCAGTGAAAAGAGACACTTCACTCTTCACTCCATACTTGCGCGCTCTCTAAATACATCACAGTTTACATAAGATGAGAGAATCATTCTCCCTTGTCTCTTTCTCTTTTTATTAAGCAGCATCTAATTAAAATCAAGAAGTGAAGGCTGAGTATAATTGTGAAAAATTTAACTTTAATGATGATTCTTCACAGCTTAGCAGCGGTTTTCACACAACGCCCACAGTCCTCCTCTGGTTTTCAGAGAGATCTAAATGTAATTGCCAACATCAGCAATACAAATGTGGACCTGTAGAGAATCTGCACTCGTTAAAGGTGATGTTGTACCTCTTTGTTGACTCTGCGGAGCTCGGTGTTCTTGTTGAGCAGCAACAGTTTCTCCTGGTCAGTGGAGGTGACAGTCATACTCTCGGTGATCAGAGTGACCTGCTCCTCAGTGGACAGCAGCCTGTCACCCACGGGACTCACATCCTCTGTCCTGCACACACACCAACACACAGATACAGTTTACACATGCACAGATAGACAGAGAGTATGTGCCATAAATAAAGTCATGATGAAGAACATTAGCAAAGGATTTCCATTAATAAGCAAACATATGTGCGCACAAAAGAACGTCAGAGTACTTTTGAACACCCACTCGCATAGAGTGCACTTACAGAGAATCAAATCGGAGCTATTATGCACACCCACGCGCACACACATGCATGCACAGTCACATTATGCACTCAGACACACACACAATAGTGCATTTCTCTGCATCTAGAGTCCTGGAGGCCAATCAAAATCTCTGTTTACTATCAGATGTATTTGCATATTGATAGCCTCTGGAAACAATATGGGTGATGACCCCTAGAAAACGTTGATTTCTGTTGAACCACTTAGAGAAAAGAAAAATATTTGCAAAGATTAATTAGTCGAACTAGCTTCCTTTCCACCAGCCCTGTTGTGAGGTCTTGTCTAAAAGGAATAGCTGACAGGGAGGCAGCAGAGATCTAAAGCCCGGGGGGAATCTGCTCAGGGAATAACAAACATCTCTGTATATAGCCCCCAGGGCTTCGTCACACAAAGATAATGTGGGACTGCTGTAACCTCAGAGAGCTAAGTACTATAAAGAAACACTATCTGTGATCACCTCTCATCCCCCTTAAGGCTAAACTCCCCCGCAAACACATGCTTTCATCCACTTACGTACAGTGTCCTGCTATGTGAAAAGCGATGTTACACAAGAGTTTAGAGAGTTGTATTGTCAGGTCAAGGCAGTACAAATGGGAAGATGAGGGTCTATTTTAATAGCAAAATGACATATAAGGAGTTAATTTTTTGCAAGTTATATATTCCTGACAAGATACTGATGTTCTATGAAAACTTTGAACATTTAGCAAAGGTTTAGCAGTTTTCACAACACATAATATGAAAAATGAGATTAGAAATTCTTTGTCCTGAAATAGTTCAACATTTTGGGAAATATTCTTATTTAATTTTTTGGCGAGAGTTAAATGAGAAGATTGATAACACTCTCATGTCTGTCCGTTCAATGTAAGGCTACAGCCAGCAGCGGGTTAGCTTAGCTTAGCATAAAGTCTGGAAACAGTTCTGGCTCTTTACAAACAATCAAACAAAAAAAAAAAACCCCAACAAGTTGTGGTTTTACAGGGGGTTAAGTGCAGGACTATTTCTTGTCTGGGAGTTTTTGCTGGCTGTCTGGCAACCTTACAGCGATGACCTCCCACCCACCTACCCCACACACACACACACACACACACACACACACACACACACACACACACACACACACAGCTTGTTGTTTTCACACAAACGAGATATAACGTGTGAATTAGTAAGCTTCAGAGGTGCTGGTAGGAGGATTTTGCTACCTTTTAGGCAGAGCCAGGTTAGCCCCTTGTTTCCAGTCTTTATGCTAAGCTAAGCTAACGGGCTGCTGGCTGTAGCTTCATATTTTTTAAGTACAGACATGAGAGTGGTATCAATCTTCTCATCTAACTCTCAGCAAGAAAGGGAATTGGGTATTTCCCAAAATGTTGAATTATTTCTTTAAGAAAACTTCTCAAAGCCCCTAGAAAATGTTAAAAATGTGTTGTTACGAAGTTGAAAACAAGGGCATTTTGTCTCTGTGCTGTTCTGAAAGATATTATCCTAGAGCAAGGTTATGTTCTATCACAAAATACATTGCTTTTTTCAAAAGATATGTTGCAGTTTGTTAAACCTACATGGTCACATCAGATAATCAAAAAGGGTTATTACATAAAAGGAAAGTTTACCCAGAGTCAAAATATTTGTCTAAATCTACACTCTGTACCATCTGTCATCCCTCTGGGTTCAACAAGGCTGGAAAGAGGTTCAGTGAAGGATGTTTATGACCACTAATGAGTGAATCATCCACACAGAACCAACAGATCTGCAGTTTGGGAAGTGTAGGATGAGAGCAGAAGCTGAAACTAATGAAATGGAGTCTAATTTTAGTGGCCAGTATGAACACAAAATGCTAACATACCCATGTCCAATACAAGGCAACTTGGCAAGTCAGCACTGTGTATCCAGCCATCCTATTGGGACCACACCATGCTCCATGTCTCCTTGATCCAGAGCCTTTTCTCTTTCGGCTTCTCTGACAGCCGATACACACTGTGTGACCCAGTTTCACAAAGTTTTCAATCGTACGCCGTCTTGGAAGGACACCAAAATGCCACTGCTTCCCGCAGCAATATGGTAATTCACTATCATGGCATATGATAAAGAGAGAGATAATATCCTTCCTTTTTGCTCATGGCAACCCTGACAAATATCACCCTAGATACATCTCTGTGTGCATCTGGTTACAGAGAAGTGTGGAATTTCACTATTTCAACATGGTTATTTTAAGACAGACTAATCATTTGTGTAGGTAGTGTGGTCACAGCATTTACCAAGTGTTCCCACATTAAGAACCATGACTACTAGTCACTCAAATACAGGATGTGACCATAATATCTTAGGTTATTTCAGGTGGACGGCTTGACATCATATAATTGATATAATTTTATTTGCATTTTTTACAATATAATGGAGTATCAGTGTTGGGAAATAATGAACTGAAGCCCACGTCTTTATGACCTCATGGGAAACTCCGCAGTCACTCTTTATTCCTCCTCTCAGAAAATGTGATAAGAAATAGTATTCAGTGTATTCTATACTGTGGGTTTCAAACTGTCTCTAGAATTTCAAAGATTACAGATAATGATCAGACAATAGTAAAAATGAAACCTTCCAATATATCACATAGGCTTCAAACTGTATATTTAAGAAAGCTTGGTAAAAACATGGGGTGGACACAATTACAGGAATCCCTGTACGGTTTAATACAGTATCCCTACAATAAATACTACCTTATTACTTACTGTATAATGTTAAACATTTGTTGACTAAAGGTATTATTTAAGGCTGTAGTTGGTGGACTTTTTATATTAAATTGTTACAGATTATACCATTACGTGTTCCTGTTTTTGTGTCCACCCCTGTATGTAGAAATGTGGAACATACATACCATAATTCTTCAGATGATTTGTGTTCCTGTTGGTTCTGAGGGAGGCTGCTGTCACTCTTTAGTGAGGTTTCTTTCTGTGTTCCTGCTGCTAATGAGGATGATAATGACGAGGAAGATGACAAAGAGAACACATCTCCATCCATGACCGACCAAATCTTCAAATCTAAAGTCTGAAAGAAAATTGAAGCGCTGCTACACACACTGGGCGAAGTTTCTCTTTATAGTCTCCGCTAAGCCTGTGGTGGAAAGTAAATAGTGTCGTCAGCATTAATACATAGCAAAAGAGGAAGTAGCCGAGACAAGAGCCACATGATGCAAAGTTATGAGGGTAGGAAGTGACAACTGTTTCAGCTTTATGTTAAAGAGGGCCTGCCCCACTCTGGTGAACTGTACCTTACACGGCCTGATCAGTACAATACTCAAAATGTTTATTCAGTTGACAAGTTGTTTTGTTTTGACATCATTTGGAGAATCTGGGAAACTCCACTCAGTGTAGGAAATGTGTGTGTTTGTGTGTATATATTGAGTATTTATGCCTGTGTGTTGGGAGTCTGTTACCTGTTAGCGGAGCTGTTGTCTTAAGTTTTTAAATGAGCAATACAGGAATGAGCTAATAGCGGGGGAGCTGAATAGATATGCATAATTTCTGCATGATTATATATTGCAGGAGATGTAATAGATAATAATGGTAGCGCATACATTTATTCATGACAAATAATGATAGGGTCAGGCTGGCTGCATTCATCAGCCTGCTCATTACTGGGATTGAGTGAAGTGGGCTGCAGCAGGTTAATTAGTAAATCACATGTTCATCCAAGGGACAATCAAGTAAATTAAAGGATTTTTGTTAATTATGTTCCTCTTAGTCAGGCTAAGCTGTCTTTTATTAACACTAAGGAAATTAATTTGCCAACCTCGTTTGCTACACGTTCACCTCCACCGTGATGAAGAACTTGCCTGAGAAATAGCTACCTCATAGCAAAAAGACGTAAATATATACAATACATAGATAATGTTGAGATTTCAAAGGTAAATACAAACAAATCTCCTGCACCTTAATCAGTGAAACGTGTCAGCATCACAACAGTATGTCCTTTTCACTGCAGGCAATATTCTACTATATTTTAGATTGAGATAAAAACAGAAAGAGATTTTTTTTTAACCCTTGTGTGGTGTTCATATTTTTGTTATTCACCCAATGTTCGTGGGTCTGCTGGACTCACAACATTACTGGGGTTTTTAAAAAATAAATTACATATCTAAAAAATAAATTAATAATAACAATTTACGTAAAAATACTTCAGATGTTGACTTAATCTCAATTACAAGCAATATAGACAGCATATATGGTTAATATTTGCCATTTTCCACTGCTAGATCAGATTTATCACTAAAAATGTGATTAGTTTATGTGATAAAATTTGATTTTTTTGGAGAGCAATGGCTGAAGATCTGGATGGATGAGATGTGGAGCGGGACTTCTGATGAGCTCATTGGAAGGACCAACTGGGAAGCGGAGGGTTACATCGATCTGACACTGAAATGACAGCTGACAGCAGCAGAGAGGGGAACAGTTTTAAACTTGTGAGAGAGAAAAAGATATAGGAGTCCTAAATAAATGGTTTCCATTAAATTATTTTCCCTGGTACCTCAATTCGGACAGAAACAGTAGATTATTGCAAACAGCTTTTACACTGGTGGAAAAGATAAAAATAAGCTAAGATTTAGAGCGTTGTTGTCTACTGTAGTATCCAGAGGGCTGAGCCAAAGTTGCTGTCGTTTCACCATCTGATGCACCACCATAAGATAAAAGCGGGAGAGGCAACAAAATGTGTCAGTGCTGCCCAGTGGCTCCGACTTGCTCCAGTGGTTCCATTCACATGTCTATGCCATCTATCATGGATGCCAGTCAGAGTATTGCTGTGCCAAGCAGAGGCTTTGCTGGGAGGCCCAACCAGGGAGTAGCGATGCAGTGCCTTTATTGACCCAAGCCTCTGTCAAAGCCAAGGACAAATGGGCTGCTGCTCCACGAGGGGATTGATTTTTAGTCTAACTGGAGATCATGGAGAGGAACAGAGAGTGTGTCTCATGGAGTGAGGACGACTGAGAGGTGGATAGTTCTCCTGGGTTACTACCGCTCCTGTATGTGCCTGAACTGAATTCTTCATCAGCAGCTAAAAGGAGAATGTCCAGGTTTTTGAACCAGATTGGACCAAATTAGACTCTTGGTCTTGGTCTCTCTGCAGATCCCCTCTAACCGAAACAGTTGCTACACCTTTTAGTCTGCAGCTGCAATAGTTTGACCGACTCAACCAGGGTCAATGACTGAGTGCATCTATGTATGTCTCAACTAACATCTATCAAAATAAATGAGCACTGGCGTGTGTGTGTGTGTGTGTGTGTGTGCATGACTGTGGGTGAGTGTGTGAGGGGAAGTGTAGGCTCTGGGGTATTTCTGTTAAAACTTAACAATGCATTAACCTGTCATCTCCTGGTTTAACACAAAGGGAAGTGACACACAGGGCAGCATACATGCAAGCAAGCTTGCATTCACTCACAACCACGTGCATACACACAAACACACACTCCAAGTCCTTAATTAGTGCTGAATGTATACTCTTATGGGACCAGTGCAGTAGAATTGCTTATATTTCGCAAATCAAGAAACGACTGAGAGAAATCCATGTAGATCTACAAAGAGCAGTTCTAACAAAGATATTTCCTTTGCATGGCACACTGTCACATTAATTATATTTTGAACATATAAAATATAATAGCTGGTTTGCGTGCATCACATAAGAATGCAAGAAGCAATGAGAGAGAGAGAGGGATGAGGCATAAAACATTAGTGTCCTCCAAAGAAGAATGTACTAGCATGCAGACTGAAACAACTGAAGGCCACTAATATAAAAGGCTCTTTAAGCATCCAGTGGCATGCTTGGCCTTCCCCTATGGGTAATATTAGCACGAAAGTTTAAAAGCATGGGGAAAACTCGTGTCGTTTCCAGCTCTGAAATTCTCTTGAGTGAGGTCAGGGTATCTCAGCTGCATTTCATCAGAAGTGTTCTGCACTGGGTGGCATAAACAGTAGGAAAACAAACAGTGAATCGATTAAGTGGGCAGCGTAATTGGAAAATAGAAGATAGTTGTACAGATAAAGAAAACACCACTTCTAAATGGATATTGATCACATGTAATGATGCTCTTCTGTGTAACACATTTAAAGGTACTATCCCACAACAACAAAATTCACACAAGCGGACTAATTTGCTTTTGGTCTTTTCATGTGATTTGTTAACAATAACAAAAAATAGAATAACACCAGTCTTATCCTGTAAGACCTTTGAGTTGTGCTTTTGTTTTCTAATTTTCTAACTCTACATTCAGAGTCCCCTCTGACAGCATCTGGAAAGCCCTGTGTTGTAGAAAGGAAGGCAGGCTGGGTTCAGCAAAGTTTTAATGTGACGCTATTAATTTGGTCAGTTAATCACAAATGCTCACTATTCTCCATTAACTAAGCTTTTAATGCTCGCATTAAAAATTAATGTCACCCTACTTTGCACTTCAACATGGGTGAGTTCATTAGAGACAATCTCTGAACATGGCTCTTCTCTGCCCAGCCATGACTCAGTACATCAAAGCCCTGGTTCACTGGGGAGTAAATCTAATCTGGTCCCCTTAAATCTATAGCCCAGCCAGGTACATCATTATCTCCTTGTGTAATCTAGATCTTTATTTTAAGTTCCTCTACATGTCCTTCATGTCTTTTTCCTTGCTCTTTCTTTTCCTCAGTTTTTCTGTCCTTCTTTCTTTTCCTCCTTTTGTCCTTCCATCTGTCCTTCCTTCTTTCTTTTCTTTTATTTCTCCAGCAGGACAGCGGGACGAAGGCGAGACATTTTGCATATCTGGCCTAGACCTCCGCCGGGTAGTTATGACCCCTATTTATCAGCTTTACAAATTATAACAGGTGACAAAAAGATGGAGCAGCACTGTGTTCTTGTGCTGCTTACACTGTGAATCATAATCACAGTCCAATGGGAGAACTACAGTGAAGTGCTGCCTGGATCTTTTTCATTTAATTAGAAATGGTGCTGAGGTGGAGTAGCTCTGCCTATCACACTGACTTGCGGAGGGAGAGGAAGGGGGCCCCCAGTCACACAAACACTCATCAACGCACAAATCTGTCAAGTGTGTGTGTCCATATAAAAAATATTGTACAGGTAAAATGATGTGTGTAGGTGTGAGGGCAGCAGGAGTTTACAATATCACAGCAGGCTGCATCTGAAAGATTTCATTTTCCACATCTCCCTGCACCCTAATCTGTGCGCCGGCTTACAGCTGGAGAGTCGAATTGAGGGAGAGAGGGAAGGGTTGTATGAAACATGCAAAGCATCAGAGTACCTGGAAAAATGTCAGAGCAAAGATTCAAACAAAAATAGACTCTTGGCAATGTAGAATTTCAGCACCACAGGATATATTTTACCCCTTTCAATCTCCACTTACTTCAGCATTTTACTGGAATGGCTGCAAAATATGGATCAATCACCATATTTGTAGCATATTCTACGGTGGCCCTGAGAGTTCAACACACTGCAACTTAAGAAAACATTTAGAAAACATCTTCACCAATTTAAAAACACAAGTGCAGCATTCAGAAAAAATGCTGCAAAGTGAGAAAACACAACCGAAAATAGGAACGCTGCAAGTAGCACAGACAACAACTGAAACTGTTTCCGGGAGACAGTGAAAGTGGTGAACACGCCTGGACATGGCTGAGACATGCTTGTTGTGCCACCGAAAAAACTTTAATTTTAGCTAATATCCAACAGAACGTATGGATAGCCGACTTCAAAAACTTCATGAGTCAGAAACCATGGAAACAGAAAGCGTGTCCCAGCCGTTTTCACACATTTGGTTCTAAATGCTGCACGTGTTGCCAAATTGGTGAAGATATTTTCTTAATTTGCTTGCATTTTGTCTATTTGCATGTGTTTTCTTAAGCTGCAGCGTGTTGAGCTCTCGGGGCCACCATACTATTCACAACATCTGCCATGCACACAATCTTATGCATTTGTACATGACTCCGTCCTCTGTATTTTTAACCTCGAGTATGTACTTCCTCTGTGATGTTCGTCCTGGGCACAGACAGCAGAGCTGCCATCTGACAGTTTGAACCAAACACCAGGTGATAATCAGCCATGAGACAGTCAGTCAGTGTCATTCATGTGCTGATCACTGGACCACGACGTGACCTTATGAACATCTGAGCCAAGTATTGATCCTCACCTGCAGACTTCACACTGGCTATGACAATAAGCACTCTCATAACTCTATTCTGCTGTTTCTGCAGAGCTAATCTCTCCAGCAGTGGCGTGAGGTTACTATATGTGACATGTCATATTTCCTGGCCAGCCCCTTATTGTATTACAATTGCTCAGCGCATAGAACAGCACATACTTGCTGAGACAACAGAAATTCCCATTTCAGAACAGTGTGTGGCCATTATGGAGCAGGAGTAAAATAAATATGAGTTCCGTGACCTGTGAAATATGTATTTGTATGCCGCACATTACATTGGTGAAATGCTGTGTGTGTGTTGGCTAAAGGAATATGAACTGAGGTCTGTGGGGATGTGAGGTGAAGGAGGCGGGTTGGCTAAGAGCCTGCAGGCTCTGGATCAGCCTGACAGAATCAATGGGATCAATTAACATAGGGCCCGACTGAAAGCAAACACTATATCAAATCCATCTGTAGTCCACTATGTGTTTCTTCAGTGTGTGTGTGTGTGTGTTTGTACGGGCACATGTGAATACTTTGAAGATACGATATGCAGCGAAAGAGAAAGTGAAAATGATGGTAATTTCCCCTCATCAAACGTGGTAGAGGGCAATGAGGGAATCATACTATTTTCACTGGGTTGGTGTTACAGGGGTACTCCACCAATTTAGTATTGTACTTCCACATGCTTGGGAGACTTAGGATTGGCAGATTTAAAAATGATTATCAAAATCTAAGCTGCATAGAAGTTAACAGCAGTCCTGTCAGAGGTACCAACGTGTAGGTTTTGATTTCTAGGTTAGTATCAGATATCACCCAGTGGCTGTATTGTACGTGATCATGCCATATCAAGATTTAATAATATTCCCCACAGAAACTGCATTTACATTTTTTCATTTACTAAGTGCTATGGATCGACGATTGGAAAGGTCACCTCGTCTTCTTACCAAATAGGAGATTGAACATGTTTGCAATTTCTGTGTTTACGGCCTTTCATATATGGTGATGATCACAGCGAGCAGAAGGCTTGCAGTGGAAATATCTTTGCTAGAATGAATGAATGAATGAATGAATGAATATTTTATTTTCGTGTCTAGTCATTTACATAACCCATCCCTCATGGGATTATTCAGTCACATTAACTAACAAACAAACCAAATATTCAGATGATTCCACCATCATCTAACTAGCTAGATGTGTGTTACTGAAAAGGAGACGATTCCTGAGCTTAAGTTCTTTAACCTGCGATGTCTTCACTATCAACTATCACTGGAAACTTGTAGGAGAAAACACAAGCAGCCAAAGCTGAGCAATTACACTTTTTGCGGTCTCCCGATGTGTAGTTAAATTTTTGAGGAGGTGCATGTTAACTATGGTGTAGGCTCCTACGCCATAACCCCTAAACGCATAAGTATAATTCCCCATTTAATCCCTAGTGTGGATTGGCTACACTTCCTTTAATGCAACTCAATAGCATCTTTATTTAGGACCTCCCTTGTCTGCCCTCATCTTTCAAAGCCCAGTTTGTAATTTTTTGTTATAAAACTGTAGCCTACAGAACCAATCCGCCATAACCTCCAGAAGACATTATACAACAGTTTTCACACGCTGAGCAGTGCTCCCTGTGACGAGTAAATGAACTTTGACTTTGCTGAACCCTAAAGCCTGTCTGCACTTAAAATATCCAAAGATACCAGATGTGTTGATGCGAAAACACCTTCCAGTCAGTCATGCGTGCAAGGACACGTGAAGACAGCCATTTAGAGTATGTTCACACTGGGTCTTATTGCATCGACAGTTTTGAGGGAAACTCACTTCTTTTTGCAGGGAATCAGATAATGATTCTGTGAGACAAATACCTGCTTTGTGCCTGTTATAGTATATGGGGGCATTATACCTCCCAGGTTCCAGACAGTTAGTTTCTGCCTTTGCCTGCTTCTCATTTACTCAAAGCCAATATGACTATTTATGTGGAGTGCTGGGAAATGATAAATGATGGTGTGCTGCCTAATAAATATGAAATCCCTGGATCATTAGGTGGATTAGATTGGAGGGAAAAGTGCATAATCAGCCCATGGATGCACTGTAGTCACGGAGTCATCGATATCATCACACAACCCCCTCCCCCGTGAGAGAGACAGAGGGAGAGATAGTTAGAGACAGAGGGAATAAGAGAAAGACAGAGAGAAGTCTAAAACGATTATTTCAGTAAAGGGGAGTGAGCAGGCAGAGCAATTTTAAAATTTGACCATCTATTTAGCATTCAAATGGGACTGCTATTGCCATGGATAGTGAGGTTGTTCTAGTATTAGTCTTGGAGCTTGGAGAAGGCTGCAGGATGTGAAGTGTGGAAGTGGAGGAAAAAAGTTTCCTGTCAGTAGAATTGTACAGAAAAGAGGAGAGGGAAAATAGAGGAGATGAAGACATGCTTTCCTGTGTTGTCAAATGTATTGTGCTGACATCACCATACATCCAGTGTTGCCTTTACCTTTTAGCCTCCAGCTAAAGCTCAGAGATGGTGGAGAAGTGGTGCCATGGAGTGCTGCAGTGGGCCATCCTTCCAGCCCGCTGACAGGCTAGTCGATGTGTTTAATCAACCAAAGACACGCTATAGGGAAACAGGCTCTGCATCAAAGAAGTGCTGATACATTGATTCACCTCACCCCCCAGCCATAACAGCCTATCTGCTTTGCCTGATCCAGGGCAGCCGTGTGCGTGAAGATATTGAGCAGGAAAAGGAGGACGTGTGATCAATGTGGTATTCAAGCACTGCTGTGTTCTAACATCGGAACAGGATAGAATTGATCTGCACCTCCTGTTCAATCCGAGGGCTCCTAATTTCAAAGACCAATGTTGTCATTTTGTCAATCATGAAATATACTTTAAAACAAATGTAGGGCTGCCCCCCGAAAATAGGGAGAAAGACTACTGTAAATATTCAGTGGGCAGCATATCCCAGAAATAAACCTGGAAGCTAGGAACTTTTTTGGCATATGCGCCAGACGAGCAATTCTTATTGGACATCTTTGTGTCCGGTATCCAGTTCTTGTAATACACCCATGACCCAGACCCAGGGTGAGGCTCTGATATAACATTATCTTCTGCCTTCTGCTTAGAAGTGGTGAATTTACAGCTCACAACAACTTAATACGATATAGTCTCTGGCTTTTGTTTGATATGCACATTTCCGATCCGTCGTTAGCATAGTTAGCATGCATAACTTGGCTTGTTTACTATATTACGAGAATGTCGCTGTCACCCTGAACATCCCGCCGAACCACGTTCAAAAATCTGGCAGTTCAATAAAGCGTTGCTTGGTAGACTATATGAATAAAAAGGAATGAATGTTCGTATTGAACAGCCAAACTCGATTCGACAGACAAAATTGAACTGACAAAAAAAAAAGTTGATGCTGCCCTGATAAAATGTGACGTTAAGAAGTGTCACAGCCAGGCTGCGACGCTGACTGTAAAACTCCCCTCATCTGCTAATGCCCATCTGGATTTGGAAGCTCTCCACCAAATCATAAAGATGAGGTATTATCTCCTCAATAGGGCTCTGTCAGACTTCCACTGTATCCTTGTGGGACTTTTAAAATGAGCAATAGAAGATGTCATTGTCTTTCATGGGACAGTAACTTTTCCCAAGCAGCTTTCTTTGAGCAATAAAAGAATCTCTGAAGTATGAGGATACAAGAGGGTTTACAGGATGAGATGAAACAATCTAACTACACTAAGACATTGTCTCCCACACACATTCACATGTTCATCATATCTATATCATGCTTTCACAATATGTCACTGAGCTGTTGTCTCTGAAGAGGTTTATTTCTGGTGCAAATTTCAATGCCAGTGTGGGAAAGGGGTTTTCTGTAATTTAATCTTTCTCCTTATCCTCTGACGCGAGCCTTCGTTCATACGAATATTCCACAGACCATAAACCCTTCTCATTTTTTCAATCACATACTCAAAGAGAATAACAGCAAAAACAGATTTCTTTGAGGATATGGCTTGTAAGATTACATGTCCTCTTACATCATCCTTTTCCATCTGCTCTGAGTCCTCCCACTCCCAGAAAAAGGGCTGATGGAGGCACTTCTGCAACCCTCTAGGTTTCCTTATTCGTCCCACTGCCCCTCGCCCCGGCCCGGCATCGTTAGCTCACCGCAGGCCTAATTGGGTTGTGTCTAATAACTGCGGTCTCCAGGGTGTGCTCTAATGAATAGAGAATATAATTAATGCCACAGTGACGGATATTGGCTCACAGCCCTCTGGCAGGACCTGCTCAGCATTCGACTTCTTCCCCAACTTATCTCCCCCTGTCTCTTTCTGTCTCTGCATCCACTCCGCTGCGCGACCACAGCATTATTAGCATTGTCAGGTTTCACCCATTGGGCTCTGCTCCAGGGTGATTGCTGTTCTGAAAAACCTACACATGCTTTAACTTTCATTTTAGATAGCTGACCAAGTGAAGCCCTGAATTACATTGATATTAATCCTGTTGTAAACAATGCCGTGGTTGTCTGCCCCTCTGCTCTGTGCTCTTGCTTTTTTTTTTCTATTTGCAGGTCTTACTGTGAATTTTATCACAACATTTTTGTGACTAGCTGTGGGTGGATGCATGAATGTGTGTGTGTGTGTGTGTGTGTGTGTGTGTGTGTGTGTAGTACCTGTGCTGTGTCAGCGTATGTGTCAATGAGGCATCCAGGTGAATCCAACAAAAGACGGAGGAGTGAACAGCCAGCTGCTCTGCCCCTCAGTGAGCACACCTACAGGCATCCATCTAGCTGTCCGGCGCTTTGTCACGCCTCACAGGAAGACGCTGATAGATTCACCCTCGATCCTGCCCTTTCTCCTCTCTTTCAACGTCTCTCTTCTCTGCCCTCCCGCCTCCATATGTCTGCCATCTGCTCCAGTCTTCTAACTTCCCCCATGTTACCTCGCGTACAGTTTGATTTCACCCTTCTCCCACAGCCTCTTCACCTACTTTGTCACTCGTGTTTGGGCGCTGCTTGGTACAGGAGTTTGACTGTCAGGATCTGCAGAAAGCACAGAAAACAATGCTTTCCAGAAAAGGTGATCCTCACTTATTAATTCACTCAGTCCATCTGCTGCTGAAAGATTAGAGTTATTTTCATTATTAAGTTATTTTGTGGGCATTTTTGATCTTGGGAGTAACACTTCATAAGAAACGCAAATACTTTATAGCACACTACCGACCCCCGGTGTTAGCTGACTGCCACTACACCCCACAGGTACGATTACTTCCAGTTTGACTGGCAGCGTCTCTGGCCAGGCGTGAGTCCAGGGAAAGCTCTTGATGAGCGTCCAGTAGGGAACAAAATGACAGAGGAGAGGAGTAGAGGATAAGAAGAGCTGGAAGGAAAGAGAGAAAGAGAAAGAGAGAGAGAAACAAAGTTGGCAGGATAGAGAGCTGCAGTAATTGGGGGGTAAAAAAAACAAAAAGCTGAAGTTATAACAAGGTGTTGCTCTGTTGCTTCAGTTGGCTAGGTGTTAAGCTGGGCTTGTGTGTAATGCTTTGGCAGGATTAGAGAGTGAAATAGCATCTGCACACAGAGGCACCATGCTAATGACCATGCTATAAATGGATGGACAAATGACTGCACAGATGCCTTTGTTTGCTTTTATATCTGCATGTATGAGTGTTTCTGTGTAGGCACTTGTGTGTGTGTTTTTTATGTATGTGTTTACCTCATGTTTGCTTGGCTGAGTGTGTAGACCTGTGGTTGCTGTGGTGCCGCTTCTCCTTGACTGACAGGTCATTAATGAACATGAAATCCCACATATTTATCAGGCTGACAGCATAAAGCCAAACCATTTTGCTAAAACCATTAGCAGGAGGCTGAATTCATGACATGCATGGCTTCCATGCCAGTTGACTGAAATAGCTATAAATGGATTAAATTAAGTATGCAAACATCCTGACTGACATAGAAGAAATGCCGCATTACATTTGTAATTTCACAGAAGGTTTTGGCCTCTGCAATATATTTCTGTGGGATGGAAATAATGTCTTTGTTTGAACTAAATGAAGATTGCCTTTGTCTTTTGCCCATGTGTGCATACTAGTATGTGTGTATGCACGACAGAACAGTGATGCCATAAAAGCTTCCATTCAACATCTTAACATCACAGCACACTACACTCCACTGCACTGACCTTGTCTGTAATTGCAGTTGGACCTTTTCTTTTATGCATTGGTCACCAGGATAGAGAAATTAAATGTCAACCAATCCTGAGGGGGAAGAAGCAAGGTATTGCACTGTATCGGATTGGAAGCTATCCAAAATGTCCGACATTCAGTCCCACTTTTGCCTCTGCTCCTCATGAGAGAGCCCCAGCCTCACACACACACACACACACACACACACACACACACACACACACACACACACACACACACACACACACACAAGCAGTAGGAAAGATGTCAGAAACAGTAAAACTCTCCACAGAAATGGATACTAATGGAATTCTGTGGGAGTCCATTTAATTGCAGAGGAAACAGAGAAAACACTGACTAAACACACATCCATTATATTTATTCAGACAGTAGCAGACAACATACACAAGTGTACAAATACACATACTGTATGTACACTCACACCCACACACACACACATACACACACACACACAGACACACAAACACTTGTCACTAAGCGCTACAGAAGACCGAGGGATGGACAGTATTCATATTTGGAGGGGAAATAGAGCATGTGGTGACAGCAGAGTGGTGGGAGTGTCCGGAGGGAGTAGGTGATGTGCAGCAGAGAGGAACAGCTTTGAGTCAAGGTTTCTTGAGTGTGGGGCTGAGGGGATACAACACCGGGCTTTCTAAAAGGATTATCTTATTCAAAAAGTGACCGAGACCTTTTTTGGTCGTGAACCACGAACACAACACTACATTCAAATGTGTATTTCAGGCACTTGAAACTGGTTCTACATTGAAATTTGGTCGTTTCTAGTACGTTTTTATATTGCCAGGACTTGTGTGACTGGGGTAGATCTGAAATACCAAATGATTAATATGAACATTATGTTCATTTATTTGATATTACCATCCTCTCTGTTGCTATTTGCCATGTGAAACAGAGGAAGAGTGTTGCTCTTTCATGCTTTTTCTGCTTCCCTTAATTTTTTCATCAGTGGAGCTGTAAGACTTTCTTAAAAAACATGTTTCCCCTTGGATTTTGGAATCTTTAAAAATCGCAAAAGACAGCGTTAAAGTCTAAGATCAACTAAACGGATCTCAGTCGAGCTTCACAGAGTTTTTCAGATTTAGCTGAGGGGCAAGGCATCTTTCAATCATATTCTGTGCTTACCATGATGTGTGATCTGGTTTTTCCAGCAGTGACCACAATACACTTTAGTTTTCCAACCCTAAGACACAAAAGCCAAACATGACTTATCACCTACATCCATCCATCTTCTATACCGCTTTATCCTCAGAGGGTCACGGGGGGCTGGACCCAATCCATAGGGCGAGAGGCAGGGTCACCAGTCAATCACAGGGCTGACACATAGAGACAGACAAACATTCACAGTCACACCTACAGACAATTTAGAATCACCAATTAACCTAACTTGCATGTCTTCGGATGGAAGCCAGAGAACCCACGCGGACACGGGGAGAACATGCAAAGCCGGCCGGCGGGTGCGAACCCAGAACCCTCTTGCTGTGAGGCAACAGTGCTAACCACTGCACCACCATGCCGCCCATGACCACGATACACTTTAGTTTTCCAACCCTAAGACACAAAAACCAAACATGACTTATCACCTACAGTGTCTTGAAAAAGTATTTTGCCTTGTCATCCTAGTAATTTATTTTCTGCAGGTCTCACCACTAACTTAACCTGTCTCGATGGCATTTAGTGGATTCATTGCCAGTATTTTCTTCTTCAGTCGGGGCTTTCCCTTGCAAGGTGGTTTTAATGAAACCTCCTGCTAAGATCTTTTATTTTTTTCCAGGATCTAGTGATCTGAAAATGTTTTAGAATCTCAGGGATAAAAATGATGGCAGCTGTATTGAAGAAATCATTGGTTTCTTAAAGGCTTTTCCCAGGATGAATGAGATGAATTTCCCTCTAATCATGAGCGAAGGATAAGCCCACCATCGTCACACATCTCAACCAGAGGAAGAAAAATACAAAGCCTTTGGAGTAAATTCTCTCAACCTTGTGGAGAGCTCACCTAATACTTCTAATACATCATGTCAGTCAGGAGCACATATTAGAAGTCAGAGACAGACAGTTTTCTTTACCACTTTTTCAGAGTTTCTGCAGAGCTGGACATAATGAGATAGTCCTCTGGACAAAGATCTCAGAGATCTTGGAAAATAATGTTCAAGAAGTTCTTTTTATTTGATAATGTCACTAACTTCCAGCAAGAGATGATTTATAAATGGGACTCTCTGGTTAAGGAGGTTCCTTCAAGGCCCCTCAACAGCAGTACATTTCACCATCTCAGTATTATATGATGAGTCATCTTCCAAATCGGATGTGGGAAACTGAATTTGGCCTTATTTTCCCGCAAGGCTTAAACTGAAACTGAAATACCTTTTGACTTTTAACTGAAACTAATTCAGTTGAAAACAGAGAGTCAGCATACTATTTTACTATTATTATTATTTTATTTCCACCATGCAAAGGGTTTTAGATGGGACAAACATAAGAGATATCAGTCTATCAGACAGTATGCATACTCAGAGGAACAATGCCATTTCTTTTAATAATGGGAGTGTTCTGCAAGCATATTTTTTGTTCCCATTAATCACCAGCCCAACCCACCAACTCCTTGAAATCAAACAAATAAAAACTGTGTTTTGTGATGCGTCTTCAACAGAAACTGACAGTTACAGTCTGAACAAACTCTACTTATCACACTTTGAGCGACACCTTGTCCTGTTGGTGAGCCAGTTACACTTTTTATGAGCTGCCATTACTGCGCTGTGTGGACGTTTTTGGCGACAGAGTATTTTGTGTGTGTGTGTGTGTGTGTGTGAAATTTCTCCCAGAAATCCAATCACGCAGGGAAACTCAGTTTGTCACACCTCGATGACCCCTGCTTGAAATCACATCATATTCTGGAAATGTTTCAAAAGTCCGAAGGTGTATAAGGAAATATTATTCATTATTCACCAAAAATATCTCCCTTACTCTATACCACTTTAGGAGAAACATTAAATGCTTTTTGCTACTTTGTAATGAAAATGTTTATGCACGATTACTTAAATGTGGCTAAGCTTCAGTCACGAATGGTTTGTAATATATTTTTTGAAGACGTCTGTGCAGCTGTGATCTTATTTCTTTCATGTGACTGAATAAATGTTTTCCAAAATTATATCAGATCTGAGTCCCACTACTGTTCTTGTAGTCTCTAAAGGAGCAAAAGCTACAAAGCTTCTTTTAAAACGATTTCATTTCTGAGTAAATTTTGTCCTTGGTTTTGATTCAGTTCTGTCTTTGAAAACAGATTCAAAGGTGGTGTTCTCCCATGGTCTGTTACGACCACATACTGTACACTGATCCATCCAAAGTGAGGAAATCTATGTTTAATCGTCTGAGTAAAGATTTTTGATAATGCATTATCTGTAAATTGCTGTGGGATCATTCTCAGTGTTCTGATTTTTTTAAAGGAAAAATATATACTAACATACAGACTGAATACCACTCTGTCTTGTGCATAATATATGGTTTGCCTTTCCACTGTATAAAACATGCTTATTCATTGTACTCATGTATTAAAGCAACTCTGTGTTTGTTATTTATGTTGTCTAGCATGTAATTAGGTGTATTTGCATATCAAAAGTTTTACTGTAAACAAGATTAATGAAATTTCATGAAGAAGGTGGGAATAAGTAGCTTCGGTGTGTGCAGCTTCCTGTAAAGTCACATTAACATGAAAACTGTCCGTTCAACTCAGGACAAATTAAACTCCCCTTGAATTTCCACATAACATGATAAACTGAAATGTAACTTGACCACAGCTCAAGATAAGAGAGGTGAACATGTCCTAACAGGCATCAATTAAACATTGGGGGTATAATATATAATGTGTCCAGTACTGGTGTCAATGTTGCAGTCATGAGTATCAATACTGATCAGTATTTTCGCTATTAACAATCAAATGAAACATGTGAAATGGTTATTAGTACTGCCAAACTCACTGAGAATCAACACTTCAGTCTACAGCTCTTAACAATGTTCGGCTGTTTTTAGTTCATTGTTATGTGTCATATGGTTAAATCCCAGTAGATGAGATTCTTGGTTTATAACAATCAAGGACACTTAAAACTACAGGCTAGAAAACACATTGGCTTCATAAATGAACATTAATGAACATTTTCTACTTTTAGAAATAACACAACTTGCTAGAAAACAGTAAAAGCAAATTTGTACATTCATCTGCATATTTTCATGGCATATTTTCTTGACAAGCCACATGCTGACAACTAATGGCTCTAGCTAATATGACATATTGAATCACATTGTGCCACACAAAGGCTATTCAGGCAGCACAAATTGAAAACATGGATACTAGTAGCACATATAAAATTCGGGCCATTTGCAAGCAAAATACCAGATGTGACAGCAGACGTGTGGTGTCACATCAAATTTAACAAATGCGATGCAATAAATCATAACGCAAAAACTCATATTAGATGCCTGCAATGGAATTAGGCAAAAGTTCACTCACATGAAACTGTGTCAATACAGGATTTAATATGTAAAACGATTAATCAGCTGCAGAGGAACACAAAAAATAGACTGCACACCTGTGAATCACTAACTACCTTACATCTGTTTGTGATTATTCTCTCTGAAAAAATCATAATAAAGTGATGAAGAGATATTTTCCATCCAAAACCATCAGTTTGTCACCTCTATCAAACCTGATGTACGACTAACTAACAGCCATCACCAAACAGCACACTAAAAGTCTAAATAGCACAACAAACACTTAACTTTGTATTGATCAGTAAAGCACTGATAATAAAGCCTGACAGACTGTTGCACGTCTCATTAAACCAGCCATAAACACTGGCTGGTGTTATTAATCCAGTTTTGGGACTTAATAACACGGCAGATTACTTTAGCTATATGCATCTAGGTAATTCTTTACTTTCAGCTGAAAGGGAAGTTTCCCTCTTGGGATACTGAACATTTTCCAACCATCACTTTTGGTGGTGCTTGTATACCATTTCAAAATAATCTCTATAAAAAGTATGCATTTAATGTGAAATGTACAAGTCTTAAAACACTAGCAAAGTCTTTTAATTATACTGTGAAAAGATGACACTAGCATGACACAGCATTTTAATAAACTTTTCAAAGCTGTCCCTGAATGCAACATCACAGTGGGAACAGATGATGATATTGAGGGTGTAATTCATTTGTATACTGCTAGATATGGAATTGTTTCTGTCAAGTGAGGGTGGCAGAGCCAGCAACACTGCCAACTAATCATATTGCATGTAATGGCCAATTGTGGATCATAAATAATGATGTGCATTTGTGCGTGGAGCTCATGGAAACGAAACAACTTTTGCTGAAACTGAATAACCTTTGGTGAAAAAAAGCAGGAAAAAAAGTGTTGCTATATTGTAAATAAAATTAGTATTCGACATATCCTACTGCCATTGTGCAGACTTTGATTGCGAGTATAATCACACTGATATCATCAGACTGCACTGTTTACTCTACTTGATTTCCTTAATTGCACCATAACCACATTTTAGGAAAACATATAGATTCTACGAGTGAAGGTCGATCGTCCTAATACATATTTATATAGACACAATGAGAGTTAGCATCAAAACAAAATCCTTCTGCCTTGTTGAGTTTGCATTTAACGTGAGGCTCTGCATAACCAGAGGAAGTGAAAGACAGGGGAACAGAGACACAGATAAAGGAGGGAAGGGAGGGAGGGGAGGGAGGGAGAATATTTTGGAAGGAGTCAGACAAGGTGGGAGAGTGGTGAGGAGATAAGACTGAGGGAGATATAGCTGCACAAATCAGCTCTGAGTTGATGCTGTGACACTGGAGAACCACAGACTTCAGAATGAGAATTAACACAAAATTAGCACATATTATCATAATCCTTTCCTTTCTCCATTTTTTTTTTTAATGATGTCTGTCTGTCTGGGTCTCTCTCTATCTCGTTTCTCATTTAGTCTTCTTATTACTCCAATCCAGTGTCACTGTGAGTCTTTGCTTCCACAATGAACTATACTGTAGCTAAAAGGCATCAACTCCAAATCCGCTGAATTGGTTTTGCTGCAGATAACAGCTATATGGCATTAGTGATTTGAGAGATAAGAACTGTATGTGATATATATATATATATATATACACATATACACGTAGTCACAGGCACTTATTGAGTAACTGACAGTCCCAATAGAGTTATAAACTGCACTGATAAACACTGAATACCTGAAAACAAGACTGGATTATTGATGAAGAGATGGGCGGTTGACATTTGTGGTTTTAAGTGAAATGTCTTTACAACTATAGGATAAATTGTAATGAAATTTGGTACAGACATGCATGCATGTCAGGGTGAATTGTACTAACTCTGGTGATACCTTAGCTTTTCCTCAAGTGCCTTCAGCAGGTCAAAAGTTCAATTTGTCCAATACTTTGGGTTAAATACTTACGAAACTGAGGATATTCCAATCAGCCTCAGCTGTAGGCCTGCTTGTACTTTGTTTAGTGCTAATTAGCAAACATGCTAAACTAAGATGGTGAACATGGCAAACATTATTCGCATGATAACATGTACCATATACCATTGCCACTGTAAGCATGTTAGCATGCTGATTTGAGCATTTAGCTCAAAGCACCACTGTGCTACAGGCTTCACAGAGCTGCTAGCATGGCTGTAGACTTTTAGTCTTGTTTCAGTATCTTAGCTCCAGAAATTTGAACATGTTTGTCTACAAAACTCTATTTTTAATTATTAATTAGAAAAAGCCAAAGTCCTCAAATGTTGAATGGTGTCTGAACACAAGAAGTTGGACAAGAACTTTTCCTGAGTAAAATTTGGCAAAATTTGGATATAAATCAGGAACTCACTGTACTGTACTGTACTTAGCTTTTGGTACTTGACAGCATATAATATATAAAACAAATAATTTAAAAGTATATAAAAGGAAATAAATATACATACAAAATCAGGTCCCATCAAAGTCTATTAATTATAATTATAATAATTATATATTTAATATTATATTCTCCAAATATTGATTTATACATGATAAATACTAATTTCAAAGCCTTCTGCAGACTGCCAAGAATAATCAGAAAATAAACATTATATTATTTTTTTCGTATGTATGTTAAAAATACTGGAATCTGTCCCTACTATGCATTTCTAAAATTCCCAGAAACAAATTCAGATGACATGACCTCAGTGACCTCAGCAGTAGCTACTTCTCTGGCTACGGACATATTTCATTCAATAAAAAGTATTAAGGTTCCATACCCAGCAATGCTATATCTAAGAATAATTTCCAACATATATTCAATATGTCCTTAAATAAGAGTATTACTTGCTGTGTCTCTCCACCACGTTGTCTCTCCAGCCTGAAATCGATATCAATTTCTAGAAATGGAATGCATGGGGGATTCAAGTGCTCATTAAAAGCAATGATGCCAGACTCTGGGGCAGATTTGCAGAAACATCCTCCATCTTAGGCTGCATATTCAGAAATAAAGTCACACACTCACACACATACAGAGACATAAAGGCTTACTGTATATGTACATGTGTTTGGAGGCCCTGTGTTCCTCTGACGCCGAGAACCTCCCCTGAACGCCATCGGCAAAGACCTACTGTACATTTTCTATCACACACCCACAAACACACGCACCTTCTCCCTCCAACCCGCCCCTCCCAGCTACAACTAGCGGTAACAACGTCATGCTACTGCTGCCTGGCAACGCCTCTTCACTGGAGGACGAAAAGTGCTTCATTGTTTTTCTGCCATTCACAGTGGCTGTCTCAAGGTCCCTGCCTCTAAGGGAGACGAGGGCACCTTTCTTTCTTTTTCTTTCTGTGTGCATTTGTGTTCTGTGTGGACCTGCGTGTGCATGTGAGACAAGACGGCACGTACTGAATGAAACAAACATTGGACATGGGAGGGGATGCAGATTTTCAAAGGTCTCCATTAAAGCGCATGATGGTTCCACAGCTCACTTTTGTCTCCTGCATCTCTGGAACTTTTTTTTTTTTGGAAAAAGGGAAAAAGAGAGAAATGGAAAAACAGACAGATACAGGGAGGAGGAGATGATGACCCAGTGGGGAAAAGTCCATCATTCTCACAATTTAAGTGTCCAATCACGTAACACTACCTCACTCATGTCCTGCTTAGCTCCAACTTGGCTGCAGATCAATAAAATGTCACCTATCACCAGAAGCATGGTCTCTCATTTTAAACCTGAAGACAGCATGTCTTTAGCTCAACCACCAGGCGTATATTTATCACACCTGCTCTCTCCCACACTCTCTAACTTTCTTTCCCCCCGAAGGTATTAACGGTTTCAAAGCAATGTTCTCATCCTCCTTCTATTCTTTACACTTCAGTGGCTTCGCTGAGGAAAGTCTCCCGGTTGACCCTGTATTCTTACAGTAATGACTGTCCTATCAAATCAGAGGCAGGTCTATATAACACACAAACAGCTTAGTAACACATATGCTCTTATTATGCACACACACATAAGTGCATAGAGGCATGCACACACACATAATCTGACAAAAGCAAGGCAGTAGAGTGAGGGCAGAGACACTTTTGTACTTGAAACCAATTGCACCATTGGGATCAGAGCAGATAAAATGAAGTCCGGGGAAAAGAAATAAAAATGCCACTCCATTTTTAAACCTTTAATATAACAGCCACAGCCCCCCTTTTATTCTCAAGGCCTGTAAATTGCAAAGATGGTGAGAATGCACCTTATCTTCTCTCAGCACCCTGTCACTCTTTTGTGCTCGTTTTAGTTGGCCTCAAAAAGAAACTGGTGTCTCTGATAATGGTGCTCAGTGTCTGACTCTTTCACCTCCATTTAAAGGAGCATTATTACTCATTATATAGGGGTTGGAGGAGCAGAGAACAGTACGGCATGTGCTGTTTATAGTTCACTCACTCTGTGTGAGAGTACGTTAATGTATGGTCAAAATACTGCAAAACATTAAACCGAGATTAACATGTTTGTGATGAATTTGGGGTCAATAAAGCAATTGTGCAAAGCCTGGAAGAGTTGTTTTGTTTTTTTAAACTAGTTGTAAAATGTCTTCTTAAAGCTCATGTTGTAAATACTGTTGGCTGATTTATGGGAAGGTGTGTTATCACAGCACAACAGGGAAACCAGAGAGAATGTGTAAAAATCATGGAAAATGAATGTTTTCATGCCTTATGTTATGCTCGAGCTGCACTGTTGCACATGCTGGAGATATTTTGACTTCTCATTCTACTTGCTCCAACATCTCAAATTTGTTCTTTATGGCAAATAATTAATTACAACAAACCTACGCTGATAACATGGCAGGATTTTTACCAAACAATCCAAACAAAAGCAGCAACCTTATACACCAAAACAGACTTTCTATCTGTATTACAAACATAACCGCAGGACCTTTAAATAGTTAAGGCACATTGTGTAATGATTAAAGGTCATTGTTTTCACTCTTGCAATCTGAGTTAATTGACTGGCGCTTTCCACAAGAATAGTTTAATTTGTGCTCAGGGAGCTAATTACAAAATGGAAAAAAAACAAAAACAAAAGCTTTAGCCCCAAAAGTGGTTACAGTAATACGATTTATAATAGCTTTTCCTCCCCAAAATCTGATACTGTTTAGTGTAAACTGAAAGCCCTGTAGTGTTTGTTTGCTTTATTTGAGTAAAGCAGAACTAGAGAATGCTGTAAGGGCTTGTTATATCTACAATATCAGTGAAGTTGAGGAGTAATTTTAGCCTTAATAGACTTGTGGGCTTGGATGATTAAGGGTTTAAACAAATGATTGATGGCATGTTCCGCTTCCTTTGATATCTTAGAAAAGAGGCACTTTTACAGGAATCTCTCCGTGGAAGAACAGGATTCAGAACACACTGTTTTGTACCTGGGGAGATAAAGATCAAAGCACAATGAAAACCCTGGCAGAGAGTCGGAGGGCACCATTAAAACCTCCAGCAAAGTTCAAGATCTTATAACGAACTAAACATTTATTTTGGACTGTTTTACAGGCCTGATTTCATATTTGGGCTAAAGGAAGCAATAAGTGAGTGAAGCTAAACCCTAAAGAGCTGATTTAGATGAGATCTGACCACCATGGGATGTCTTTTACTTTGGTTTGAATCATTAGCACAGTGATCGATTACTATACACAGAGAGGGAATGATTGGTCTTCTGTTCTTACTAAGTGACTGTAGCAGCTTGTTTGCTTGTGCGAAGGCATGCAGGGTGAACTTAAATGAACCACATACAAAAATTCAATACATGTTTGAACTATGGAAAATGTATTGACCAGACGTGAAGGAATGATTTGAAAGTTTAATATTTTCATTAGCCCGACTAAACACTTTCGAAGAGAGAAAGCACTTTAAACATTACTAGTTTTGATAAGACCATCTAACCATCTAAATATTCCTTTTTTAAGCATGCAGAGACCAGACAACAAACCTCAACTCTGTAAAAAGATGGATAATGCCTCCATCCCATAATGAAACGTAAAAGCTTTTCACTGATTTATGAAGCTAGAGGCAAAAGCAACTTTTTAGGCTGCCATCAGAATGCAACGTTCTGAATAATGACATACTATGCTGCTGGCTGTAAGCAGACGTTCTGCTACATCTGCATCAGATCAATTGAGAATGAAATCACACAAATCAAGACGATCACAGAGTTTAGGGCATACAGCCTCAGGGCTGTAAGTCAATTATCACAACGGCTCATCAAACGCCGTGTTTGTGTGAGTGTCACCACTGCAGCCAAAAGTCATATGTTGGGTGGGTTCACTGAAAATGAGCCAGTTCAAAGCTCAATTAATCAATTATTTGATTAACAGAAATTAACTATCAACAATTTTGATAATTGATTAATTGTTTAGGTTCTTATTTTTGGGGGGTTTCTTTTTTGCATTTCACCTTTATTTGATAGTGATAATGAGGAAATGGAGAGAGAGAGAGAGAGAGAGAGAGAGAGGTGACATGACATTGACTTTGCAGTTATATGGTCTTTTGCCAAACATTCACCATTCCTGTTTCTGAAATGTAAGGATTTTCTGTTTTGTCTTTGTTTCATATTATTGTAAATTGATTATCTTTTGTTTTTAGGCTGTTTGTGAGATAAAACAAGACATTTGAAATCATCGCCTCAGGCTCTAGGACATTTTGATGGGTGGTTTTCACAGTTTTCTAGCATTTCAAATGTTAAAATACACATTTTTTTCAACAGTTGACTAGTAGTAGTAGAACTAATCAGCAGTTTAATCAATAATAAAAGTAGCTTTTAGTTGCAGCCCTATCTAAGAACATTAGCTCCTGAATGTTATCTTAGCCATAATTAGGCCATTAGTAGTAAAGCCTTACTGATACATCAGAATGGCCAATAATAATTAGACAATTTCAGATATGTCGTTCTAGATGTATATTTCAGCCAGTAATTACAAGAAATTGCAATATAGAAATGCCAAAGATATATTCGATGTAATTTAGAAACAGTGTCTTCATTAAATAGTTTGTGCACCAGAAAGCACTGACAAGATTATTTTGACCCTAACTGTAAAATGTCATTATGTCACATGTCACAAATGTCACATCGGCACATATCTTTAATAACAATTCTTTAATAACAAAATTTAGGTGATCCTTTAAGGGATCCGAGGGATCAAATTGTTGTCAGATTTTGTTTAACTCTCAAATATTAATATTGGTATTGACCTCAAAACAACAGAGGTAACTTTACAGGTAGCAAACAGAACAATCTTAAAAACCAAAAAATGGAACAAAACAATGGTACACTGTAAAGTCTGTGGACATGGGAGCATTAGTCTGGCACACTCCGATAACCACACACACACACACACACACAAACACACAGCTGGAAGACACAACAGCAGCAGCAGCTTTAAATCACATGGAAAGATAAACAAAACCTAAAGGACAAGCAGCAAAAACAAAATCAACGAGACTACCGGACATATATACCTGGCAGATGCAGAAACATCAATCCTACCATTTTTATACCTTACAGGGGCGCAGAAATAGCGTCATAAAATCCAACTGCACCCATTAAGTCTCCATTAAAAAATATGCCCAATAAACAATAATGAGCACTACAGGGGGCAAAGAATGAAAAGTTTTCCTTTGATAATTACAGAATACTGACATTATTTCTTGATAGTCCAAACAATTAGTCGGTTTTCTGTCAACTAAGTATGGACAGTGTTCAGCCTCTGTGTCTCTGTGCTGATGCCCTGATGCCTGTTTATATCCGACTGACAGCTGAGACGTGTCTTTCCACAGCACAGCTTGTCACAGGTGGGGTGATGAGGGCCTCAGGTGACCATTCATCTTGGGAATTATCTAATTGGGGCAAGTGTCAGGTGCTTCAACAAGTGATGGAAAGTCTATCTTCTTTGTGACCTTTCTCTTAAACTGCTGTACAAACACTGTACGTTATGTCCTCCACAGCAGTGGAATAGAACTGCTGGCAGTCTCTATTATGGCTGAATTAGCATCTGAGGGGAAAACAGTTCAGGAGCAGGTATTTTTTGAGAATGCTGGCTGAACTTGAACTCTCTTTGTCCTGCTCCTCATGTTGTTGTTTTGTGACAAAGCTATGCCAAGTGCTATGTTTCTCCATTATGTAACCTTGAGCTTCATTACAAGCAGCAAGCCCGTCCTGTGTGGAATGTGTTATTGCTGCACGCTGAGTGAAAGAGGAGGGTCATGGGCAGATAAACTGTTGATAATTTAGTAAAATGTACTGCCACTAAGGGAAAAAAGAGTGGTAAACAAGAAGCAAGACACATCAAATGTTTTATTTTTATCACACATTTTTATCACCATCATTTTATTACATAATGAATAAATAAGTATAAATAAGATTCATAACTTACACTTGCAAACAACTACTAAGTGATTTTATACCTGCTAATTGGGAATTTAATGACTGAATAGTCTAACCAGTACCACACATGTTCATATCTGTATCCTCTCCAGTCAGTTCTTGTGACAGATTTCACCATGTATTTTTAATGTTTTATGTACGATTGCTACACACAAAAGGAACATTTGTATTGTATAATGCATACCAATCCAATGCAATCCAATAGCCCTGCAAAAAGAGAGAGAGAGCTGCTAGACATTAACAATATAATCATTTTGGAGGCTGTAGCTGTTGTTATTGTTGCTGATATTGGATTTTACTGTATGGTCTTCCTGCTATTGTGTCAACCCTTGTGTCAAAGACTGAGCGCAAAGAATAAGAATGTGACAATGTTACAATTGCAAAAATGCTCACTGTTTTATAATTGCACAAATTGTCAGAATTTTGATACTGAACGCCCACTAAGCTGCTCTGATACTGAAGAAACAACAAAACACAGACATGGCTGCAAGGTTGAATATCTACATTTTTTGCACGTGGCTGGATTTAGTTGAACTGTTTAAGTTGAAAAGTACAGTTGGGGGTGAAAGTGAGTGTAAGTGTGTGTGTGCATACATTATGCCCTCTGTTCCAGGAAAAAAGATGACAGATGCTAAGAGCGCGGGCGTGAAGATAGACTCTGGGTGTCTCCAGTGTTGAAATAAGACAAGAGTTTGAATGTTTTTTTTTCTTTACTGTCACTGAGTCACTCTCATGTGGGAGACTTGGTCCCTGTGTTGGAGCTGTCTGAAAAAACTTTGCATGACCAAAGACACCAGACAGAAGTGTGACAGAAGTGCAGTTCATCTGTGTGGACTCTCATATGATACTTCCCTTAATGCAGTTTGACGTCCACTCATCAGCTTGCTGGTTCAGCACATAGCACACACAGCTTAAAGCCGTGTTCAGACTGACAACAGCACTGTGTCAAAAAAACACAAAGTCCTCATTCATTTCAATGAGGCCACTGCATTGGCACGGCAAGGGATGGAGAAGCAAAAGTTGAGCCAAGTTCAACTTTTGCTATTGGCTCAGCTTGGCTCAACTTTTGCCACAATGCAATGCAACATCATCTGACAGAGCACTGCATTTGCAAATTAAACAAATCAATCTAATCAAAATCAAATACAAGCACCCTCTAACCCTTCTGGTTGATTATTGATGTGGCCTAGACTGATTCCAATCCTCTGAATCGCCAGTTTCAGTTTGTTCAGCGGCTGTTTTACCCGCTAGACAGATACATTCATAAAAAACAGGGACAACAAAAGCGTGAGTGAGACTGTCGCAGCTGTACAAGTTGTTGAAATAACAACTCTTAAATCGTATGCTCGTAGTGATGAAACTACAGAGAGTTTTCACCTGAATCTGTATCTCGTCTTGACTTTATGGACCTTTATAGTGGGTTGCAGTTCATTGTTTATCTGTCCGCCCTGCAACTTTACTGTTTTGGTTCACTCTCACCGCTCTCATAGTGTTGTTTTCGGCTGCAGCAGGCAGCTGTTTTTAGCAAAAAAGCTCTAAAAACCGACTGTACACTACCTGCTCAGCACCAAACAGCAGACAGACACAGTTAGCGACTAGCTGGTGAACATAGTGGAGCATTTAGCAGCCGAGGGGAGAAGAAGATTTGAAAGCGAGGCTTATAGGAAACCAGTCTAAACACCAATGGTGTCATTATTTCATAGCCATTACATTGTGCAATCAACATTTACTTCATAATGATAAGTTAAAGCAAAAAAGCTGTCTATTGTCACTTTAAAACAGTAAAGCAGAGTTATAAAATCCTGTCTCATAGTATAAACTGATGTGTTTTAGCTTCTGATAAGCCTGTAAACTCATGTATGGATTATTCAAACTGGACATCCTTGATCCTATTACATCTACATTCTTACAAGTACCTGTAGCAGCACGCCAACACCAACGCAGCCCCTTGCACAATACTATTTTCAGTCTGAACACAGCCCAAAGGAAGATGAACTGAAGTCACAGCCAGCTAAGACTTTGGAGTACATGTATTATTATTATTGGTGGAATAGTGTGCTTCATGTTTTCATGCTGTGTGTCTTGACAGCCTGACCTGCCCATCCTCAGCATCACCTGTAAATTATTGATTTGATCAAATCATGACCCAATCCCTGGAACCCATGGTGAATTACTAGTCTGTGGTATAGCTCTGAACTGGAAAGCTTCTGGTTTCCTCCTTCCTCTATCAGTCTAGTCCATCAGCTATTTTTCCATCCTTCCATCCTTCCTCCTGACCAATAATAAAGCTAATTCCTCTGGGACCCTGTTCATCTGTGGGCATCGTATATTCGGCTGGTATTTAATTAAATACTGTGGCACAATCTGAACCTGTTTCCTCAGTGCCCTTCCATGATTATGGCTTCCGCATATAAACACAGATGGCTTGGATCCATGTCTGCATTCAGAATGAGGTGGAACACAGAGAGCATGGTTATTTAGGTTTTTGGTCACAGTTTGTCTTATTGATTAATCGTCTCTTTCTCTGTGCTTCTGTGTCATCTGTCTGACTCCTTCTCCTCCGTCTCTCTGAACCTCTGCCTCATTCTGTGCCAACTCAAGCTGTAATAAAAGATCGTATTTCATGTGATTTTCAGTGTACTCTGCACTCAGTGTCAGTCTCCTCCACATTCTGTATCACTGGAGGAAACTGTTTAAATAAGCTCCATTCAATAGACGTACGTCTCTGTGTAGACTTCGGTCTTACATACAAAAATGTAACTGGAGAAGAAAGCAAATAGTCATGATGGATACAGAAACTGTCTTCTATATAGACAAAGGCGACCGGCTATTTCTTTCTGACAGCTAAATATACAAAATGTCAATCCACCCACAGAGCTTCTTTCATGGTAACCTGACGTGCAGCAAGTGGTCTGTGGCATTTTCTGACAGACAGAGGGCAGGTTGAAGTGCACAATTAAAGCAGTGCTTTTGGAAGAAATGTACAACATTTGGAATGAAAATGAATTGCATTAAAATGTCAGAGAGAGACAGAGAAAGAGAGAGAGGGAGAGAGAGAGAGCAGCCTAGGTTGTTTAGCACTACCCACTCATTTAACTGAGAGAGAAGACCATCAATTCTCTCCGTCCAATTAAGCAGGACTTTAAATCCATCAGCACACTTGAATCTGCCAGGGTGCTTCTGAACACTGAACATGCATCACATACATTTATACATAATTGTTCCATTTAGGCAACAAAGGAAATCCAATCATACATAGGTACAGGTACAGTATATGCACACAAATATACAAGCGTCACATATTCAGTGCACTGTAATCTAAGCTCCTCTATGCTGCAAACATAAAACGCTTTCTGTAACAGCGCCCATATTCTAGCGCCCATAAAGCTTCCTCACTGACATTTACAAGAGATCCAGTTTTAGGGAATTTATCGAGGCGTACGATACACCAAGAGCATGTTTGCATAATGAATTACTTTCCATTTCAAATTCCATTTGAAAAGTAAACATTTCATTTAGACAAGACACCCTGAGGCTATTGATCATAAAATATTACAGAAGCAATTTGTGCATATTACAGTGTGCCTGTGTTCTGATTTCAAGGTATTTTAAGACTCTGCAGCACAATGTTGCAAAACAATAAAAAAGCATTACAGTTCTGTTCGAACTATCACCAGCTGTGAATTCATACAGTATTAATCCACAGCGCTTCTTCAACAATATGAGTTCTATTTACAGTATTGTGCACACCTGGGAGTGTGACCCAGAGCTAAGTAGAGAGGTCACTTAGTCGTCCCTGATGGTTCGAAAGGCACGTCTGGGCACATGCACTCTTTCCTCCTTGAGTGCTATCAAAGGAATAAGGTGTAAATTACACTTCTGCATAGTAATGTAATGCTGCTGCAGTGCCTGACCCCCCCTTGGGAGAGATAAACCAGGACAAGCTCTTTTTGTCTGCCAGCCTGCTTGGTTAAATATTGATGCCCTCAGAGCTGTCTCAGACCATTGTTTTGGATGATGTTGCTATAGTCAGGTTACACCGCTGCGGCCGAAGCTTTGTAAACAGGTTATCCCTGGTGTGTCGGCTAACCTGTGTTGCGGTGTCAGTCAGTCTAATCAGATACTGCAGCCTTTTTGTTCTCCATCACGCTGAGCCAACAGCTGATGGAGCCTGTTGTTTGATTGCTGAGGGTTTAATGCACTTGTCAATCTCAAAACCTGTAGGTGTGTACAAGTGAAAGTCAAGCTGTCATGTTTATACTGTTGAATTTCACCGGTCTTTAACCTGTGTCTAGAAAGATATTTTTCATATTTCCCAGCACAGCACAGTTCACCGGGTACCAAAACTAAAGTCAGAATTCACTGTTTACTGTGAGCGATTAAACCATTGTTTGAAGGAAACCATTTGCCCCAAAAGTGCTGCCCATCTGGCAAACTATCCAGGCAAAAGTCTGCATTCAGTCAGGATGACATTCGTTGAAGCACCAGAAATGGAGGCTTGCACAATGGTTGCCATTTATAAATTCTAATTTCCCAGTTTGATGTTTCCCTGCAAGACATTTTTGTCTGGAGGGAGTTTTTCCCAAAGTGGCCATTTTCTTAAGTTTCAATTGACGAAAACTTCTTTTCTACTCCATCATTCCAGCTGAGGCAAGCTGAAAAGAACCAGATTGTATAACTGTGCAGTGAACTTCTTCAACTTCCCACTCAATAGCACTCGAGAAGTAGCAGTGAGTGGTGGTCGATGATTTCCTGTGGGCTCGTTGAAAAAAAAAAAACACACAGCCCCCTCCCAGTCTGACTTTTTGTTCTGTGAATCTGGAGGGGAGTGAATAAAGCTTGCTCACTTTGAATGATGAGGTCATTAGCAGAGATAATAGGTCTTTGCTGTAACGATCTTAAAACTGGGATAACACATCACATTTTAAAAAGCGGATCTGTACAACTATAAGTCACAAGCCTCATTTTCCTGGTCAGATCTCCCCATCACCACTGTAATTTTCATACAGAGACTAAATATAACTCTCTCACCGGCCGCAGCTCCACAGTCTGTGACAGGGTGAATAATCTCTGCTCACTGATGAAACATCTGACACTCAAATTATTTCTGCTTTGAGATAATGGCAAGGTGGTGGTGCATACTGCAAGCTGTGATGTGTCAATGTAAATAGTTTCTACTCTCTCTCTCTCTCTCTCTCTTGTGTGTGTGTGTGTGTGTGTGTGTGAGAGAGTGAATAGTTCAGTGGTCTTTCTGTGTGCAAATGTGAAAGGTGTGATGGCAGTGATCATCATGAAATGAGACAGATGAAAGCGACAAGGTCACTCTCTGAGAGACACGACTTAACTGAATAAATAAACAGCAGAGAGAGCTGTGCTGTTCAGTCATATGTAAAGGTGTGTGTAGAGAGGCTGCATATCTTTACTGCACACATACCGCCCAGAGCAGAGATCAGGAACCTGTGGCTTATAAGCCATAAACGATTCTATCCACATATTAAGTTATGTGGTTCCTCACCTGATTCCAGTCTTATTTTAAGCTACGCCAAATCGCCTCACAGCTCCAGCTCCAGCTCCACACAATGCACAGTCATGAGAGTGGTATCGATCTTATTTAACTCTCAGAAAGTAAGCAAATACACATATTCCCATAAATGCTGAACTTTTGCTTTAATGCTAAGTTTGGGCGGTAAAATGTCATTTAGCACAGTTTTCAATAGATTTACTCATATGGTACACTTGTTTATATATAATACTGTGGGATAGCAGTCACAGGCCCTGTTACACCCACTATAGTAAAGTAAAAGATTTCAGAGGTGGTTAAAAAATGAAAATAAAACAGTTTTCTGATATGACATCACTATGGTTAAGGTATGATTTGGTTTAGGCATTAAGATGACTTGGTTAGGGTTAGGGAAAGGTTGTTATTGTGTTAAAATAACCATTTGATTAAGGTTCTGGGATGATCGTGGTCATGGTTAAAAGAAACCAACGTTTCCTGTTTCCTACCAACACTTTGGTAGGAAACAGGAAGCGAACAGTGGTCCCCCATGTCAGAGTTGGATGTTTTATTGACCCATTCATGTACCCCAACCCTCCTCCTCCCTGTGCAGAGTTTGTGGCTAATATGTCACAGTATTTCCCCCCACAGGTCTTTATCACGTGAATGTGAACACATGACATTACTGGGAATTCGCTGAAACCAGTGATGCTGCTTCATTGTAGCCACGCTCGTGTGGTTCTAATATGTCAGTTGGCCAGTCCGCTGGTCCAGAGTGAAATATAATTTCATATCATATGATATGAAAAAAAAAATGAAAAAAAGACTGAATGTTTAAACTTTTGTATCTTCGAGGAACGTATCTGGAACGTCTCAGACCTTCCACAACTGTTCAAAACAGAGCAACACATGAAGTCAAGTTCCTCACACATGCACACAAATCTCTCTCAAAAAACTCACAATAAAACATACAATTGATCCTCATAATTAGAGAAAAATGTAAGTCGGTGAACAAACCTCTACCCTTCACTCTCTCTCTTCCTCGCTCAATAACACCAAGAGCTGGTGTTCTGAAGTGTAAATGGAAGAGATGTTATTTTTATGCTGAGCACAGACCCATCCTGTTGTAGATGAGAGGTGAGATTTCCGACTGCCAATTACTTCAGACTGCCAGGAGGTCAAGCATAGCTGCCAGGATCCGCCAGCTCAGCCAGCTCTGTGCAGATGACCCCCGGGAACGGCAGCGGACTTAGCTAAATCTCAAACCCAATGGGGGGGGGGACTATGCCCTCGTTCACACTGGACCAGAATTACCCGGGGACCTCATGTAAATCCTGAATTTGGCCCTAAAATCCTTTCAGAGTTCTTATTAATCATTTTCACCGCATCCTTCATATTGTTGATAACCTTTGTGTTTGGAGAATTATATTGGGTGTTTGCAATGGATTTATAAACTCAGCAGGTTCACACAGGGTTAAGATCACCAATTATTATAAATCACACAGGGACTCCAGGTAATACTAGTCCAGTGCAAATTGGCTACTTGAAGGCAATTCTCTTAGCAGTGGGATGACATCCTGAACAGTGAACTTTTCCTCACATTATATAACATACAGACCTCTTCTATACTGATTACCACTGTGTGATTTACGAGACATAAAGGTACGGTTTATGGTATTTATGGTACATTGCTCATGAATCTTACCTTTTCTATGGATGGTCTGAGGGAATGACCTTCTCAATGATATTCTCATCCTTGTAGTGAGTCCAACAGTAGAACACACTTCATTACATAAATCAAAAATATTATAAGCAACCAATATAAAGGAGTGTAAGGGTGTGACATTATTGCAATCAGTGAGAAAGGAGTTATAGGAAACAAAATGAGGTGGTTGGATACTTTACAAAGACACACAAGGAACTATTTATAACTATGAGAGAGGAGATCAGTTAACTAACAGACGTGAACATTAGGGTGTATCACCTCTGACTTTTCAGCCTCCAATCAAAGAAAGGATGTGACTCTGCTCTTTCGACTAGTGAGAAGGTCAGCTCACCACTGGAGACCAGGAGGGAGAAGAGTCCGGGTGATGACCGGGCTGCGCCTGTGAAAGTGAGAGCCAAGTACCCCGTTATGGCAAAAAGCAAAGCGCAGCCTTTCAGAAAGGGCATGGCATGCCCTTGAGGTATGTGGATTCAGCTCCAGATGTAATGTGTTGGTTCTCTGATTACACTGTGCTTCCTTGTAGCGCCCTAAGGGCATGTTCACACCAGTCATGTCTGCAGCAGTTCAATCACTCTGTGGAGCATTTATTTCTCTCGTTTAGTTCTCTTGTGACAGGTGAGAACAATGCCATTTGAACTTGGGCACAGAACTAATAACCACCTGCCTGAAGATATGGCACTTGGTCTTCATCCAAACAAAGGAGTGAAATGTGAACAGGACTGTTTTTTTTTAGGTATCAAGGGAAGTTAACCTCTGTTTGTTCTTCGAAGACATGATAAAATGCTATATGAATGGCACTGCAAATTTATATTTTGAGCTACAGTGGCAAGAGGTTGACAAAGCAGAGCCCATTCTTTGGGTTTGGGAGACACATTTTTAGATAGCTAGGTGTTCAGTAATCAGTGTCCGGCTGGAGAAGCCTAACTAATAGCGAAAAGGTGAACAGTTCTAGCTAGCTTAGTAACAGGCCAGCAGACCTGGGTTATCAGGCCCATTCGTCTTATCATTGCAATCGGTCATCCTGGGCTGTATGATAGATGATGTGACAGAGACACAACAGGACTTACATCCTACCATTAATCACCAGGCTGGTATTTACCCACCAGGAGAGCTGTTAACAAAGAGAGAGGAGGGGGTGGGTGGGTTAGGTAACAAGAGCACTGTTCGGCTTCTAAATGTGGCTTTCATGTGTATGTTGATAAATGTTAATTTGTAATTATTGAATATTGCAGAGAGTGTGGAGAGGCACACCTGTTCTATTCTACTTAAAACATACAATCACGCACACGCACACAATCACACACACACACACACACACACACACACACATACACACCATCTGGCTCTGACACTTATGAAATCCCACTAACAGACCACAGGGAAATATAGATCGAAAGGACTGAAAAGTCTTGCTATCTGCTCTAGAGCACCAACACTGAACCACAGAGCTCCTCATAAAGTTGTCACTTCACTGTCAAGCACATCTGACTATAAATAAGATTTCCTTTGACACAGATGGCATGTCAATTACTGGACATCTGTTATGGTTCATTATATTTTGCAGACCCTAGCAAAAATATAAGTTACATGGATCTCCTTTATATTGTCAGAGTTGTCTGACAATTTTACTTTTGTAAGTAAATGACAGCGGCCATTTGGGGTTTTCTTTATGGATCCAAATATTCCCTGAGACCCTGAGGCCAAATTTATTTAAATGCCAATGAATAAATGTCAGTGTGTGTGTGCGTGTGTCTGTCTGAGTGTGTGTGACTGTGGCCTGCCCAGATGAAAGTTTGGGGATAATATAGGCATATGTTTATCTATGTACACACACACACCACATGCATGTACAATATTTACTGTACACACTATAGCCTTAAGACTCTATGTGAAGTTTGTTGTGTGGGAGGGGATGGCTCTAAGCACGGTCAGTGAAAACATCTAATGTCTGGCTTAAATTTATCAAACATTTAATTCCACACTGTCAACTGCCAGGATTAAGCCCAATGAAATTATGATGATGAGATATTCAGCTGTTTACTTCTTACAATCTGTGACTTGAAGTGTATCTGTGGCTACTTTTGTAGAAAACAGATAAAGGGAGGGTTAAAGAGAATCTATATTTACAAGATTGTTAGGTCCTTTGTATCCAGAATGATAGCCTGCTGCCTCAGTGGACATTAAAATGGGTAATCAGTGTGATTGCCTGATCAATGGTCACCCAGTGTGATTGGCTGATGACCAATTATACTGTTTGTATAACCAAAGACTTCTCATCACTCTTTGTTCTGCCAACTTGACTGTGGAAACTGGACTGTTGAACACAACGCATTATGAGAGTTAAACTACATTAAATGTTCGCAGTAACCTAACAGGTTTTTTTTTTTTGGTTTTTTTTACTTGCCTCTGTTCAGTTATAGTGCAACAACCCAGGAGAACCTATCTTAGCAAAGGTACATGCAGCCAGCTCTGCCATCTTGGTAAAAGAAAATATAACAATGAAATATTAGAGGGCACTCCATCTGTAGTCTCACAAACCAGTCAAGTCTCATGAGTTAATCATACTGTGAGAAACATCTGGTCTCCCTCCTGGACAGCAGGTTAGAAGGTAAGTCTGGCCACAAAATAGATGGCTGATTCCCAACCTGGGGGCTAATTAAAGGAGGTGACATTCAACCAACAATAGAGGGGATTAGTATGGCAGCTGTGTTGAAGGCTATCTTCTCTTAATCAAAGTTCAAAGGTGTCAATGCCTTGAGTTAGGAACTCATAATAGCCACGCTGAGGGTAAAATGAATCCAATATAGAAAAAAGAGGGAATCCAATATACACCATTATTTCTCCATTAGTTGCTCTCAGGGTGAACAGGGTGAACAGTCTCCACCTGTCTGCAGTGGCTGTCCTTGACTGAATGATAAATATCAGGATGTGCACTCAACTACATTGTATTAAGACAGGGGTTTTCAAAGTCTGTGGAAAACCTCCGTATTAAGATAATCTGAATGTTATTGAAGGTGTTGATGTCTGGTCATACAAGCTGTAAATATTGCCCTCATGTTAATCTCATCAGCATACTTGACTGTGTTGGACAGTGCAGCTTACAGTCAGATTTCAGTCTCCGTGCTGTCATTCCTGTCACATATATTAGAAGTTAAAGTAATTTCTTTGCCTTGCAAATATATCCCTAGGATATGGAATCAGACATCTTTATCTGTATATTTCATAGTTATGGCTTAAAATCAATATGTCATATCATATTATATGTACTGGAGGAAATTTGAGTTCCAGATCACCACCAAAAATGAATCAATTGTTGCTTGGCCTGAAGCCTACCTGTCTACAGTATTTCCTAAAAATCATTTTAAAATTTCACAGGAGTAAAAACACAACCTCTGTGGCACAGTTGATTAAATTATATCAACCAATTTCTTTATTTCTTAATTTTTTTATTTACAACCTGATGACTAAAGAAGTAGTGGTAATAGTGGTAGTAGTTGAGTAGTACTTTAAGGCCATAAAAATTTAAGGCCTTTAAAGGTAATTAACACAGACATGTCAACATATAAAAAGAAAATCATTCAGTTTCTTGGCAAAAAATCAGCACACTAAAAGGATGTAAGCAGTACAATTTAAACAAAATGACAATTAGCTTGTTCTCACAGATAGTATGGGTGAATGATGAATTTACCATTTCTCATATCTACTTAAAATACTGACAGTTTATTATATTCCTGTGTCTAAATTGTTTATTTCTGTACATGTTAACTGCAGATAGTCATCACAGATATGAATAGTTATGCACCTTTCATGGGCAAAAAAACCCTCATACATATATACTGTACATGTCTCATACATGTATTGGACAGTTTAATCATGGCTAGGCATACATGCACTGAGTTATTAAAGAACAATAGCAGAAAGCTTCTGGTCACTATCTCCTTTGTGAACAGGACGGATAAATGGCATTGCTAGACAACAGATGGAAACAAATATCTCCATTCTGTCTCCATTTGTGGTTTAGAGAGAGAAAATACATCTCCTTTTATTTTTCCTTTAAAAACTAGTACATTTTAAATAATGTTCTTCCTGCTGCACTACTACCTCATAAAGACATAACAAACATAGTGAACTAAGTGGAGCCACTGCCTCCCATTCATATTCTATAAAGCCATACCTGAGATCATCTATCATGTATTTAAGGTAATTTGCAGCTTGTTATTTTAGTTGACATACAACTCCATTCAGAGAGAGTTCTTGCACTGATTTATTATCGTGGACCTAAACTGGAACAACAATAGAAGCAAGCAGTCTGCTATATTTTGACAGACTGTCAGGCTAACCCTAAGAAAACGGCTGAGGACCCAAATGCATGACTCTAAAGACAGTAAACTGAATCAGGAAAGTTTACTGACAGCAGGCAAAAATATATATAAAATACCAGGTTGGAGGGGGAGAGGCAAAGGCAGAGTCCGAGTGGCATGCTTGGGGTTGGTAACAAGCAGGTAAACAAAGTCAGTGGAAAACAAAAAAGAGCAGGGGCTAGGCAACAGGCACAATGTCCAAAGGAGCAGGCAGGGGTCCTGAAAACAGGCAAGCAGAACAGGCAGGGTAAAAGGCAGGACCGCTAAGGCAAGGAAGCGCAATAGATCTGGCGGGGAATGATTAGAAGCGTGCCGGTATATATACTGCAGGGGTATGGGGGGGATCAGGGACAGGTGAGGGAGTCAGATGATTTGGGAAATTGTGAGAAGAACGGGGTCACTGCAGGGCAGGTGGGAGTGGCAGGCTCTAGAGTGAGAGGGGAGGTAGTGGCAAGGTAACAGCGGGAATATTATGAGTTATCAGACACTGACAGCACCACAGACAGATGTATCGGTGGTGCCTGGTGGCCTCACCATGTTTGGTGTGTCTTTGCCCTAAATCTTACAACAACCAGAGCTTGTGTTGTCTTCATGTCCTTAACCACGACTCGCAAACCCTGTGGTAGATCTCCAACAGTATCAATCAGTCAGTCAGTGGACAAAACAGAAGACTGGGCACAACAGAGCAATACTTTTGTTGAATAACTGCGTCAGGGCTCAGACAGCATCAGCTCACCATGAAATGCCATACTTGTCTATAGGAATTAAAATCAAACGTTGACCTACCAACCAAACCTACACACACACACACTTCTACCAGCTACTCTTGCAGTCTATATATCTTTTTTAGGTTAAATTAATCTCACCGACAAAGGGGATTCCAGACATGGTCTGACTTCGATTTCTATGATTCAAGAGGAGACCTGTCAGTCTTTGAGCACTCTGAATTCTGACCCATTCTTTTGTTGTTGAGTTCACTGAATGGCTTTGCCTTGAAAGCGACTCTCCCCACTCCACTCTCGCCTTTCCACATCCGTCACTGCCACAGCAGACAAGACACGGTCGACATCAAAGATAAAGGGTCACATCACAGACTTTGCGCTCTAGAGGCCAGACACGCTGCACGAACTACACTGCATTCCTCAAACTTCTGCCAAACTTGTCAGTGCATTTAAGAATAGTTATGAAAAAAAGTTAGGCGCCTTTGTTCGCATCAAATTTTCCAATTACCGATGAGAGACAACAACTTTATTGGCGCTGTCTGTTTCTCTCTCCCCTCCTGTCTCCCTGTCTGTCTCCATCTCTACATCATCATCTCTATCTCCCTCTCTCTCTCCTACAAAATCAATAATTTCTAATAGATTCAGGACATGATTGAGTATAGGCGTCAGTTTTCCACAGGCTGGAAGAGAAGGGTATTAATCACTAAAAAAATGTCTTTTCATTATTTTGCACCATAGAGCCCTGTAGTGAGCCTCCGGCACAGGCTAACTGAAGTGAGTGTGCATTTGTGTGTGTGTGTGTGTGTGTGTGTGTGTGTGTGTGTGTGTGTGTGTGTGTGTGTATGTTTATGAGTCTTAATACAAAATCACATCATAATCCCCATCAGTGAAACATTGTCACAGTAAATGCACATTTTTATTTGTGCAACTGAAACTGAACTTCAGTCTGAACAAATGTTTGTATGAAAGATCGATATTATATAAGAATGATTTCATATCAGCCTTGTATTTTGAACACTGGTTCAAGCTTACTGTGGACTGTAACTTTGGCCTTTTTCACTAAGTGGCCTCTGTTTCTCTCAGACATACAAAACACACTCAGGCCAACGCTTTGTAGTAAACATGCATCTGAAATCTGATAGCTTTCTGGTTTACATTTTACCTCAACAGTGCAATGTCTGTCTGGGATATGCATGGGATCTTTGTGCCCTCAGTCTTTCCTATAAGCCATGTTTACCACAGCACAGCCAGCTCATATCACTGTTGAGCCCATTTGAGTCCATGGCCAGTTTGGTTGAAAGCAATATCGTAATATCAGGAAGAATATTTCTGTGAGAAATGAAAGGAAAAACCTGAATGGATGAGTAGAGAAACATAAAAAATGCAGAAACCTCCCCACAGGGATCCAGATATCCACCCAGCTGAACACCTACAGTTTATACAGAGCTCTCCACCACCATCACCACAACACCAAATGACAGAATATATTTGGGGAACAATGATGTTCATCCATCCAGTTCCAGAGCTCCAGAAATCTATGCTAAGGTGCACTGAAGCTGTTCTGAAGGCTCATGGTGGCAAACGCCTTACAAAGACACTTTATATAGTTTTTTTCCTCTAATTTGTCAGCCTCACACTGTGGCAAAGGTCGGCAAAATCACACATAAAATAATCAAATCGATGTTCAGTTCAATAAACTCTGTTCCAGTATTACATTCAATAACTCATTTTGTCAGCTTCAAATTACATTTTGCCTGAACTGGTTAAGTTGGACAGCTGAATTTTGTAATACAATAAGACAACAGAGTTGAGGAGCTGCTGTTTATGGAAGTGGTTTTCCCCATTCTGTGTTCCCATTTCAAATTTTTCTTTGAACATTATCCTCAGTGTTATTTCACATAGAAACCCAGGACTATCCCAGGTTCATACAGGTTTATATCATGACTTCAATCATGTTTTGTTCATCATTTTGACATGGCGGACAGGTCTTAATATTACAATACACATGAGCATCGGTCACCATTGCTATGGAGAAGAAGCAAGTCAGAGGCGTAAAGCAGAGCGGTAGCGAAACGTTTCTGTGCTGAATTTGTGAACAAAACACGGCGCCACTGTTGCTGAATTAATCTAAAATTGAGACAGAATCCAAAAGTAAACTGATTTAAGTTGCAGACTGTGTTGTCAGTTTTCTCAACACCGTAATTCTTAGCTGTCACCCCCTGTTAGTGGCGCATGTCAAGCTTGGTTTCTTGCTGAAATACACAGTGAGAGTCATAGTTAACTTCTCCCTCGAGAAGACTTTTTGTCAAAGAACTAAAAATTTACACACACAATTGCTCATCTTTTGTAGTGATGATTTAACCGTGATCCGAGCCGTAGAAGTGATCCACCTAACAATGTCTAAGGGAAAAATAAACAGGACTTTTTTTCCAGAACCAGGGGCGCCCGAAATAGCTCTGCCTACTGCAACTCAATAACCACCATATAATACCACTGAAAGTTGATACATCTTAATATTGAGTTGTTGGCTAGCCTTATTATATTGTTATGTTATATAAATCCCCTCCTTGCTTCTACTGTGTCTCCCTCAACCAGTGCTTATTGCACAAGGCATTTCACTCTCAAGACACATGTTCTTGTCCTTTAAGTAACCCACAGCACACAACAAGAACAGAAATTGTCATTTCAAAGGGAGATTTTGTCGACAGTGACACCAGGGATCTAATTTTCCAACCAGTCAGCCAGAGAAACCAAAAAGTCAGCCAGAGACATTCCCCTCAGGGATTAAGGATTCAGTGTCTCACTCAGCGACCCGACAGCAGCTCGAGCCTGGGCCCTTTGATTAAACAACAGTCTCTCGCCCTGCTGCCACCCTGCTGCTTCTTTGAAAGGTACAGTGAATCCTGTAAAAACCGCAACAAGGGTATAGCAACCAAAACCGAGACAACATCAACGAACACATGCATGGCAACTTGCAACGTGTTAAAATAGAGATGTAGAAAGTGTGAATTAAATCAGTCTGAAGATGCATCAGCCTGCCTCTCCAGAAATTGGCATCACGCTTGGCCAGACCACATGGCAGATGCGAAGTCAGAGGATACTAACTGGCTCCTGCCAACAGTGCCCATTATCTGCTGGGCATGCATGCAGGGCACAAGGTTAAACTAACAGGCCTGCTTGTCCCAGATCAAGCCTTGCTGACTAAACACACTAACACACAAACACAGGCACAAATGGCTGACACGACAGAATAGCATACTGTTTATGTAAATGTCCACGCAGAAAGCATGATTTTGATGAATTCCAGTGTGTGGAGAGGTTGTATTGGTGACACGCTGCATCAAAGTCAGAGAAGCATGCAAATGGTATGCATGTATGCTCTAGACCTGTGCATGTGAGACAGAAAGAGTTGCTGCTTGCATGTAAACAACTCTATTAGCGAGCTGTCCTTGGATGATCGAGGGAGCCATGGCCTCCATGGGATGTCTTCCTCCAGTGTTCTGCCTACCAACCTTCCCCTTTTCTTTCACTCCTCATTCAGGCAGCACGAGATGGCACATAATGGAATACTTAACAGACTGTGAGAGCCTTAATTGTTTTCCCTGTCACCTCTCATGCATCCACCACCAGTCACTGCACAGTGCATGCAAGACTTCTAGCAGTGATAGTGCTGCTAGCCTTCTGTTCAGATGTCCATTTGACATTTCGCATTTCCTCTCCGTTATTTTAATATTCAATCCCCACCTCATAATCCCATTACTGTCAAAACCCTGCTTTGTGTCCCTCAGTGTCTCATGTTCTCATTTTTCTCTTTGACAATGAGCCGGCAGTGAAATGAGGCTCATTCTGGGCTCAGGAGGGACGGGTGAAGATGAAGAGTAGCAGGGGAGACAAGAAGAGGGACACACATCAGACAAAAGAAGAAAAAGGAGTGGGGCAGAGCAGGAGGGAGAGCAGGAAGAAAAGGGAACTAAAAGATGAGGGTTTTGGTTTGAAAGGAAGGGTGAGGAAAATAGAAGCAAGCAGCAGGTTGAGAAATTCAAACTATAATTTAGAGGGGAGTAGACGAATAAGAAAAGAGAGGAGCAGGCAGGAGAGGTTCAGGTGTTTCCAGACATGCTGGGGGATGAATATGTGCCTGTGCTCATTCATTATCTACTTTTCTCTTTCTGTGAAACCACTCATTTCTCTTCAGCCAATTGCAAAGATTTATAGAGGCTCTTTTGTGCCGCCGCTCCATAGTGCTCAGAGCATATTGTCGGAGGCAAGCTTCACCTTCAGGTACTCTGCAGTCTTATTAGTTCACATAAGACCTCCTCTAATCTCACTCCCCTGCAGCTTGCACATGTTCAGCGCTACTTCATCATCATCCAAAGGACTTCACAGAAAGAAGGCTAATAGTGTTGGAAATCTTCTCTTCTCATCAGCATAACTGCCATGGGGCAGAGCACACAGGAATGTTTAACCTTGGAGCCGTCTTTGGTTAACATATTGCACCATTACCTCCACACGCTGCAGTACAATAAAAGGCAGATGATACGACTTGGTGTGTGCATGCATGTGTATGTGGTTACCTCAGATTTCAAACCCTTATACCTGACTGTAATGCCTCCCTCTATCAGCTTGTTCGCCGCGAAAACATCCTTAACCGAGGAAGTCTCTCACGCACACACCAGCTGCAACTGTGTTATCTTTAGCATTGCCTCTGAGACACTGCCTATTACCGTACATCCAACCAACATAAACAGAGCAAGTCCATACACACACAGCTGTTCAGATGCGCAGCCTAGGGCAGAGGCAGGGAAACAGACAGAAGCATGCTCTCATGAGAAACGAGCTATGTTATCTCTGTAATCTTCCTCCCCAGCTGGGACACAATAACGTTGTCACAACGATCGATGCATTTCCACAATTCACAGAGCTGATGGAGTGGGTGTCAAACTCTGTAACTTACTTTTTTACATCCCACTCAAGCGCACACAAACACAAACACCTCCCTACACGTTCTCAGAGCTATTCAATCAAAAGTCATTATCTGAGTTATGAGGAAGGTCAAAGACATCAAAGGTCAAAGCAGCTGGTTGTGTTGGGAGGAAACTTTATTATGTCATTATGCTGATTGGCAGCTTTTATTTGCCAGTGATGAAGCTTGTGCTGTGTAGAAAAACGTATCTCACCCAGGGAGGGAGAAGGATGTTTTAAGACCTAATGGTGTGTCTTGCATACCAAGTATGTTATACTGTACTCCTGGTCATTTCCAAAAGTTTCTGTGTAGAGCTGTTGTGACTGGTTAATTAATCTACTGACAAAAAAACTATTTTAATAACCAATTAACTATTTAAGTCATTTTTCAAGCAAAAATGCCAAACATTCTCTAATTTCAGCTTTTCTGATTAAATGATTAATCGAGAAAATAATCAGCAGATTAATTGATACTGAAAATAATCATTAATTACAGCCCTATGTCTGTGTTCTTTATGTATTCCCTGAAATTCAAGTAGGGCTGAGCAATAATTAAACATTATTGTGTATTGTCTTATAGTGGAATCATATTGTGACAATATGTGTTTCACTGTACTTAAAAACTAACAGAATTAGTTGTGAAAATGTTATTACAGTTTAGTGCATCTTGTGTTTATTTCCACAGTCTTGGCCATCGTTGCTATGGGAAATAATGATGTTGTATTGATGCAGTTAATTGCTGAGCTCTGGGAATGCCTCAGCATCACTACAAAAAAAAAACGGGAGCAAGAAACATGAGCAGTCAGATGATCATACAAGGTTTCTCTACACAGAAGGTGTATCTAACAGAAAAGGTAAGCCTCTGTTTTCATCTGTCTACACAGGCTGCGTAACGGCTCATGCTTCACTCGTTCTATACGCTCATAAGCGTGACCCAAAGCATATTTTTAAGCTTCAAGTCAAGTCAAAACGTGACACTCATTACTGTCCCTGGATGCACTCTGTGTAGTCGTGCTAACATGCTGCTTTCTTTACGCGGCCTCAGTAGACATTGTGTCAGCCAGACCTCTTTGGAAGAGAAAACAAGCAAAGGCAAGCGGTAAAATGTAATCAGTTTAAATCTGAATTAATTAATTCATTGTCCTCCAGAAATAAAATTAAAAAAAGATAATTTTTTATTTTAGTGTCATATCATTAAAATGGTCCATCCTGTGACAACGTGGGTGAAAACTCTCCTTTACTCACCACTTGTCCCTTACATGCTACCTACCACCTTCCTTGACATTCAAGCCAGACTATTCTACACATCCCACATGGGACTGCATGCTTGACTCACAATGATACCATATATTACAGCAGTTGACATTCATGTTCCAAAGAAAAACTAATAATTCCTACAAATGACATACTGTACATGGTTCCTGAACCAAAGAAAAGAAAGTAAAACTTTTTTTTTGCCTACATTTGGCATATTGTGGTATAGCTAGATATACTTGTTTGTTATAGGCTTTTGATGATTAATTTCAGCCCTACAGTAAATTCAAGAATTGGTGGGGTTTACCAGCAGCAGCATATGGACTGTTTTTCTCTCCAGACTGTTTTCTCTGTGATTTTACCTCTTACAACCTCAGCAAAGACAAACAGGATCTTGTAATGAAAAAGAGAAAAACCTCAGGGATTCTCTATGACAGGTGATGTCAGGTTTGGTTTGCAGGTTTTACTGTGTGTGTGTGTGTGTGTGTGTGTGTGTGCACACGCCTGTGTTTGCGTGTGTGTGTGGGTGCATGGTGTTTTATGCCATCAACATGTATCTGTCTTTGTATATATGTGTATGTGTATGTGTGTGTGTGGCTGGATCGTAACAGAATGGTGGAGGACCATGGGACTTTGCTGTTTCCTGCTCTTTATGAGTTTAATGATTAAAGGCCTGTGGCAGTGAAGACTCTTTTAATCTCTGCCTCTGTCTGTTTGGCTCTCGATCGTTTTCTCTAGAGCTTCCTCTCTCCCTCGTCCAACATGAGCCTGGACAAAAGCCTCTTTCAACCAGCCGAACTCGGAATCCCGCTCCATCCCAAAAGACAGCGTCTTTTTCAACTCCCATTTACAAGACAAACACTATGAGAAATATAATAATGTAATAGCGAATGTTTTTTTTAATATAGTGTAATATCAGGATTTAACTGTTGAAGACGGAGCGGAGAGTGGGGCAATAGAGAGATACCTTAGTGCTGAGAGGGGGAGAAATGAATTGAATCAGGGCCAGGCACATGTGTAGTTAAAGAACGGTATCTTTCACTTAGATAATTGAATTTCCCAGAAACTCTCTCTATCCCAAGTGGAGGGAGAATAAAAGAGAATCCTGTAATTAAGTTGAAGGTGAGTGTGGAAGAATGCAAAATAAATTCTGTAATTAGCTAGCACATTAGATTTAATTTGAATGGTGTTGCGCAGTATTCCCGTGTTTCCTAAAGCGGAGCTGTGGGTTAATAGAGACAAACATCTATAATCATTGCCATGGAAGCATCTGGCTTCTCTTAAAATAAAGGATTCAACCTTTAATGAGTAAAATCCTGTATATTTCCATCTATTATATAACACCTAAACACTGTAAATGGAAAATACAAATAAAAAACACACTACTGAAAAGAGTGCAAGAGGCTGTAGTCCTGGTACTGCAGGCAAAATGCACTAAAACAAGACCAAGAGGCACAATGATCCATTAGCTGGTGCATTATAGGTTTAACACTGCCTTAAAGAAAAAGAAAAACAGCTGAGGGCAAGCCCATTTGAATCTGTTGTTTAGAGCCAGAGCACTGCGAGCTGTTTGGGATGACAGGTATTCATCAATTGAAGGTGAAGAGATAGAAATATACTGCACAGGGTGGTGCCGCCTGTATTGGCAGGATGACCTCAGCTGTCTATGCTGTTACAAATGACCATTTCAAAAAAATGATTTATATGACAACTTTCTGATCTGAACAACTAAAAGTACTTGTTCACCAAACAGAGTTTCCTGTAGCATTTTATATTGGAGGTGCAGCGCCTCGCCTGAAATAAAGAGCACCCAAATGATTAAATTTTGATGAAAACAAGCAGAGGGGCAACATCACATTGCAAAGGCCACATATTTAATGAGTGAGGGAAATGTTTAAACTGTCATTTAGTAAATACACCGATAATGAGATGAGATGCATCAGGATCTGTCGGATCGAAACCTCATATGTTTGCTTCACAGCAGTTAATCAGAGCAGCATGTTGCCATGTTTCTTTGCTTTCGAGCCACCAATACCTACCTGCCTACCTGCCTACATGCACCTGCACCTGCCTGTCAACCTACCTACCTGTTTCTGACTGCCTGTAAGCAATTTATATCTATCTGCCTCTACTATCTGCATTTGGGTCCTTCTCCTGCTGCCTCACACTCACCTGCCTGACAAACACAGGTGGTTTTCTGTGTTAGAAAAAATTACCTGTGCTGTTATTTTTCTATTTTTCTGATATGGGCAGTCTTGATGGTTGAGTAAATATTGTGATGATAATAATATCTATGAGTCACAAAATTCCCTCTTATTTTGGTTTCTTCTAGTCAGAGACAACAGGTAAGGAGAAGCCTGCACTGTCTGTTCACGCCTGCACATTTCTAAACCCACTATGGACTTTCTGTCTTTGATTAAGCTGCCAAGACGCTGAAAGCAAAGCTATTGGGTACTGCCTGCAGGGAGAGCAGAACAGAGATATTGTGATAGGTCTTGGTCTCTGAGGTGTTAAGGCTTCTCAATGTTTTTTCTTTTTTTTTTTTTTTTGTGTTGCCAACTCTATGTCTCACAAATGCATAAGTATTTCCACACCTCAGTACTATATTGGATCCCAGCCACTGCTTGTGATGGTAAACAAAACATAGGCTTGTGTTTTCATATATCCAGCAAAGTCGTGTTGAAAATATGTCACCTATTTGCAACACACTGCTAATAAGCAAAGTCTGATCCAATTATTGGCGCAGCAACGTAAACAACTATGTTGGCAGGAAGAAAACAGTGCTCACACAGCCTCTCTCTGTCTATAACACACACACACACACACACACACACACACTGAGGCAGGCCCACGCACAATGTGCAGGCAAACACTATACAGCACGAAAACACTGCACCAGAAGAGAAAAGTTTGCATCTTATATACTCCTGTATTCAATCTTAATGTGTTTTTACACCTGTTTGTTTGCTTTGTTCCTAATTAGCAGCTATACTGTATCATTACAACATTGAACCTTCCCCTTGGTTCACTGTCTGTGCACGCTCCAGCATCTCTAAGCAAAATTATTTTGTATGCATTCGCCATCTGCAAGTAAGTTGTCAGTTGTCCAGAGTTGCAGGAGTTTAGGATTTTCTACTGTGGCATACAACAAAACAAACTCAGTGAAGCATATAGGCATCGGCTTTGAGTCTGCATCATTGATTCTCTGATATATAAACCAGTGTTTATTTGCACAGCATTCATAAATGGGAATCAAGGCTGCATGTCTGTGTAACTATGTTTTAGCAGAAGAGGAGAAGCAATATAGTGATGTACCACTTTCTTCATAATAAGTTGTGTGAGCGTGTGAGCCAGACAGAGCTGCTCAGTTTTATATTGTGAGGTATGTCTGTGAGAGCAGGAGTGACTGTCATATGAACTATCAAACCACAACAACCAGCTGAAAATCTCAGTGGGATCAAAGACCCTAACAACCCTTACACATTACTGACAGTATGTAATTTAATCCTAATATTTAGAAAAGACACACTGAGGTTTAAGTTGATGACATTACATTCGCACTTTACAGAGTTTGCTTGGAAGTGTGCTAACGTCATCACCACCATCGTCCTTTTAAATCGGACACAAGCTTTATTGCTAGAGCTGCAACTAATGTGCATTTTCATTATCGATAATCTGACCATTACTATCTTGATTAAATGTTTAATGTACAAAACATTTAATGTACAAAATGTCAGAAAATAATCAAACATTCCCGTTATAATTTCCCACAGGTGAAGGTGAAGGTGATATATTCAGGCTGCTTGTTTTATTTGACCAACAGTCCAAACTATGAATAAATATATTCAGTTTTCTATCATATATGATGAAGAAAAACAGCAAATCCTCAGTGAAGAAGCTCAGTGAAACAATAAACTGATGTTGAAAGAAATGTTGATAATTTTGCATGGACAAATGGGATCTATATAGTAGTCTTTCAGGTTATTAAGCAGAGAATATAGATTATCAGCAGCCTGTTCTTCAATGCACGAGTGGTCTGAGCACCATTTCTTCCACAGCTCAAGGGTTGGACAAGGCACTTAGACATCGCAGACCTGTTTTCTTCAACCTTTCTGTAATGTCATTAATGTCAATAATGTTCAGGCATACCCAAGGTACTAGCAAGTATTGAAAAGTGTGTTTAATTCAAACTAAGGAGTCCACCGTTTCTAAACGTACTCACAGCCATTAGACAGATTCTTTGGACAATAGGCACCAAAATCATCTCTGAAAGATGAAGGAAATTGATACTGAACGGTGGATGGTTTAAATCCATATTACAGCTGGGCAGGAAATAGGTAGCTTGGCTTGTTTCTTTAAAAACTTATCAACTCTAAAATGGGCCCTTTTTGCATTGTTGGCATAAAAATGCTTCTTGGCAGCCAGAAAATGTTTCTCTAACTTGACAGAAGCTATATCAACAAGGATAAGCAGATGACTATTTTCACAGATGAGCCACTGACTTAGCTGTCATTTACATTTCTCTCTGCTCCATTCACATAAATGAGCTGTCAGCTGGCACCTCTACAGGCTGCCTGGGATGAGTATGTGACACAGGTATTTGCTGGATTAGAATTCTTTCTGTGACTCAAGTACATTGCTTTGCAACAGTGCTGACTTTGCAAACTAAAGTATATTACCACCACACATGCCCTACTTAATCTAGTACCCTTTATCCCCCATTCAACACACCAGTTACTTCCTATTATAAGCATTTTTTACCTCCTGAGAGCAAAACTGCTCAGGGAGGCAGTGAGAATATGAATCACTCCAAAAGAAGAATTGGATTAACAACAGCTAGTGAAATATTAAAGAGTGAAACACGGGCCAAAAAGCAACGTCAACCAACTGTGACTTACCCAGCACACTGAGACTCCTATTTGGATTGTTGAAAGAACAGTAATTTCATGCTATAGCAGTGAGTAGTGATGGTTTTTCTAGCAATTGTTAGTCTCATGTAAGAAAAGGGGAGTTGGAATAAGGTTAAAGGGGTGCCTGCTTAGAAGTAGACAAATATATAAGAAAGGTTATATAATATGGAATCAAAAAAACACACCTTTATACAACAATGGACACTTGCTTTTATAATTTGCATGCACTTAGACAAAAGCTTATGTTGCAGTGCCACCGCGGGATGCTGCTGAGGAGCATCAGTGAGGAGGGATTCATAAATGAATATATAAACACTATGACACTGTTGACTTATTCATGCTGAGCTTTCAGCAGCTGAAATATACTCTGGGTTTTCACATGCCACTAAGAATCCTTGAAAGCCAAATGTGCAAATCAAATAGCTCCATGAAAAATGAATCTCTGTCTCCTTCTCCCTCTCCAAGAATAACACTGAGTGCAAGTCTGTTGTCTGATTAAAGAACATACACGTTACATCCGGATTTCAAAAGTGTTTGCTTCTTTGCTTTTTCTTTCAAAGTGAGAGCAGGTCATTATCATTAGATTCCAGCTACCCTCAAATGTATTTCATTAAAATGGTAATTACATATTCTAATGAGGTATGGTGTACATAGAAAGTCCCATCATATAGTCACTTCCTTTTTCCTCAAACATGTTGTCGCTGATGCAATGCTCACACAACCAACTGAGACTTTTTTAGACTTAATACGCTCCTGCTACACGTTACATAAGAAGGCATTGTTTATAATGTAATGCATTCCACTTCAGTGATTTATATCAACAATCATATTATAGTTAGCCTGGGGAAAAGCATTCTCACATTCTTCAGGGCTTAATCACAGCTGCACACGTCCATCAATAAGAACAATGAGAAATAACTTGATTACTTACATTACTTATATAGTAATAGTACTATATATATATATTTCATTATCTATTTTATTCTATTAATAATATTTTTATTCACATTATTTTTGTGAATTTCATTCCTTAACATTTTCTTTCAAAATCGTAATTGTGATTTGGCAACACATGTCAAATGTCATGCCAATAAAGCCAATTGAACTGAACTGAACTGAATTGAATTGAACTGAAATTACCATGAAAATCTTGTTGGAAAAAACGAGACAAAAATTGGTTCAGTTGTTAACCAGCAGTCGCAGTTTGTTCTGTGTGTATTCTTCCAATCTCACAATAGCTTTATTGAACCAGATGGGGAAAAAAAGACTCCTTGTTGGTTTGCGCCTCTTTTTCACAGCAAGGTTACCAGCCTCCTGCAATGAGCTCTTTTTTACCACGTAATCTCAGATAAACCTGTAGCTTGGTTTCAGTCAGTTAAGTATACGAGGGAAGAGCATTTGTGCCTGTAGGTCTGTTTGCATTCAACAACATACTCAATGTAGCCACAGTGCCCCCTGAGCCTGAATGTAACTTAACCTTGTGCATAAGTGTTGTGTGATTCCAATTGTAGCCGTTGCTGCACTTTGTTGACCACAGGAAAATGGAAGAAGCCGCTGAGCTTCATCACAGAGAGGGTCAGACATGCAACTCAAGGTGAGGGAAAGCAAAGATTACATTTTGATGACAAAATGAAACACAAACAAAATACACAGAATAAACATAGAGAGAATTGATGGAGAGCATGAACGCCAGCCCCACAGCCAACATCATTTTCATCATCAATGCCATCATGGAAGCAACATAAAAACACCATGAACATCTACTGCATCAACAGAGACAAGCCACAAAGGATGATGATGCTACTCAGCTACACATGCAGATACAAAGAGGTTAGAAAAGCGCCTTTACACAGAGCAGTTGCTCCCACTCAAAACAAACAGACACGCACAATTATGAAAAAAACATAAAGTGGGAGAACTCAACACAAACTAAATTCCCGTCTTTAAAAACCAAACAAACAGTTTCCCCCTCTAATCTCAACAGGGAACTGGCTCCAAAGGAAATAAGTGTTAGAAGAAAAACTTCTGCTTCCAGCTGTTTCATTTTTAATTGCTGGGTCGTGTAAATAGTCAGACTCTTGCAGTCAGAGAGAACTGATGAATAGGAAACAGGTTCATTTAATGTTTCATTAGGGAGAAGCACCTTTAGGTCACATATGGCAGGAACTGGGAGCCAATGTGGGAGGTGAATGGTCAGTAGAAGATTTTGTCAGCAGCATATTGTGTAAGCGCAGGATTCAGTACTGTTATTAGGTAAAACAATGAACATTACAATCGTGTTTCAACAATAAAAATGCATGTACTAATGAACTATGACCCAGATGCACCCATTTTATATCTTTGACTGTGTGGAAATGTGATGAACAAAGGCATTAAAACGATAGTCTACAGGTAAAATATGAGCCATGTAGGCTGATATGGGAGTTTAGTGTGGGGCAGCTGCTCTGCAGGTGCACTGGACTTACTGTAACTGGTCAGAGGAGTGAATAATATATTACTCATAATCGTAGCTAAGGTGTATTGAAGACAAAACATCAGTAATAATGTTGAGAATTTATTAAAAAAAAATAAAAAAAAATAAAAAGATTTGTAGATAAGAAAAAGATTAAACCACGATCACATGACAAATTAAAATACGAATGTCAACTGTATCAAAAGCTACACTTAGGCTGAGCAGTAATAGCACATAGGTTCATTTCAAATCAGGCTGGAAGGCAATTTTCATGTAGGGTTCCTGTAAAGTAGCTATAAATCTTACATCTATTTTGGAGGAATGGAGAGCTTAATAAATGTTGTTAATTCTGAAGGACTTGGATGGTTCTGTATCAGTATAGCCTATCGGTGGTCTCATCTCTAATTAAAGAAACATAAACTAAAGAAAAATGTGTTCAAAATTGGTGTCACAAGTACAGCATTTATAACACTTTATGTCATTATCTCACATCTGCTATTAATCCAACTGATAAATAGATGGCAAATGCAAAATCAAAAACATTCAACAGCCATTTTGTGCACCTCGTGGGCCCTCACAAGGCGCCACATTCTGCCAACACAGAGCGCTAGTTAAAAAGAGCACATCATAAAAAAAAGTCCGGCAGTCAGCATATTCTGATGATCAGAGGGGTGTGCGTTGCCACTGATGTGAATGTTAAAGAAAGCCATACAAAGCTTGTGCATGCGTATGGGACTGTAGGAGTTTAAGTTGGTTGGGGAAGAATAATTAATAGGAGAGCAAACGGGAGTAGCTCAGTGTTGGCCCTCTCGTTCTGCTCCATTAGAGGGAGAGAGCATCATTGGCCTAATGTGCCCATAACCAGCTGTAGAAGAAGAAAGAGCTGTCTGGAGTCCAAGTGGACACACTAATGAGCTGCTTTTAAAGACACAGCCCTGCAACTGGCCAACAGGCTGAGGCTTGAGGGAATAACACACACATGTAAACGGGCATACACACACAAACACTCACACACATATGAGCACACAAAATGGTCAGCTTGTTACCCTAAACTAAGGCTGTCTCCTCAGCTAATGAGAGGAGAAGAGGGAACAGGATGTGAGGAGACAGGAGGATAACTGCGTGAGCGGCAGTGAAAATACTTAGAGAAAACAAAACGCAGGGAAAAGTAAGAGGAGGGTAATGGCTGCTGGACAGGAACAGATGACAATACACGTCCTCCCACCTCCTCACCCCACCAAAAAATATCACACTGTGATGGCACAGCAGAGTACATGACTCTGTGATGCGCTGCACATTTGTCTCACCCTCCCCCGAGACCGACTTATATTATTCTGCTGAGAGCTGCTGCTGATGATGATGGGAGAATGAGAGTGTTCAAAAATCAAGGGCAGTCACAGAGAAGCGCTCACGCACACATACAAACACGCCCTCCAACATGCACTGGACATATACACCCTCCCACACATTCAAGGGCAAAGTGATCCATTGCAAATGACATTGCTTTATAAGCCAAGACCTCCACGGTCCCAACAATCCCTTTAAGCTGCTCTCTCGGTGGAAAACCAACATTTTCTACAGAGTTACAGCAGGGGTCATTTGGCATTTGTGCTCCTCCCCAACAAACTTTTCTGTATTGCTTCAAAACTAATACACATTTTAAGTATAATTGTGCTGATATTTTACAAATTAACTGGCATTATTTGGTTTCTGGTTTTTGGGAACCAACCAAAATGCATAGTTTAAGACAGCAGACTGTAATCCATGTGTAGAAGGAGTGGGTGATATGATGATATATAATGTGTGACTTTACATCAGTGTGATGGAGGACTTTGAATTATCAGGTATTTAATTCACTGAATTACCAAAAACTGTCTGGTAATTTTATAAATAAACAATTTCTTTATTGATTTTCCAGTATATTCATGCAATCACCATATATATTAATTAAATATGAATATTATGATAAAAAATTACAGAAATCATATGAATCATATATCATAACTGCCATGCATAAAAAACAACCTGGATTATCTTAGTATTAAGTTAGTTCATTCAGACCACACGTCACAACTTGGAAAATGAGGCTCAGAAGGGGGTGCTAATGAAGCTAGCTGGTTTCACAGGTCAGTTATTCCTTCATTAGGGGCTGCTGTAACCAGCAGGGCTAACGTTAGCCCCACAGAGGCTTCTCAGCACAAACCTTATAGGGGAAATACAAACGTTATTTTTTATCTCTTGTGCTCTCCACATTGTCCTCTGCGTTATTGTTGTAGCTGTCTCTTTGTTCATCTGCTTCTTTTTTTTTACAATTAATGTGTCAATTCTGTAGCCTGTCTCCTCCAACTTGGGATTGGTTCATATATCCCTGGTTTGGTTAGCCTGCCATCTGAAATATGTCTTAAAACAGGAACATGTTTTATGCCATTGTGTGTGGGTGTTAGGATGGCCTTATAGCGGCTGGACTTAAACAGTAGGAGACTTGAGGCTGAGGTGAGGTGCATACCAACCTGGTGTTTATTTCACCCACAAATACATCAACGAACAGACATCTTCACATAAAAAATACTGTGGACCACAGGACGCATGTGGTCCTGCCAGCAGCAGCGCTTGATGGAAAGTGGCAGCCTTTTATAGCCTGCTGCTGGCTACGCCCTCAACCACAACCACAGTATAGGGACCCCAATTTCTCCCCGAACATCAAAAATACAAGAACACACACACTACATTAAAACACATGCACACCACACTACTGTCAGATAGTGTATATCATCTTCCTGCATATTCCTCATTACCATACCACCACAGAAACTGAAACAGCCGATTAAAGTTCTTCCCCACCCCTACACTAATTACCCCGTGGTATCTCCCGGAACCTTCAAATTGGTGCTCAGATACCCTGGAGACTCTTTTATCCGAACACCCTGAAAAGATGACACAACAGAGGTGAGTGACCCGAACACAACAATACACATTATACCACTGCCCACTTAAACAGTGAACAGTAAATTTAATCCCTAGCTTTGGCCAATGTACTACCCCATAAGCAGATTAATGCTACGGTACACAACTAGCCACACTAAACGTATTCTTGTCTTCCCAGGGCCGGCCTTCAATCATGTCCAGCTGCGAGGCAACTACACTATCTGCAACACACATTACAATTTCAATAAAACCCTTCAATCATTCAAGTGTGTGTTGTGTATTTATTTCTTGTACCCCGAACTACACATTGTGCTACCAATACTAGTAATGAAGAGGACCTTCATTACAGTGGGCAACAGCTTAAGAAAAAAAAAAGTGACATGCACTTTGTGCTTTTTCTTAATTTCTTAACAAAACACTGTAAAAACAATTAAACACTGCAATATAACAAGTACAAATACAAGACACCAGACAACAACAAACTCGAACAAAACAAATCATGACGTACAGATTAAAAAAACAAACATTTAAATCCAATTTAGATGACACAAACGTCCTGTTATAAAGGATAGAAGATACTCTGTTTTAGCAACCGTTTTAGCAAAACAAATTAGGAGACTATGACAGATTTGTTCAAATAGCAGACTCTTTAGGTTGCTGTACAGGGGAAATGAGATATAAAGTGAATTTTATCCTCAACAAGCTCACAAAAGACACATAAACACTATTTAGGAATATCTTTATATCTGCCCTCCTCAATTACCGGCAGTAAGGTACTAGTTCTTAACTGTACACACAAGGACTCTTGTCTATTTTGTAAATAATAATTTCAGCTTCTTAGCATTCAGACTCTCCTGAGTGCCATAGTTTCTTGTGGGGGGTAAACAAGTATAGGAGATGAATCCTAAAACACTCCTACCACTTGAAAAATGCTCATTTTAGGTGCTTCGCATTAAGGAACATTCAGTCTCAGCTATAGCAAATCCACACAATTCTCAGTCATTTCACAGCACTTCTACATTAAACATTCACTCATTTCTAACTATTGTTGTGACAGGCTGCCTTCTGCCTTGTCACAGTGATTAATTCATAGATGACTAGATTCGTACCTCAGGACAGTTCAGTGACCTCGGATTTATGTTGTCATAGTTAGACCAACATCAGCCTGAGGGGAAATTCCACAGGAGTACTAACTAATTCAAGGGTGGAAACTGAGTAATAAAGGTCAAGTGACATCACTGTCTTGATGTGAGATGAACAAAGAGCAGAGCCCTGAGGTAAACAGTGACGGTCCCGGTAGCTGGCGCAGACAGATGGCTCAAGTCAGAGGGGTTTAGATCGACTGAGGGTGTTGGAGGCTGACAGACTGCGGCAGGGTAGTGAGTCTGCCTGTTGGTTTTTTATCACAACTGTTTAGGTCGTTATTCTAAGTTGAAATACGAAAAAACAAAAAAACAAAAAACAAAAACAAAACAAAACATGGAATTTAGTCAACAGGTTAAACTAAGGTAATAGTTTGCAGCAAGATTATAGTGCCAGAGATGATAGTGGAAATGATAGCACGGGCGAGATCTCTCAGAGGAGTGTACATGACATTAAAAGAAAGTGTTTTCAAGCACTTAAAGTATTCAGCAGCCAATAGGCTCGTAGGAAACAGATCTTGGCGGACTGTCAGTTGACTGTCAAACCAATGTCTGCTGATTATTTTTTGGGAGTTTGCCGTGGGCCCTTCAGATAATTAGTTACAACAGAAAAAATAAAGATTGATCAGATCATTAGTTACAATAGCATGAAGCAAACTAATGTTAGTTTCAGAGAATTGCTGTCTTTGAAGATAAAGTAGGCTGTGCAAGAAAAGTATTACTCACAACCAAAACAATGATTAAACAAACCATAAAACTCTGAGCTTGGGTCTAACAGGGTCTCTGGTGCCCCTCTTATAATATTCTTCCAGACAGCAAAGTAGGAACTAAGGACGCCAAATGCTGTCATTGTTTTTATCTATTTCACTCCTGTTATCTTGACATCACAACTTAAAGGTACCCTGTGGATTTTCTTTTGGTTCTTACAATGAAACTACATTGTGTGTATGCTTGAGGCCAAACAAAGGTGTTGAATATATTTCCTAACTCAGCTGCAGAGTCTTTATTTGAAATGTTTCGAAATATGCATTGTTTCCCTCGGCTTGTGGTATTCTTATTTCCCTCTTTTATTGGCACATTAATGCCACCAAAGGTATATATATATATATGTATTACTACCCTCTGCAGTCAATTAAAAATTGCATCACATCACTCCTGTGCTTGTGGCATGCACAAAGACGACTCATCAAAACATTGCTCTGCAGCGCTAGTAGTGGCCATAAACTCCACAAGTGACCTTTAATCATTTTGAGATATCAAACTTTGTATTCTTGTGACCACAATTTAATTATCTTGTTACCTTAATGTAAAAAAAAAAAGGTTTTTCTTGAGATGACGACTTAATTGGTAACTAATTGTGGTTGCAATCTTATCGTCAAATGTTGATTAATGTAAAATCAGTCATGATCTCTGTGTCTGACTGTCATTTCCACTTTAATATGTCTACAGTGTAACGCCACTATCAGGTCTACAGCAGTTGCCTTTCATGAAGGTAACAGCAATTAGACTGAAGTTGTGACCTTGAAAAACCATTCATTTTTTATCTTGCGATAACAAAATAATTAAGTCAGGATCTTTAGATAAGAGGAGTTAAAAAGCATGTGGAACAATGGCTGCGCACAGGACTGCTGAGGTCACAGATAACTGGCTGAAACGAGACTTGACTGTCTGTTAACTGTGTGTTTAATGACCGACTTTTCACATGGCCAAGAAACGTCTTGAAAAAAAGAACTTGATCATCACAATTTATGATCTCGCCAAAGATCATTTACCTAATTTAAGGTGGCTTTGAGAAAACCCATTTATTATCTCCTCCTAATGAGATGCCTAAATTGTGATAACGAAGTCTCACAATATATCTTGAATAAAAAGATCATATTTTGATGTAGAGACAATCGAGTTAAAAAATGATGAGCGAACATGGCCGCTTAGAGCTCAAAGAGAAGTATAGAGAATATCAAAACCATCAAATGTTATAACTGCTTTTAAAGGCAGGCAATGCACATCACCAACCTGTCTTGCTTATCACATTATCTGATTGGCTCAGTCATTTTAGGGGGCCACACCCTATGTAGTCTCTCAAACCGTGCTGTTACACCGGCTTCTGTAGGTATTTTTTTAGACTCCAAAAGCTGATTCATCTTCTGACAGCAAGTTTAGCAAGCCTTTGTCGGTCTACAGTGTGCAGGGTGTGAATTCAGCTCTGCAAGAGTGCCAATTGTAATCAGTAATAACCAGACCTCCTGTTGTTCTCACAGCAGGGAGGGGGTGCAAGATTGTTTTGTGCAGTTTCAAAAAGACCCTTAAATTGATCCGGGACCCAGGATCCCTGGAGCCCAAGAATTGTTACATGTGTTGTTGTGTCTGTCTGTCAAATGCGCTGCTCTTTGACTGGTTGGAGTCCCAATGGATATTTTTAGACTTGTTCCCATGATAATAAGTCCTTGATATGTCTGGGCAAAGGCCTACAGGAAGAGATATCTTGTATTGTCTGTTAATGTGGACAGCACCCTCAGCTATATGCTTTTATCGCTTTAGTACAGTACAGTTCATTTAACCTAAAACAGATGCATACACATACACAACACTGCATGATTGTTCATTCTGACTCATTGGGATTTGGTGGATAACTGGACAAAATCCAGCGGGAAACACTACGCTTCAAGACAACACAAATTATTATTATTATTATTATTATTTTTGTAGGTTCCTTTTGCACCCTCACCATAAACAATAAAAACTGACTGATCTGTAAGATCACAAGTGTTGCACAGTTGAAATCTCGCAGATGCATGTGGTGAGGAAGGCCAACAACATTTACAGCTTTCCAAGTTGTCCCCTCTAACTGCTGAATTAAACTAAACTAACACATGTCCAAATGGCAGGCTGTACGCTGTGGTCACGTTTTACTTTTAACATGTGTTGTTGTTATTGTGAATTCTGTCTGAGAACCAAATTTAACTCATTACAAAATAATGAGCTCATTTGAATCCATCGGAACAGAAGTGATTCAGACCTAATTTGAACTGAATGTAATTGACCTAATTAAATTCACGATCATAATCAATGTGAGGAGAAATATAAATATAGAGAGAAATAATGTGCATACATGTCAGTCAGACATCCATATATAACGTTCATACATGCTTCAAAACCTTCTGCAGCGAAAATGTCAAACTTCAAAATAATTAATAATGAACTGATCGGTTACAACAGGTACTAACAACTTCTGATGGCAGTTCCCATTAGCAACATAAAAGACCTGGAGTACGAGAGCTCCAGTTTGCCATTTAATAATGTAAGTGTGAAATTTCATGTGGAAATGAGGGGGAAATAAATGGGCTTTTTGAAGCGTAGAATTACATTAAATGAAAACAGCTTAAAATCAGCAAGTCTTTTATGCTTAATATTTCTTTCACAATTGCTCTTCTTTACATCTAGAGTGGAAAAAGGATGACTGTGTTGTTTTTTTCTTTTTCTTATGTGTTTTGTGATGTTTTCACTTCAGGCTTTGTCTTGACATAATCAAAACAGTCAGTCAATATGTCATTATAGGCAGCACAGCTGGGTGTCATGTCAGTTCAGCCTAGGGTCAATGTGGATATTAACTGCCTTGTTTCTCATTCTGTTTTCATTGCTCAGCCACTCGTGAAATCCAGTAGATGCAAGGAACTGCCGATGCAGGCTGTGCAACACTTGACCCCTAAAAACGATGGAGGATGAGGGTGATTGATGCGTGAGTACATGAATCTGCAGTGCAAATTTGACCGATGAAGGTGATGATGGAGCCATTATCTTGCAGTGGGGCGTCTCTGTGTGCAGTATGTACTGTATATGTGGGCTATACAGCGTTGTAAACCGCAGGGATCAGAAGAGATCAAAGGGTTAATTGACTGTTAAGCCTCCACGCTGTAGAGATCAAAGACTTTCAAGTCTTACGATCACAATCAGCACCTTCTCCATGCAAGCCGCTGCTAGATCCTCTCTGGCAAGGTCACCGCTGATAGAACTTTGGATTTGTTAGGATTTCTTGTGTGTATCTGTGCGGACCTGTGTGTCTCCGATCAGAGTTAGTGTTAGTGTGTGTAAAACTTAACAGATTCTGTGATTTCTTGAGTGTAATGGCAATGTTTTTTTTTTTTTTTAAACTTCAGTTGTCATGGTGAAGCCCTGCAAATGTTCATTTGATTTACTGGAAGAAAATTCAACATCCAAAATGTTTGTGTTTGTCATTTGCATGCATGCTTATGTGTCATATAAGAACTAAAAGTACCACTTAGTAATAAGGCATGATAGTGCTTTAGATTACAGCCCACAAATTACAGTGTTAAAATTACACATTTTATACATATGGAGTATGAATGAAATACTATTACTATTACCATTGGGTAAGCTGGTAGATGCAAGGGAAGAAATACAGTAAATAAGCAGGTAACAAATTTGCGTTTATGAAGGAAATAAATTACACTGTAGGTACTTTTTAAATGATGTGTACAAAAGGAGCCAAACCAAGTGTGGCAATTTAAAAAAAACCCAACAACTTCATTATTTTATTCTAATATAAAATATTCCATTGTTCCTCAATTATACCAATGTCATCCAAAATATGGTATGTGTCAGGGAGAGTTATAAAGCTTTATTCAGAAGCTTCCGACTTTTACTTACTGTTTGACATCTGTTTTAAAATTGACATAATTCTGTTTTCTGCATAATAGTATTTATTGTGGAGATAGACTGTACTGTCTAATTGTACTAGAATGAGTAATGCTATATATTACAGTCAGCATTTCTAATACTTGAGTGAAAAATGGCTGGAGAAGGGACTGTTTTATTTTACGGCGCACATACCCTGTAATTACAATGTAATTACAATGAAAAGGGGTAATAAATGGAATGCTTTATTATACAGCATTACACTGTAACAAGAAGGTTGATCCCACATCCCTGATGGTAGTGTACTGTCACTAAAAAGTTACAGCCATTACCTCAGCTGGAATGACTCATGCATTGTCGTTAAAAACATAAATTAAAATTGACATGAGATTTGTCAGTGATGAATAGCTCGCCTCACTTTTCTTTATACTATATGTTGTCCAATAAACCTCAATAGAGTTTGTGAGTGAAAGAAGGCTATATGTATCCGCCTCTTTAATTGCTTTTGATCGGATAACAAGACAGGACATAAAAGCTCTTCTAGGTTTCTCTCTAACATCAGCGTTGATCGTCAGATGGATCTTACATTGGACCACAAAACTACATGTCTGTAATATTTTATTATCATTTTAAAAACATACACATAAATATTTTATAGCTATAGCTATAAAGGTGCACCCTTCTCCCAGGCTTAGTCTAGTGTTTTGTTTCCTAGCAACAATAATAATGTACACTATATCAACATTAAATATTATTCCCTAATCAAAAATGTTTTACAGTGTAATTTGTAAGTGTATCATAATTTCAAAATAAATTATAAAACTCTAATTAATTTCATTACAATAGCAATACTGTTACCCCATTATCCTGTTTTATTACCTAGTAAAAAATATCGCTAAAAGTCGCTATCCCCTTATTCCTTAATCTTTGTCCCAGTATTTTTTGATGCACATATATACTAAAGTTTACACTGTAATTTGCAGGCTGTAATCTAAAGTGTTACAGAAAATGTTTGTAGTCTTGCCCTAAATCTTTGCTACTTTTTTCCATTAAGTTTGATTGTACAAATGTTCTAAGCTGAGTCAGCAAACACTCTGAACTGCACAAACTTGTTTCAGCTTCATGAATGCCACCTGTACATGTGCGGGTTGGCGTTTGTGAGATTTGATTATTAGCACAATCAACGCCCATAAAATTGCTATATAGGGCCGCCCATTGTGCCCCATTTGTGAGCAAGTTTCACAAATGAAGAAAACTTTAGCAGTGTCAGCAGTGGTATTACTGGACCTGAAAAAATGTGGAAATATTATTACAGCTGTCAACACCGTGTCATCACAGAGTTGTACTGTGACAGAAATAAAGATGGACAGGTTTGAAAGAAAGTTTTTTTTAAAAAGCAACAAGTAGAGCAGAGTTGTCCATGACTAAAATGGGAGGCGGTTAAATCGACCTGATGTCACAGAGATGGACGACAGAATACATTCCAGGAGTGTAGTCACACTGGACAGTGATGAAAGAAAGACCTGTGTGAAAATGTTCCTAACCAGTGCTGAACTATAGAGGTTACCATGCCAAATACTCCTGACAATATACAATTTGACATTACAAATTTAACTTTTTTTTACTTTTAAAGAAGCTCTGCCCAATTTACCAAATATATAGAGTTTTAAATCATCTTGGATCTGTGTACATGACTCAAAAGTCCACAACAGGGGTTAAATCAGACTTCACACCGCTGTTCTGACCCCTAATGTTTGTATATACTGCATGTCCAGACAGACAGAAATACAGATTGCTACTATCAAGAAATGAATAGTCTCATACTGTGCGTTGTGTAGTCATCATCATCATCATCGTCCTCTGGGTATTAACGACGGGCCTCGACCCGCTAACAGTCCATGCAGTGATGGTGGAGCTTTGTCAGAACTGCTCTGCTTGATGCTGAAGCTTTACATGTAACACAGGAGTGTGTTTCATTCCAAAGTATTTATCTGTCATTGCTCAGAGGGAAATGTGGATTGAACACGCTGGAGCTCTTGCCTGCATGTGTGGATTTTTAAGTAATTTTTGCCTTGGGTGACACAAAGACTTATGTTTCAAGGGTTTGTTTTCGTTTGTTATTTTAATCAATCAACAACTGTCAAAATAATACTTTACAGCTACAATTTATATAAAGAGTTTAGACCATTTTGGGCACTAATGGTAATTTCAGCCATTGCTTGTTAAACTTTTCTGTGTTTGCTATGTGTTTCTGCAGTCATGGCGGTGCGCCTCCTTTGAGTTGCCAAAAGGCAGGTTTTTGACTGGCAGACTTCCACTTTGGCATGTGCAAAGATAAATAAAGAAACTTTTGCTGCTGGACATGCTACTACACCTTTGTGTTCCGTTTATTGATTTTTTATTTTTTTTTAAATATGCCCAGCCAACACAAGATGTTCAGTTTGTGACAGCGGTGCTCGTTTTATGGGCCACTGACAGTGTGTTTTCTTTTTACTGTCATGCTGTTGTTAACATGCTGTTAATTTGTAGCTTAGCTTCGTCAGTATACTGCAGCTAGTTGACTAACTACATGGGGAATGTCAACTAAGACACAACTGACTTACGGACATGTGTTGCAGAGAAAAAAACCCTTTTTAAACCTGGCACGGGGAAGTGTGACACACGCTTGCCAAGCATGGATGTCGAGGTTGATATGCCCGTTTCCATTTCTGGAGACGGGAGCCTGGGTTTTTTTTTTTTTTTTTGGCTGGGTTAGACAGTTGGTTGCCATCAAAGCAACAGACTATCCTGCTGTTACAGAGAAACTTAAAGTGCAGTTTGGATAGGGACAGTTCATGGACCGCTTCAGGGCCAGTATATACTTCTGACATGAGCCAATTGGTCAAGGAAGCATTCCTAGACTACAGGAATGTTGCAAAGAGGGAGGAGAAGTTTTGGCACTTCCTGGCTGGCCTGGTCCTGGCCTTAAAGGCCAAGTAACTTGAACAGGGTGCCACAGATTTGGAGGAGGCTTTGACTGTCTCAGAGGGGTGCGAGAACGCCAGGGACGCTGTGCAGAGAGACTGTGTGAGTATATGTGCAGGCAACCATCTGGCAGGGCCAGTGGGATTCCAGCACGGATTTGCTAAGCTACATATCATTAGCAAGGAGCAGTGGACAAAATGGCGGCAGGTCCTATGAGATGTCGCTAATTATTGTTAATTCCATGATCAACTTGATGATTGGCCAACATTAAACTTGTCTGTTGTCGGGTTAGAGTGCTCTGCAGCCAGTGTCTGTCCTCGGCCAAAGATCATTTGTGAGGGAAGAACCTTAAAGAGACTTAATGTTTCTGTAGTTCAAACAACTCCATCAGAGTGATACATCTTCTCTTAGCAGATCGAGTCACATCAATTTCAGGAGTCACATTTTCCCACTTTGATTCATATCATATCAATAATTTAAGCTTATCAGCTTAATACCTTTAGTACCTTTAGTATTTGGATCAAGTAGCTTGTGAAAAATAAGTTGTGTCTGTTATTTCAGTGTGTCAGATACATATTTAATCAACATTTAGGTAAATATAAGTATCGGATCAGACTCATATTGATACCCAATATTCAAGGACTCGGATCGGAATCAGGGCCAAAAGAATTGATGGGGACACTCCTACTGATAAGCCTCATCATTTGCCTCAACTGTTTAGCGTACTATGTTTAAATTAATAAAGCCGCTGGTTACAACTTATAAACCCTTTAAAAAGGGCATTTTGAGAACTTCTCAGAACCTCTATCTGGCATGATCCTGCTTATGTTGCCGGATTTTCCAGTTTCTCTTCCAGTTGGAACGGCAGTGTAGCGTTAGCACAAAATGCGCATTAAAACTGGACTTCTGTGACTGCTGTAGCACATCTATATGTGTGAGAGTAGGTGAGGTGTCTGTCAATGTAGGTACCAGTGCATTTGTAATCCAGAGGTCTGCCAGAAGTGCAGGAGAGAGAGGGAATTACCATCTGTTAGTCTTCTGCCAACATCCAATGCAGTACTAACCGTCTTCCTCATGCATAATTACCCCCACACACTCCATGAGGCTGATTCTTGTTCATGAGATTGCCTCTGTCGTTGCCTCGGCTCACTCCTAAAGCCTGATTTAGCAGCAGATTACAGAGTTGGATTAACACAGCCGAGCGTTAGGAATTGCTTTCAAAAGCAGACCTCAGGTCAGTGCAGAACTGTTTGCCCTGAAGGATCAGGTCTGGATTCAGTAAGGCTACACTACACATTACAATGATTACATTGTAAATGAATATTAAACTGTTGTTAATCAGTTCCTTCACATGCATGACTTCCTTTTCATGTTTTAAATCATTTCCATAATTTTAATTTGCTATAGCAGGTACAAAATTCACTCCTGTTGGTTGTGATTGGTCATGGACTCATATCTGGGACAATCAGTGTTTCTGCAACACAGACGGCTATTGATTATCAAGAAAGCATAGACAGAAAGTTGCCGTGGAATGGGGTATGTATTAGAGTTACAATCTCTTTTGATTGTCCTGTCAGTCCGGTCACATAATGCTGCAAGCATGGCTGCAAGCATGGCTGCCTGCAGGCCCGAACATCCTGCAAAGAGAGCCTTACAGCTACTTACAATGAGTGTGTCTGTCTAGACAATTTCAGTTTGCAGAGATGCTGGGAGATTGTCAATAGCCTTTTCTGTCAGGTTGACAGGGGTAACCGCTGTTTTTTCTCTGCTGTTTCTACATGAATCCAGGTTTCAAGCTGAACGGAGGGCTCGCTTAATTCAAAGCCAGGCATATAGAGAGGGAAGAAGAGATTCTGCTGAAGACAAAGACATAACTAAAGAGGATGCAAAGATAAGGAAAGACTTATCTAAGAAAGGAAGCAAGAAAACAAGAAACGAGGAAGAGGTTGTTTAGTATGCTCCTCTTGTGCTTTGCAAATGTCCCTGCTTTTTTTTAAAATCAGATGTAAAAATGTCTTAGTGCCTGCATTTCTCACTCTCTCTTTCCCTCTCTCTATTTATTTCTCTGTCAATTTCAAAAGCCTTTCTTCCTATCTCCAGATCTTCACCCTTCTCCATTTTATCCCTTTCTGTCTCTCTCTTTAATTCTTCAGGCAGTCAAAGCAGAACAGACAGCACGCTCAGAGAACAAAACAGAGCGCACTGTCAGTGAAACTGAGCCTCAACATTTCACCTTTTGTCTTTCTCATTTGCTTTCCTTTCCCTTCCTGTTTCTCTCTCTAATCAAATGGCCACCTGCCTTTTGGGATCTTTTTGGAGGGGTGTCTTACCACAGGGGCTTCATATTCTCCTCTCCTCTCCTCTTGTCTCCTCTCCTCTCCTCTCCAGAGGATCCTCTGCAGTATTGAGGTGTGATATATCATTCCCCTGGGTATTCAGACGGGCAGGTACCCTGTGAAGGCTGCAGGTTCTCTGGGCTGTTGATATACTGATAGCCTGCGGAGATCTTCTGCTGCTATTTAGAGTGTTCCTCTCTTCCGTGTATGTTTGGCTGTGTGTGCATTTAAGTTTTGTGTGTATGTGTGTACATAGCAGGCTTTAAAGTTCTCAGCAAGCAATTTCAAGCACACCCATTAGCATACAAAGGACTTACAAGAATGTATTTGCACACAGTAAACATGCATACTCGTGTCTCTCCTTTTGCTTACTCATTAACTCATCAGCCATTGCCATGCATCCCTGATTAAATTGATACTGATAGATGGAGCAGGAGGGAAAACAACCTTTCCTGTACTCTCCCTTGCCATTCTCCCTCCCCCGCTCCCACACACACACACCTCTCTCCCTCTCTCTCTCTCTCCCTCTCTCTCTCTCTCTCTCTCTCTCTCTCTCCTCTCTCACACTGCCTCAGCATCTCGGAGCCACCGGCAGCATTAACAGTGTGGGAAGAGACTCTCTTTCACACACAGCACAGAGTGGAGCCAGCACTGACACAAAAACGCACAAAAACACACTCACACACATGCACAGGGAGAAAACGGGAGGTGGACGGAGGCTCCAGCTGTAGCAGTCCACTGGCTGCAGTCAGACATGTAGGAGGAGGAGGTGCTCTGCTCGCCGTTCCATGTCTGCTTCAGTCCTCTAAGCACCTCCCATCCCCCCTGAACGCTCTTTCCCTGACTCTGCGGTTGCTGAAGGGCTGGCTGGAATGACCCAGGAGAGCGGGAGACACAAGGAGATGCGCTAGACGGGGCTGCCGGCCAGGAGGACTCTCTGATCCTTGATCCCTCCTCTTCTCCAGGCTGACAGATACAAGGCAGACCTCTGATCTGCCCCACAGATGCATGCCCATATAGGAGGGCATGGCTGTGTAGACCGAGGGTCTTCATCAAGCACGGCCACAGAGAGGAGGACCACCACAGAGACACACAGGTAAGAGGCAGCACAGCTGGGGCTGCTCTGCTGGATTTCCACCTATATTGATCTATGCAGATGTGAAGGAATCAGTTATGTGTCGTCTGAGATATAGAAAACTCCGCTCCTTTGATCCTCATCTGTGTTCATCTGTTGGTTTGATTATTTACTGTAGGTTTTGCTGTGTGTGTCTTGTTTGTGCGTGCCTGCTGTGCTGCTGTGCTGCATGGTCATTGATTAGAAGGGAGATGGGTCTGTGGATGAGCGCTGTGGCAGCATGATAATGTAATATGTCTCCTGGAGGACATGGTCCGATATCCATCAGACGTCTGGGGAATGTCAGTGGGAATAAAGAAGGTACAACAGGGAGGTAGCAGGAGACAGGAAAAAGAAAAGAGAGACAGACAGAGAGAGAGACTTAAAGTCCATGGCATTTCATATAATTTAGTGCCATATCCTGTGGGCTTCTGCTGTTTTTCGGGGGGTGACCATTTGGCTTTGCTTTTCCTCAGTGCTTCATTTGTAATTCATACATGCATCCCACACTCCACATTTGGCCAGTTTTTCAATTAAAGTCTAAAGGCTGTATTTCACAGTGTTTCAGGGTAGCTGAAATGCCACAGAAGAGTTTGAAGAAAGGGTGCTTACTGTAGCTGGAGAGCCCATGGGTGTGAGTGTGGTGTGACTCCAAGCCAAGCAGGGTGGACGTTGGGGTAGATGCCTGAAGGAAACTGCGAGTTGCTGCATAATTAGACTGAACAGTTGCACACTGAGAAAACACATGTTGGAGCTATATTAGGTTCATACACAGGAAGTGAGTGAAAATGAACATTGACAGTCATATTATTAAAGATGTAACATTGTTGTTGCCACCTTGAGACTTTTCTGTGGCTGCCCCTGCAGAAAAGGGAAAAGGGAAAATGTTGATCTGTTCACAACCTCTGCCAACAGAAGATTTCTCCCCTCAACCCTCCACTAATACTCTAAAGCCTCATTACATGACTCTAAAATGGTTATAGTGCCTTCCATCTACTGTTGATGTCAATGACAGGGGAAGCAGCAGCCACAAAGTGCATTTCAGAGATTGGCCCAGTGGATGTGCTTCTTCAGAGATGCCTGTGGCTGAGAGAGATGAGCTGTCCAGTGCCGTTGCACGGAGCATACATCACTGAATGCAGGGCCGTGGACCCAGGAGGAATCAACAGAAGGAAAGCCATTACTTAGATGACCAGGCTTCTCTGATCTGATCATGTGGCTGGGCAAGTTATGGAGACATGACTGGACAGAAGCAAATGCAGGCAATGAGACAGGTAGAGCACAGAGGCAGTCAGACGAGGAGAGAGCACTCTTTTCAATGTCATGATTAATTCTAGAAGCGGGACATTCAGCATATGCCAAAAAATATCAATATTTTCCATTATACAGCGGGTTTCAGAGTGGATGGGGCTGATTTAGAGGTTGATTTTAAAAGCCATACTGAAACATCTATCCAGATGCCACTCAGCCCGACACTGGTTAGTCTGGCGTTTGATGGAGTGGATGTCTGAGGTTGATTGGGTGTTCTCTTGCAGAAAATGCAATGTGTAGGTTGATTGTGGGAGTTTTTTTTTATGACAGTAAATACATGCACAGGCATCACTGGACGAGAAGAAAAGTTATCAAATAATTTTTGCCTAAGAAATGACATTTAATTATTGATATTCTGAGTTTTCTAAATGTATAAAATATGATCAAAAGCACATTACAGCCCTGGAATCATTTCTGTGATCTTGCTGTACATTGTACTTTCACACGCAGCTGCTATTTTATCTTCTCTGTCAACTTCTGCTTAGTCATTAGAGAGAGCAGAACAGCCCCAAGGTTGTAAGGCAGAACAAATTAATACAACTTGTGGTACAGTCTTTGCCCAAGTGCACAAACAGATACCAACCTCTCTTTGGCTCATTGAGACGTCCTGAATAACAGGACTACTTCAGAGAAATACCAAGCCTGGACATGCTTTCAAAATCCAATCAGCATCAAAGTAGATACGTCTGATACACACTCACCAACTGTTTTCCCCTGCCGGAGATGATTTTAAATCTAAGCACTGGTCTCCATCTTCTGTCTTGTTAGGCTCAATGATTTCTGTCCAGCTTTTATAGCTCTGCAGGATCTAAAACACATGATGTGGAGTGGAGTTAAAGTTTGAGGCTTTTTAAAAAAAAAAAATTCTATATTTTTATTATTATCAATAAATCTCACAAAAAGACCAAATCGAATTGATCCTGCAAACAAGCACTATCTGATGTAGCTAATGCCTCTTTACCATTGAACTCCATTGTTGCATTTAGGTGACACATGTTCATTGTAATTACAGTGAGCATAGGCAGTGTAGTTTATTCCTTTCAGTGGTGTAAAATGGAACTAGTACATCCCTGTGCATGCTAAATGCCGTCTGCCCAGTAGAGAGCTGCGCTCCGGACATAAAAAATGCAGCCGTGGAGTCATGTCAGGATAAACTACACTGCCCATGTTCATCATAATGAAGGAATGTGTCAATCAATGCAATGATATCCTTCATGTGTTTTTGATGGAGTTCAGTGGCATGCAGCTACAGGCGGTGGCTACACAGACAATGTTGTCTTGTTAGTAGAATTTGCTTTTTAGTAAATTCATTGTTGGTTTTGGTCTCTTCAGGGTATTTGATGATATTGAAAATACATTTATTTATAATGTTTCTTTCTAAAACTAGGGATGGGGAATATTACAATATCTTCCATGAGATTATGTAAATCTATCAACCATCAGAGATTTTTGGATACTGTTTATACCGGTCGTACTGTATTAAACCAGTGTGGGCCCCTCTAGCAAAGCCCTTTTCCTCCCTGGTAGTGTAATATTTTTTTTAAAATGTGTAGGACTGAGTATGATGAATTTGAATGTTATCACAGGAATCTTTTTAGAAATACAGGACTATGTAACTGGCACCATGTTGGTGGTTACAAAAGGATCACTTTTTGTCAACTCTGACAACCAAAGGCTAAATCCTAACAACAAATCTATCTAGTTCCCATGGAAACCTTTTGTATTTCTAAAGAACAGACAGAAAAAAAACAGTCATTAGATAGATGACAAAAAGAGTAGCCAGAAAACTGTAGAGTAAATCTCTCTTTCTCTCTCACTTGCTTGCTCGCTCACTCTTGTGGTCACCCCTGACAACCAGCTGTTTTTGTTGCTGTATCTGAGGTCCAATCTGGCCAAGCTGGAGGCCAGGCCTCAGACGCACATGAGAAAAAACAAAAAACAAAGAAACAATCACAGTAATAAACTGGCAGTGTTACTGGGGCGATAAATATCTGAGTAACAACGTGCATACTAATTGGTCTTTTGTTTCCAGCACATGTCTGAGAATCATGCTAGTGCTCCGCAGAAGAGCAGTGCAGTGTGAAGTCATTACTTAACTTGGCCAGGATCCTAAACCATCAACTGGGAAAAGGAAGACAAAAAACACTTGCAGCAAATGCAAAAATAAAACCACACTTTGAACACTGGATTGTAAGATATGAGCGTGCCATTACCAGCTTTCTGTCTCAGTGACAGAGAGAGGGTGTATCCAGCCTCAGTTGTACTTTGGGTTTAGTGCTAAGCTAACGTTAGCATTGCTAACATGCTAAAGATGGTGAACATGGTAAACATTATACCTGCTAAATACTAGTATGTTATGTTATTGTCATTGTGAGCATGTTGGCATGCTGACATTAGCATTAGTACTCTTAGTACTCTTAGTCCGCATTCAGACCAAAACAGCTCTGAAACGCAAGGGGCTGTGTTGGTGGAGGCGTGTTGCTTCAAGTACTGGTGAGACATAAAATATGATCCAGGAAGTCCAGCGTGAGTAACAGTTCCATGAGTGTGAAGGCTTATCAGACACCAAAACACTGCAAGGTTTTTCAACTCTGGAAAGTTATCCCAGTGTCTATCATTTCATCTTTTCTCGCAACATTTGCGAAGTAAACGGCAGAAATATGGCTTTCATGTTACAAAGTAATCTAAGAATGTGCAGTTGCTTGTATTTGATTGGTCACTGTACCGCTTGACATCGCAGGACATCACATTGAGCCAGGTTCGACTTTTTTGCCTTAACCGTCTGTGCTGGCTGCATTGCTGGATTGGCCTCATTCAAATGAATGAGGGAGCTGTGGTTCTTCACAAAGGCCTAAAGTCGATCTCAACATGGCCTAAATCTTGCTTCTAACCATGTGCCTTTCCCTGATGTTGTGTTCATCTTGAGTTATACATATTGCAGCATTCCACTTTAACAGTTAACACACGGAGAGGGTAATGGTTGAATGAATTAACATAAACGCCCATGGAATAAAATGTCTCTCCAACTTTAAAAGCTCTCAGGCCAAAAATGGAGGCTTCATGTCCATAGTCGAGTAACAGCCATAGTTGAAAATACTCGGGGCCATGCATCATTTGGGAGATGTGCGCAGTCTTTGGGGAGAATATTTGCATTCTGCCCCACACACACACACACACATTTGCACATAAATATGTATGCTTTACACACACACACAAAGCACAATCATTACTGCTAGGATCATGTTGATGACTTTTTTGTTTTGTTTCACAGGGTACAAACATAGCCAAGGGCCATAAAGCTAATTGCATTATTAACCATGGTTTCATGTTCCCTTCTCTGTCACTGTGGCGCTCCAAAGGCCGCTTCAGCGTATCCATAGCATTTCATGTTTGGGCACCACAAGACTCTTTCTGCAGCCACGTAGAAAACAGATGACTGCAGTGTTTTCTGCAGGTTCAGCCAGCACCCCAACTCTCTGTCTTCTTAGGATATTATGTTATCAGGGTTTTCAGCACTTTTCATTTGTCAACAGCAAAAACACAAGAATTTTAAATGTGCTATAGATTTGTGTGCCGTAACAAAAACTCCATTTTGCAGGTGAGGACAGTTTTAGAAAAATAGCCAGGGGGGTGGAAGCTGTACACAGAGGGAGAAGTGGTGGGCAGAGATGGTGCTACTGCAGGAGAAATGAGGAGATCAGTGAGGTAGACTAAACTGAAGAGCCATCAGGAGTCTCTCTCGTAGTCCACACTCCATGTCCACACGTGTCCAGAATGAACTAAATCTTTCAGTACAGTAGGTCTTTCACCAAAGGAATGGGCAAAGTATTTGAAAACAGATAGATATATTTCCTTAATATTTCAAAAGATTTTAATGGATTTCTCTTACTCTCTCTCTCTCTCTCTCTCTCTCTCTTTCACTCTCCATCACCCCGATCCCCCACCTCTCTCCTTCTCTGGTCCTGTTGTGTTGTTTCTTCCTCTTTGTCGTCTTCTTGAACTCTGGTTCACATGACATACAGTATATATGTTGAAATAGCTCATGGACAAGGCAGAACAATCTTAATCTTAGCAGCTTAAATGGTTACACTGTTCTACCTTTTTAAGTATTAAATGGAGCTAGTCTACACAAGTCAAGCGCTGGACTTTTACATCAGTGTAAAACATTTGGGTTTTTTTTGTTTGTTTACGTCACTGTTGTCGTATTAGAAATGTGGGTGATTTCATCTTTTTAAATTTTGTTTAATTGAGAATAATGTCCAGGCTCTTCGACCCATAAAATCCATTGAATGTATCCATACATTCTCCTAAATTCATGCAGAGTTTACATTTTGGAGACACAAGGTTTTTACCCGAAAGTAACAGCACAACCAAGCTCTTATCCAAGCCTTAAGATTAACTACAAAAACTGTAATCTTTTCCCGCATCTGTCTTTGTTACTGTTAACATCTTCCCCATTGTCCAATGTCCATTACATATCCAGTACAATTTGGACAGAGAAGCGAACCATCTGTCTTCAGATAATATGCAGAAAATGAGAAAGAGTCTGACCAAGATAAAAACGAAGCTGTATATTCCTCGAGTCTGATGCAAGTCAGAGAAACAGACAGAGACAAGAAAAGAGATGCACATGAGGATGGGGAGTTGAAGATGATTGATGATCTTTATTTTTTTGCCGCTGCAGAGGAGAAAACAATCTGCTGGAAGTGTTGGAAAGTAGATTTTGACAGCTCATTTCAAGTAATTTGAGGTGGGGTTTAAAAAAATAGTATGAATGCAAGAATAGCTTTTTACTGTCATGCAACAGACACAAAACAACAATCTTGCCTCACATTTGGCTCAAGATTTAAGAAGCCTCTTCTGATAATGTTTTAATTGTCTCACAGGTTTCAACTCTGAGGACAGTGAATGTGGGGCATTTACTAACAAGCTGCCAGAAACTGAACTGTTTCACTCTTAAACCAGATATACCTCTGTGAAGTGCAACCACCACATCAGCAGAGAGTGCAGCTCTTTCGGATTTCTCTAAATCGCAGTCATCAGTAGCTCTGCTGCTTGACTCACAAGGCATCACTGTTAATAAATTTTGTCTGGAAGAAAACACAAGCTTTTCTGTCTGGTCTTTGAGTTGTTCATAAGATAAGAGATATGTGCTCAAAAGATCAAACAGATACAGTATCTGTTATATAAACAGCAACAAGCAGGAAAATGAGCAGAGGAGTTTCACAGCAGATAGTGGTCTAAATTTAACAATACGACCCATTGCTTATAGGCAAAATGGAACCATTTATGTACAGAAAACCTGATATTGTATACAAACAGTACAAAGAGCTCAATCTTATTTGTCACACAATTTTTTAATCCTATGATAGCATTTCATTGATTTTGGTGCAGAACAATTGAGCAAGGCGCTTTGCTATTCTTCTAATAGCCCAAGTACACCAATAACAAACTTGATAAAATTGTGGTGTCACAAGATTGGGGGGGGCAGTAGACTTGTGAACAGAGGACCTACACTGCTTACAGTTCCCTCTACCATGCAGACATGATTAGAGTTGTATATTATACACAGTGATGCACATTTTCTATCATGATTACCAAGCAAAATCTGTGGCAATCAGTCAAGTCAAGAAGCACAAAGAAAAGAAAGAAAGTGAAAGAAACAAAACTTGAAGAAAACTAGCACATGATTTTGCACTGTATTGCAAAACTGCACTTGATTAATGGGAGCTTAAGCGTACTGTATTACTGCTCCAAGTATGAGTATTACTCAACAACACTGCAGCCAGACCTACACATTTCATGCTTTAAGATGAATTGTTTTCAAATGTTTTACACTTATTTGCAATGAAAACCACTCTGTATGTTTGACCCCAACAACACCAGTGTGCTCTAATTATATCCAGAATATAGACTGGCTTTCTCTGTTCATTTGTACAGAAATGAACTGATTAAGCATTACGGGGTGCATTAATAGATATGTCATACAGTAAGTCTGGATTTAACAACAGGTGGGTGATGTAGAAGAAAAACACCAACATTGTCATCTGTGTTGGTCCCCACTTTGACACTGACAGTCATAAAATGTCATCAAAATAAAACAAATAGCAACAGCATCTACAATACTACAATACTACCATCTACTATCGCTGTGATTAGTTTCAGAATGAAATCATTAAAACAGGATTCATTTAATATCTGGCTCACTGCGTTCTCTCTACATTTTTGCTAACTGACGAAACAATTATACTCATTATATTGATATTTGCCATACAATAAAACAAGACAGAATCATTTAAATGTGAGCCTTTAGCATTTTTAGTGCATCACTGACTAAATATTAATTGTAAACTTGAACAAATTAAGTGGAAAACCAAAAACAATCACTGTAAACAGCAAAACTCTGAAAGATTCAGTCTTCTACTGACAGAGAACAATGTTGTCTCAAGAAGCTGAATAGAAAGCGGCTAATGAGAGGGAAAACTGAGAATATCTCTCATATGTTTTGTTAGAGTAAATAGGTCTGAGGATTCATCTCAATCTTCTGTTATTGTCTTTGTGCTGAGATTTCGGAGGGATCTGATGCTTTTTGATGTGCGTGCTGCTCCCTCCTTGAAGCCCTGCAAACCAAACATAAAACCTTTCCTTATAATACAGGGCTCCACTTCAAAGGTGTAGGAAGAATTAAACACTTTGACATATTGTCAGTGTTTACAGGTGTGTGTGTGTGTGTGTGCGCGCGTGTGTGTTTTTAACGTTGTTGCCCAAAAATCGTGTTTAAATTGGCTTTGCCTTTAAAGCTGGGGTAGGCAGAATCTGTGCAACCTAGGCAAAACCCTCCGCCTCTCTCTCTGCTGCCTCGTATCACTCGCTCTCCATGGCGTGAGCCTCACCGAGACCGCGGTCCCTCCTGCCGTGACTTGTTTTCTCAAAGACGCCCCTCCATCGCTTCGCGGCCGCAGAGCAGAGCGCCCCAGGCTTCAGAGGCAGCTGCAACGCCGTCCAGCAGTGGGAAGAGAGGCTAGTACACCGCACACACACACCACTGTCTCCCGTCAAAAGTTATTCCCCACTGTTTGTCATCATGCCTCTTTGCCACTCGTCGGCAAAGAACGTAACAAGCCCGAAGCTCCGTGTGGAGCTGGGACGTGTTGTTTTGTACTATACACCGCTGTAGGCAAAGGAGGTGTTGGAAATTTATCACAAGTTTCAGGATTTTCGGCAGGATTTTCCTCTATCACAATATGTTTCCTCTACTGAATCAGGTTTTCACCGTCTGAAGGGACGTGTACACACATCTGCTCTTGTAGCTTAGCCAATACGAAAACACAGTGTCTCTGAAATAACCTGTGATAGGCTAAAGTCTACCGTCACTGGATAGATTTTCTGAAGCCTAAAAACAGAGGCAAGGGGGGGGGCTGAAATGGAGGTCTGCTCTCAGACCACTTGAATTACAATATGCTGCACGGTTAATATGGCATTTTTGCCCAGTGACGCCAAAAGAAAACTGCCTACCCCAGCTTTAATGCAATTATTTAAAGAAACACACAGATTGGGTTAAAGCTTAAAACCTGTCAGGTCTGAGGCTCAGTCTTAACCACAGCACCAGTGCATTGGCAATTTTTTACACTGTCAGTTTTACACTGATTCAGTCTGCCAAAGTTCTGGTTTAAAACTAGTACAGCACCACAATGCCAACATGTAAGAGCAAAAAGTATATAAAGTGCAGTATGATCCACATGACTACCTAATATTACACATTGTGTACAGTTTTAAAGAGTGCAATATAATAAAATTAGCCCTCCTGCTGTATGTGAGCTGAAACATTCAGCCCCACATGTGTGCATCTGTGTTAAGTTATAAAAATCTAATTCACACATACACGCATATGGACACACGTGTGTTTATGCTGAAAGCCATGTTTGTGTGCTTGAGTGTAATTAGGAACAATCACACAGACACAGAATCATATATTTATGAGAAAAGATGCAAACGTGTACGCATGAGATGTGGCACGAATCACAATCATGCTTTACACACACACTATAGCATGGATCTTGAGTTTTGTGTGTGTCGTGTTTCAACACAAAATATCAATTAAATGTGTTTCATGCTTAATGAGATGGAGACGAACTGAGACACTTCATGTTGATGTGTATTCATGTGTTCACAGGTTGATGGCCCTGAAAATGTTCTGCCAAAGTCAGAACAGCTTTGGTTATTTCACAGGAGAGATTTTTGTGTTTGTGTGTATTTGGGCTTAATTTTGTTATTCTACTGTGAATATACTCATAACTGGCAAGTAATGTACAGCATGTGCAGTAATTTAACAGATTATAGTGTACCCTGTGAGCCCAGCAGTCTTAGACATATATCATGTAATTGTAAAGTCCCCCGTTTGACTCTGGCAGGTTACTTTATCACGTCTTTCCCCCTCGTTCCATAATTTTTGTCTAGCTGTTGAATAAAAACAAAATGCAATAAGCTTCCAAATACTATCCGACGACTTTGCCACATGTATCCGCTGTACATTCATATACAGTATGTGTGGTAGGTTATCCATTAAGGTGCAGAACAGATATGAATGTGGATTCAATATTCTGCTAACTTAGTCATGACAGACTGTGTAATTCCCCTGCAGATGATGATGCTTTTTTGCATAAAGCCCTGTTAGATTCTGCTGTCAACACAACATATCTATGTACAAACACGAGCCACGATTTAGACAAAAAGCTCAGATTAGCAGCTGAGCGCTCCTATGTCAGATTCTGTTTGAATCAGACTGATTGCTTGTGTAACTGAATTGTTTTGAAAACCACACAGACAGGGTTTATATTCATCCGCAGACTGTTTCGGGGGTTGTAGCTTTCAGCCCACAGGTCTGTTAGCATGCACACTACATGCTGTGTGTGTGTGTGTGTGCGTGCGTGCGAGTGTGTGCTCTCATGCATGAGTACGCACAGCTAGAGCAGCACACGAGGAGTTATTACTGTAGGAGAGATTCTTCCCTCCCCCTCCCCCTCATGCACACACACACATACACACACGACACCGTGATTGTGTGGGGGTACATTCATTCTCTTCAGAGAAGCCTAATTTAAATTTTTAATGGATTCAGAGACTTTGAGGAAAATAGAGAAGTGGCTTTACTGTATGTGTATAACCCTCCACCCCTCCCACCTCTACATTTCTATAACCCCAGAGGGAAGGATGCAGCCCAATACAAACATTTAATGTAACTGGACACACTAACTGTGGTATTATGCTGAACACGTCCTCACGTAAATAGCACTCTGCCATGCATGAATGACTTAGTGTCAACTTAGTGACTTAGTGAATGATTTAGTTTGAAACCCCAGTGTTCTCTTCATTTCTTCCCTCAAAACTTTGAGCACAGCATCATATGCAGCACCAGATTCATGCCAGTAACATAAGTGTATCCATTTGCTGTATCTCTCTATCTGTGAAATAATAATACCCACTGGATGTGCGCAGAACAGACATGCCAACTTGATTGCCATCTAACGATTTTGTGAAAATTCTAAGTCCTATTTATGTATCACAGAATTGTTACTTATTGTAATGGGATACATTATTGATTGCTGAAGGTTCCCTCAGGTACTTTGTAAAAACAAATCAAACTGTTAGATTTCTATAAACGAAAGATTAAGTACTGCTCACTTATTTGTGTGATTATAGTGATTATTAAGTTGCAAAACAGAGTGGAAAGCTGTAGAAGAATCGATATGAATCTTAATCAACAGAACATATAACATTTAGTGGCAGGAGGAATGTCGAGAGTCACAAGGATGTATATTGAACACATTAGTTCACAATGTTTTTGATCAATTGGAAATGTAATGTTAAATGTCTTTGTTTATTGAGGCACTTTAGGAGTGTCAAAGTGAAGGTTCAACAAAACTATCCTCACTTGTAGTTTTTTCCTTATATTGTTGTGAGAACATTTGGCCTCACACACTGTACAGTAAATGGACCTGCAACACACACACACACACACACACAGTGAGACAGGAATTAGGGTCATCCTCTTTTGATATCTTCTCACTGCTGACATTAGCTGACGGTTACTACATGCCTAGCTGGATGTCTTTTAGGTTGATATATAAAAACAGAATCGCCATTGATCTTGTCCAGATATTTTACGGCCTCCAACTGAGAGTGGGTTTGCACAGCTGAGGGCCACTGCTGAGAGAAACCTTGTCTGGTCAATTAATGGTCTGCAGGTAATGTGGGCGACCCGGTCTCCAGCAGCAGTGGAGCACATTCTATGGAGAAGGATCGGTCTGTAATGAAGGGCACTTAGACCCCCTGCCAGGAGACCACAGCCATAATTAAAAGTCACCAAGAGTTTCCTCTGACTAAAACAGACTCATCACAGATGTGTTACTGAAACGTCGTGCTGTGGTAAACCCACAGGTCTGTATCTGTATTCAAACGGAGTGCAAACAGACGAAACCGCAGACATGCAGCAAAGGACATGTTTGCTTATAATCTCAGTGTTGATGATGAAGTATCTTTCTGTGAGGAGCATAACAGTGATAAATTGTGCTTTGTCAAGCATATTTTCATTCAGCGACTGTCTCCAAGGTGAAAAGTCTGGATTCAGACAAATCCTTTGCTAATGGCCTGTCATTCCTCTTGGGAATACAGTAAACACTGGCACTGTAAATTATATTTCAGAGTTCACGTCTTCCTGACAAATATGCTGACAACACACAGCACAACAAATATAGAACATGAATAATGCACTTACTAATGAAAGGGAAAAGTCAAAATAAGACAATATTCATGCAAAAGCCTGTTGGGATGTGTGCATATCAAGCCTCGAATTGAATGAGTAAACTGTAATCAGTTTTTAGAGTTTGCTGCAGCAACACACAGAAGGATGCTCCATCTAATTTTGGCTAAAGCAGTTTCATCCAGCAGTGGTGTACAATCACAGCTGCTGATCTGCAGGTTTTTGTTTTTTTTTTCCCCAGAAACACGATGGGATTAATTATGAATTTTGCCAGGGAATGAAGCCAAGAAGAGTCTGTGTGTGTCAGTAGCATACCATACTTTGTTGCTATAGAGACATTTTTTTAAAGGATTACAAATGAAAATTATTCATGAATATGCCTTCAATCCAGACTAACATTCATCTGAAGGTGAAATATGCCTTTGGCCTTGTGTTTGTAAGCTTCTCCATGCTGAACATGCTGCAGTCTGATAAATATAGTAAGGCTTCCTGACATATAAAGTGTTGTGTCAGCTTAAGTTTATCATCTTTGTCACAGTCTGCGGTTCAGTCAACATCTGATTATAATGTTTTCATGTGTTTATTGCCTCCACCAGCTAACTTGGAAGAGGAATATGTTAACTTCACCCCAGTTTGTCTGTGACTTCTGTCTCTGTTGGCAGGATCTGTTAAAAACACGACTTCAAATTTAACAGATAGCCCTTAACAGCTGATCAGCTGATAAGATATTGATGATTTATGTCCCCTTGCAAACATAATGTAGCATGCTTGTGACCAAAGACAAATGTCTTAGAAATCTGAAGTGTAATTTAATCTAATGGTCATCTTGATTGGAATCTTTGCTTTTCTCCCAAATTATATTGTAAACTTACTGTATACTAAATGTCAGGGTGAAAAAAATCTGCTCTTAGTCGTTAACTTTACCATGCCTCTCAAGCTCCATTCAATCATATCACACGATCTTCATCAGCAATTCGAGTTTGCCCAGTTGTCACGGAGTTGCCAATTTCTTTTTCTGACCATTTTAAGGACTTCTTGTCCGTGTTTAAAATGTATTCTTGACCTTGAAAACAGCAGTGATCTCACCACGACGTCCAGCTTTCGATTCACATCAGTTCTATTGAAACAGTTTCATGACACCTGGGAAACACCTGCAGACGAAGATCATGTGATACAGATGGATCGAAAGCTCCACAATAGCTACTGTACAGCTTGTGGTGAGATTGTTTTGTCAACTCACCATATAAAATGATTGACCATTATTGAAGCTGCAGTCTTATGGTTATTCTTATGGAATTATTAAATATTCACCACTGGTGGTTTAAATTCTACTAAGTGACCTCTGCTAAATCCCTCCTACACGGTTACTGTAACTGAGTTATGTTTTCAGCCTATTCCCTCTCTCTGTTTGAACACTTCAACATATTATGGATTAATGTGCATGAAACCTTTGTGGAACATTTAGACAAACTATCACAGTTCCCTCATGACTCTCATACCATCAAACTGTTAAATGCTCATGATGAGTCAGCTGATGATCAGTCCTCCATTGATGATTGGGCTGGATGATGATGATGATGGCTGGACGTACTTCAGGTTTGTCCTGTAACTGTACAGTGTTTTCTGTGAGCTTTAGTGGGGGGGTTTAGCATATGTTTTACATCTTTCTATGCATGTTATTATATTTTATGTTCAAGTCTATGTACAGTATGTTCTGTATTTCTTTTGGCTGCATGACAGAGTTCCCCTTGGGGACAATAAAGGTAAAGTTGAAGTTGAAGATGATACGCTGGTTGGCCAGTGGTGTTAAGGGAGATTGGGAATTGGAAAGATAATGTCACCCAATTCTCTCAGAACTTGGTGTAATGGAGTGAGGGCAGCTCTATGAATGGCCACTGCCCAAATATAGCTCTGACTGTCCATCTGGTGCTGTGATATTTGCAATAGTTATTTAAAATAGCTAGAAATGAAACAGGCACGTTTCATGTCTCAGATCAGAAGCAGTCATGAAACAAGTGAACATGTCATGATGGAGCACGAAAGAATATGTTCATTCCTGGTCCAAAATGTTGAACTGGCATATCTTGTTATCTTGTTAATTGCATAGTGTTGGCAGTTCTTGTATGTAATCTATCAAATGCCAGCTATTATGCTGTATTTCCATCATTCACTACATGTATTCACATTATGCTTTCAGAATACTCAGATGTAAAAACACGCCTCTCTATCCAGAATCTGTGGCGGCAGTTGATGACTTCATCTATCTTTCTGGCAATCTGAGGCTCCAACAGAACATGTGGCCAGTCTCTCTTTTGTCAAACGTCTCACTTGGGCAAAGGTGCTGCTCCCAGCTAAAGGCTGTAATCTCTCTCACACCTGGCTAGAGTGGCCGAGGCCAATAACTGCCTGCCTCTTAAGCTCATCAGTCTGGCAGATAGTAAATCAGCCTGGGCCCCTGCAGTAGCCCTGGAGCTGAGCTGTACCTCGCTTTACACCTAATAACCTTCCTGCAGGCTTGCCCCTCTGTCGGACATTCACTTGCTTTGTCAACATAAGCATGTGGATGAAGACAGTTGGGTATATATATATATATATATATATATATATATATATATATATTTTTTTTTTTTTTTTTCACGGCAGCTTGCAAAAAAGTCCAAAACATCATTTTGATCATTTATGATGCAGGAACAGACAACAAGCATACCTTCCATCCAGAGGGAACGCTTTCAGCTTTTCTGAAAAGGCTGCATGATTACTTTGAATGCAGCTCCTCTGGTAGTGTTTTGTCAGAGCATCAGGGAGAAACTGACACACATTCCTTGTGTTTCTGCTGGTGCCAGTGCTTGTGTTCGTGTGTGTGTGTGTGTGTGTGTGTGTGTGTGTGTGTGTGTGTGTGTGTGTGTGTGTGCAGGTGTGTTGAATGGATTGCTTTCTGAGCTGGATGCGGGAGCCTGGTATGACAAAAGCTTATGGCTTCAGACAGACAGATGTTCCTCTTCAGATAGCGATCTCAGCATAGAACATGGCTGTGAGAACAAAGCTGTCTCCTGTGATTATGCTCCCTCTACAGCCTGAATCTGGGGAATACTTTGCGCACGGTACAGTCAAGACCCAGCTGATTGGAGTCACACAGAGTTAAATGATTAATGCATTTATCTATTTTTATATCTACCACAGTGGCTGTTTGAAGTTGATGAAAAAAAACTTATTTGCCTTGTTTTTTTGCTGTGAGTTTCAAAGCCCACTGAGATAAGAGAGTGGGGGATATGACATCTGTCAGAGTGGAGGCTGTTTTTGGAAAGGATAAACTTCAGAGCCAAGTTTAATCTCCACCTTCGTACCTAAATCATCCCCAGCAGCTGGGAGAGGAGGACCTGAGAAGGTGATTACCAAAGGCAGGGGCAAGGATGTGACTGCATCACACAAAAGAGACAAGGCCCAGTTGTCCTAAAATCTAACTGAAGTGATACCAGCTTCAAAAGAGTAAACACACACACACACACACACACAAAAGCACACAGAGATTTCAGCATTCAGCATTCATCATTCATCGACTGACAGCGTCAGGGCTTCTGTGAGTGAGAGCTCCTTTTCTGATAACTTGAGGGGAAAAAGGTGAGGGCTTCGACATCTTTTCAGGGTCCAGCTGACGAGCCGGCTGCCATGCACACAGTGATGCATGGAGGAGGTAGCCTTAATGTGACTAAGTGCCCAAGCATTTGGCCCCCATAGGCGGCCACGAGGCTAAGCTGTGATGGAAATGCATTGAGAACAGAAAATGTCATTGTGGAGAGAAAACCTTTATATCTGAGAATGCACTGTACACCCCAAACCTAAGCCTTTCTCCCAAAGAAAATACACTGTACAATGTTGTTTGAAACTACAAGCAGTGCATGATGTCATACAATGAAGCTGGTCAAGATTTTTTTTAAAAAGATAATAATGTTAATATCTGAAGACACATTGAAAATGGAGATAAGTTTACAAGCTAATACTCATACATCTGTAATGTCATGATGCAAGTGATATATCATATGAGATAGTGTTTTTTCTATGGAAATGTAATTGGGCATACAGCCTTGCCCACGTCCATTACACTGCAGTAAGTCATGATGGTGAGTTGAGGACACATGGGAACTTTTTGGAAGCGTTTAAAATTCAGAATAGGTCACCCATGCTGCATTCATCTCAACTGACAACTGTAGGACTCTGTAGGACGAGTGATAAATTGCACTCTCAAGGGTTTTTTGTGGCAAAACGACAGTACTTTGCTTCCAAACTTTGAGCGGCCATTTGTGCAGTTTGTAAGGAACAGAACTGGAGGCGATCTATTTTTTCCAGCAACACTGATTCACTACAAATGAGTAATTTCCTATATTTGCAATGCTCATTTTGTATATGATACCTATATACCTTGTTTTATTTAGTTTTTCTTATTTTCAAAATTCTGGTCTTGCAAAAGGGGTTTGTTCCGGTGATGGAAGTACTAAGTACATTTACTCAAGTATTGCACTTAAGGACAGTTTTGAGGTACTTTTACTTCACTTAAGTATTTTAATTTTCTGCTTCTTTATACTTATACAGGTAAATATTGTACTTTTTACTCCACTTCATTTATCTGACAGCTATAGTTATTAGTTACTTTGCAGATTAAGATTTTACATAAGAAATCATATGATGAGTTTACAGAACACATCACATTGATAAAGATTAAACCCTTTTGTCTTGCGATCTCTTATATAAAATCAGTGTGTATTTGGGGCTCTTTGTCATGTTTCAGATGTCTATGAGTTGTTGGCAGTTCCACTAAAAGTGGCAATTGCCCTCAAAACTTCTCAGATGGTTTCATTTCAAAAACTGTTCAAATTATCCAATATTTCACACACAAAAAATCAAATATTAGAGAAAACTCTAATACATGAAAACATATTAGTGTATCAGATCTTTGTTTTTTCTGCTTTCCTCTCCCATTAATCATGTCACAACAGAAAATGCAAAGTAAGGCTTTTACTCTTAATGGAGTATTTTGACATTGTGATATTGATACTTTTACTTAAGTAAATGGTCTGAGTACTTCTTCCACCAATGATTTTGTCTTCTATGTAGGCCATATTATAGTTGTTTTCTCTTTAGTTCAAAGCACATACATTTCAAATGAGAATATGACCACATGTGACTAAACATTTCACATAATGTTATGAAGGTTGTAGTTGTCTGTATACAGTTCTGAGGGACAGGAGAGACATGGGAATGCATGTAATGTAATGTAGGTTTCAGATGGGATTTGGGTGTTGCTGTTAAATGGTACATGCCATATGATGATATTTATCATTGTTTCTTTTTTAAATACAGTATGAGACAGGTGTCCAGAGTTTGTTGTGATCATTAGTGCCATATTAGGGAAATCATTTTGAAGCTGTTTAAACTCATGTTTACATTTATTTTTCACGTCTTTATTTTAGTATTCTAGTTGTGTGTTTGTCACAGTAGCATACCAAAACAGAAACCTGCAGTACTGTGTATACTAATACCTCACATGTGATGATGTGATATTATATGATTATGTGACCCACCACACAATCAATTTTTCCCATAAATGAAAGGAATGTACTTCAGGAGACTTTGTGATATTTATATTTTAGTCAGAGGTCCCATATCTTAAAGTCAAGTATTTCAGCCCAGAAAACACACAGGTTTGACAGACAGAGATCTGCAGTCACAGCTGGGACTGTACAGAGGAAAAGGGCAACTTTGACGTATCGATGCAGAGTGGGGGGATGACCTGTTCTGCTGTCACTAATCAATGTTCACCTCAACCTTCAACATTTCCTGCAGAGAGAAATCCCTTGTGTGCCAATGTGATCTGACTTCTGTTCCTCTCTCTCTGTGTACGCTGAAATTTGTGACTGTTCATTCCTCTGTCCAAACGAGAGGTGAGCTTCAGTGCTCCAGTGTAGGTGCTTTTAATGATCTTGGTTTTATGGTGCTACGTAAAGCATAACGTGAGAGATGCGTGACAAGAATGCTGAGGAGGCAAAAGGATATGGCGCACAGCTTTACCCCACCACCACCTCCTCCCCTACTCGCAACCCTCATGAGCTCCTCCCAGTTCTTCACTGCAAATTTATGGTTTCTGCTGAATGCAAGCTGAGCCGTTTTGCATATTATCCGTCACCCGCCCGGAAAAGGGCTATAGATCATAGATTTGCTCAATGGGTTGTAACTGAATGAACTATACAGGTGAAAACAAGATAAGACAGAGCAGATCCAGGCAAGTTTCGCTACACGAATGATTGAGGAAGCAGTGCCATGTTGTACCAGTATAAAAGTGTTCCTCCTCAGCATTAGCCTGATCTGCTGTTTTATGTTTTTAACTTATGTAACTTTAATCCAGCTTTCCAACAAAATATTTTCTGTAGTCAAGGGCAGAGAGACACTGTGAATCACCACCTGATGAGAAGAAACTTGTGTGTAGTAACAGCCAGCCATTAAACACAAACAAACAGAGCTAATCTCCTAATTAAACCACTGTTACGTTGCCTCACTCTTAACCTACGCCACCGCCGCACACAAAGACAGCCACAGCAAAGCAAGGATTAGAAGTTATCCTATAGCTTCTAAAGACGGGCTTCTTTCTCCACTTAACCTAATGGTTAGTCTCTCTCAGTACAAACTGTTTCATTTTAGATGGAGAGCAGAGCTCTTTGAGTCATTAAGTCCTCTGAGTGCGTCTCTTCAGAGTTATCAGTGAGGATGCATCATCTTGTTGAATTGAGAACAATTTCCTGCAATGGAAAGCAAAAGGCTTCTCATTACAGTGTTGTGACAGTTCTTGTGTCATACCTCATTTACATAACTCTATCTACATCTGCATTCTCTGTTTTCTTTTATTTGCGTCAAATATAAAGATGAGAAGGGATTTGTCAATGTAACAGAGAGACAGTGACTTTGCCATGTGACCTTTTTGTTGAGTATTCTTCAGATTTATTTAAATTCTGACTCTGACTTTGATTCCAAGTCGGCTTATCAAAACCCGATTCTGTTTTGTGGCACATCATCTGCATAGGGAAAGAAAAATATGTAAGCAAAAACTACCTTTACTCCATCAGATTTAGGCTACCGTAAAGAGATCATTTTTCATAAATGACCATGTATTTGTTTAAAAGGTAAAAGAAGAAAAGATACTTACTTGAGTTGGACATGCTAAGATTAGCTGATTGTGGCAGCATTAGGGATTGTACGCTAGTTATTGGGATGGAGAGGGTGGCTGAATCTTATATTTTACTTTTTAAAAAAGCAAGACCCTCCCCAGTATTAAAATCACTTCAGTTGGACCCTTGATTTAAAACTGTAAACCACGTAATTTCTCAAAAAGATATAACAGTACAGAGTTGATGCAACAAATTTTACCATGAATAACTAAAAGAAGCAAAGCATTAAAAAATGAAGCTGTACCCCAATTAAACCTTAATATGTTAATAGAATTTTTTTTATTATTCTTTTTTTTACAATAGTCACTAATTTGAAGTGTAATTTCCAAATTCAAACATACTGGACTGACATACTGGTCTAATTAGCACCTAGTTCATTGTGATGGGAAAACAGAGACAGGACTGTCATCCTCTGCATATGGCAAAGCACAACTTTATGACCCATTGCAAAACAATAAAGCCATTAAAGCTATTGCAACAATTAATCTCTAAAATAAGGTTGAAATAAAATATAAAATAGAAATCTGCAGTGAGGAAAAATAAAAGACCCTCCCCTGCTCTCAAAAAATTAGGACTAACCTCCAAACAACATTGTTCCTTGGTTTAAAACATAAAATCCATTCAACCAGAATTCCTTCCTTTCTGTAGATTTCCAGTGTGCTCAACATTTAAAAAGGTCCTCAGACTGTGTTTCTGTGACCCTCTCTGTGTAATAGCTTTCTCTGGATGACTAGTAGGCTACATGGCCTCAAGCTCTTCACTGGGCCAAACCTGTTATGATGCAATGCTTTTACCACTTTCCCCTGAGACTTGACTTTTAAAGAGTTCAAGGCAGTGGCCTTTGAAGTATAAAGTACTAAGTTCTAGTTTATGTTACAGAGTTGTAATTGGCTACTCAAGATTACACCGTGGTGCTGTAGTGACATGTCAGTGGACTCATGTTCCCAGTGTGCTGTGGGCCACCTAAAGGTTTCTAGATTTCATATACATAATTTATAAATACGTTTTAATGAATGCACATTTTTTTGATCGCTCCAAATTATAATTGCACATCAACCGCAGCCCATTTTTGCTGCCTCCTGTACCGCGGTGTTTCGTTGTACGCCACAGCAAAAGTACGGCATGAATAATAGCCGTTTTCCCAGCCCAGACTATCTAAGTGGTGGTGGTGCGGGGGTGTATTTTGGGCACTGTTTGACATTAAAAGAGAAAAGGGGGAGAGTTCAGTGAAAGACATGATTAGTCACAGGTGTTCTGGCTGCTGATGTAAGCATGTAATAAAGGACATATTCCAGAGCTGAAATGAGTGGGCTGTAAAATATACTGTGATATACGCACTTAGGTAATAGTGGATTAAAATAAAAAGGCTAGAAAACGTTAACAGTTATCTTCAGATTACATATTTCATAGAAAGTGCTTCTGGATTTTTCATCGGTGTTCATAAACATGGAGAATGACTTCCAATCTCTCCTCTATATTTAACTATTGACGTGTCTGCTCAGTATGAAACATCATTACAGATGAATAGGTACTGTACGTGCCAGCTGGACAAAAACTACTTTTAAGAGCAAAGCAAAGCCAGAGTCTAAAAATCAATAAAAGCAATTCCCTTACAATTGCGTTTTATTGCACCATGATTAATAATGTAGTATTCTTTAAAAAAAAAAGAAAACAATTTGATAATATTGGCTTTCGTAAGTGCGCTAAACTATTAGCTATCATTCTATGGTTTATTTGTTGGATTAGGCTGTGAAATGGCAATATTCTCTTAGACGTGCATTTTTACCATTTATTTGACCACGGAGCACTACTTGATGTCAGCTTTGACATTTCCATTTTGTGCTGAGTCTTTCTTTCTCAAGATTTAAAGGGGCGGTCAAGCAATTTAGTATCTCACCTCTATAAAGGTGGGGGACCCACAAGAGACAGATTAAAAAAGAACAGTCAAAATCCAAGCAGCAGAGGCCGAGGTATCCTGACTTGTAGTCCCTAGTATGGGTCAAACTCCAAATACAATAGATCCTACAATTCCCAACTCAGGAGTGTCTTTCATTAGACCCTCCCTGCCTCCTAAATACCCACTTCTTTCAAAACCCACACGTCCAGTTTGTAACTCAGGCTTTCAGTTAAAAGTCTTCAATCTTATGCCCGAGCTGAGATAATCCTAAAGACATAATCCGGGTTATTTTTTCAGACTTTGGAGACACAATAGACATTATACAACTACAGGATGAGAAGTAACCCTACTCGGATTTACACTTGGTGGAGTGACTTTTTAATGTTCTGGCCCTCTTACACCTTAAAATTGTGGAATAAACATTTATTCCTGATGGATTGTGCCCCTCTGTACTGTATGCAGTGGTAGAAGAAGTAGAAGTTTTGCTGTGTTGTGTTTAGACACAAAAGGCCTGCAGGGGACATCACCAAACAAATAATCAATTCAACCCACTCCAACTGAGCCTTACTTTTATTTCTCAAAATCTTGATTTTGTGGTAGGTTAAAAAATCGATTTTATGTGTGCAAAGAACATCCTGCTGATTAGACAGTAAAGCAAGAAGCAGACTGACAACATGTCATTTGCTTTCCTGTGTAAAATTGTTTATTTGGTTGTTAGCTTGACAACAACTAATCTTCCTTGGGTCCATATTACAATGGTGTGTTTACTTGATTGTCCGTGCACCTGCACAGCAAACCCTGATTGAGCAAAGAATGAAAAGCTTGATCACAAAGAATAATCACATAATGTTATTATGGAGCTAGGTGCACTGTTGGCCCAGCCCAAGCAAAACAAGTATCTTGGTAATTTGGATAATTCCAAAGCAAGCAAGTATCAGGTGCCCCAAGACTGCAGCCAATTTTACCTTATCTCTGAGATGTGCAAGGAATTAAAAATTGGTAATCATCAAATTGATAATCAGCCCCCATCAGCACCACCACAGACTCTCTCACACAGAGAAGACTGGATCATTATATTCTTAAAAATACATGAATTAGTTGCCCACCTTCCTATTCACTGTTCTCCTTTAGGCCCCTTTTCCCTCTGTATTCATTAGGTAATCATGTATGATTGTCCTGGGGTGTAAACATCAAGCTGCAAAGTAAATCATCATAATGAGCCTAGTAAGGTCTCTGCAACCGGTCCTCAGGGGAAAATAATCAGTATAGCTTCCGTAGGTTACTGGTGAGCATTATTTAAGTTATTCCTAAGTACAAGGTATTTAAAAGGCTAATGGAGCACATGGTAAGAAGAGATAACACCCAAGTGGCTGTAATTGTCAGAATGGCTTATAAAAGAGGCTGCTGTGGGCATCATCTGATTTTCGCTGGTGGAGAAAAAAGTACATAAAATACTGTCATGCCAACTTTGCCAGCTGAGGGAATTTTTGACATTTTCTTTCAACCAGTAAATGGGATTTACATCCAGAGAAAGAGGGTGTCGCTTATAGAGTTTTTGAGGTTGCCTTGGCATTGTTGGAAGCATGTGTAAAGCACTGGTGATCCCCAACGAGTAACATTAGCACCGCATGTAGCAGTGAGAGGGAGGAGGACGCCAAGGACATTATGTTTTTGACCTTATCTTGTTTGTCTGTTGGTTAGCAGGAAATCATAAAACTACTTTAACAGATTTCAGTAAAATTTGGTGAAAAACTAGGCCATTAGCCAAGGAACAAGTGCATAACTAAAGCAACAGTGCCACCATTTGTCCATTTATAAACCACTTTATGTTTTGGCTCATAACTCCTGAACTCAAATGTGAGACGTGGAATCCTGGATTTCTTGCTATAAGACGAATCAATTTACACATATTTGCAAAGATACTAGCATAGAGATTTTTTTGTAAAACAGTTTTATCGCCAATCTTCCTGCAAATTTTGTCAAATTTTAACTAAATTGGGTAAATAATTTAGATGGGACAGAAAAAAAATCTAGTGTAGAGCGGGTTTATCTAGTTTTTTATGCAGATTAAACCTTTGAAAACATTTCTTGTTACTAAAATAACAAATTTAGAGGATTGTAGGATTGAGGTATGTGCTCCTTGAGTGTTTTCTAATTAGTTTGTGCTTGTTGTATGCATAACCTTGTCTGTTATAATTGATAATGGTAATTATCAAATGTAATTGGTGTTGCATGTTACTGATATAAACATTTGAAACAGGGCTCTAAAAATCTTTTTTATGCCTTGCAGTTAAAAGCAGAATGACATATTCAGGAAGTCGTGACATGTGCAGACTCTAATGACCGTGCTGTATTTTGTCGGGAGCAGTTACTACACTGTCATGTTAAAATAACATATAAAACTTCAGTGATATGAGCTGCTTTATGTTCTCCTCATTACTCCTCAATTATTCTACAGTATGTTTCATACTGCCAACACAGTAGTTTCCACTGGCTCCTCCATAGAGTGCTGTTCCACTGCATGCATATTCACAAAAGTCCACACTCTCTCTCGTCCTTCATTTTCCAGAGACACTTGGGGTGCCTGCAGACCTGTCAACCTCTCACTCCCACAGTGAGCAAAAACCGGCTGCAGAGAACAACCCCTGGGGACTAACTATCTTAATGAGCAAGTATTCCTTTTCCCAAAGTAAAGCATGCCACAGCAGAGGGCATGGTGAGAAAAGGCCAACCCGCAGCTTTCCGTTAAAAGCTTAAGCGGGTTCGGAGCTAGCAAGAGCATCTAACAGCGGGGCGATCAAAGACAGAACATAAATCAATGTGTACTATACATGTACGAGCACACACCTACTGTACAAATGTGTGTGCAGGTGTGTACGGGCAGACACACATACAGTACAAACTCAAAGGGTTGTATTAAACTGGAACCATTTACGCCTGAGAAACAGCTGGACCACTGAGATATGACTAAGTCTGGACACTTCAGCAGGTTTATTATGGATATCCAAATTTAAATAGCCTTGGCTTTTTTCCGTTCACATGCATCCACCGGGTCCATCGGCCATAGCCATGTGTTATCTAGTAAAAGAAAAAAGCCAAAGCACCTGCTCTTATAACCACACAGACTTTGAAGGCATTAGGGTGCATATTGACAATACAGGACCCTGGGCAATTATAGGACTTATCTTCCTGCCTGACAAACAGTCCGCTTCATTATGGGCTTTTAGCTGACACCTTACCTCAGCCTTCCCCATTGAATCACCACTGCTAATGCAGAAAATGAAATGGCTAAGAGGTTTGTTAAATATATCTGAATTGTTTAACCATAATTTTCCTCCTCAATAGTCCTTTTAAAGCTTCCATTAGTGAGTGGATGCCGTGAATGACAATTGAAGAAAGAACAGTGGGGGATGCAGAGGAGGAAGAATAGGTAATGCGCAAACTTCTGAAGGAAAGCAGGGTGCATGGTGGTTCGAAATTCTTTCAAGTATATGACAATTATTAGAAATAAAGTGGCCTGCACTCAAATTGTCTGTCTTTGTAAGTAAGCTTGAAATAAAGACAAATTCAGAAGTGTTCCTATATTTTTAAGCTTGCATATAGATGGGGTTGCTGTAGTTCCTGAAGAGATAAAGATGTAGTATAACTCTCTGGATGGCCTCCATTGAAAATGTACTCAGTGGTGAGGTGTAGACATGCACATGGTGCTGAAACATCGCCACCAGACAGTTGCTGTCCATGGTGCTGAAACACCAGAGTTGCTATCCATGGTGATTTGGGGTCTTTCCCACACTTGGGTCTTCAGCACTTGTGCATGTTTACGCACCACCAAGTAGTAGGCAAGTGTGCCCCATTTGTGAAATAAGTCAATGGTCCTAATACCGTACCGAAGCAGTATTCAGAGCTAAGTGTATCCCACAATTCACCACGGTCTACTGCTCCACACCAGTCCAGCTGTTGGCAGTAATGCACTTATAGGCTGGTTTTAGGACTGACATTGATCAGCAGACATGACAGATGACAGACGGTTATCAGGTAATATTAGCACTTGATGGTACTGATAAGACACTGACACTGTCAACATAAATATTAAATACCAAAGATTTTGAGAATTGTGTTCCATCCTTAAAAAGTTCATTAACCATTGAAAATAATTATCATGTTATCACTCTTTTCTGTACAGTACACCCACATGCTTCTAGATAACTTGATGTAATTGCTTTATTAATTTTATTAATAAAAAAATTTTTTAAACTTATTTCATCATGTCCTTATTAAATAAGTGTGTCTCAGTGAGTTCTGATAAACTTCCATATGCTTGCTGTCTTAACAGGCACTTGGGCATTGTGGTAATTACCGGAAATAAGTCACACACACAAGTCACACAAACATCTCCACCAGAGAGTTTCTGTCCATGGTGCTGAAACCTCTCCAGGACCCAATATGCTGCAATTATAAACCTGAGTACAAAGTCCAGCTTCTCATTGTCTTTGGTGTGGATGTGATCATGTGCATCTTCTGACAGTGACATGACGGGGTTTGTTTTTGTATGTGCCTCTACTCTGTCTGTCTAATGACATAATCATTCTGGTCTGGTCTCAACAATCTAGCACTCAATCAGCAGAACGATTTTTCTTTATTTTCCCCTTATTTTCCTCCTTTTGGTTAGAAATCGAGGTTCATGCCCATGGGCTAACGAGCTCTAATTACTGATGATGGCTAATTGTACCTGCCATGAGAAATCTCGTGATGTTACCATAGTAACGCAACAGGTGCCAGCCTTGTGGGTGTAGTGTTGACATATGGATGTTGTGTACAATATGCTACCCATTAATTAAATATGACAAAGCCGCAAATTTTCAAAGATAACAGTATGCTCCTCGCCTTTTTATAAAATTATTTTTACAGTTTTAACAACTGCCCACAGTTTGGTTGACCTTGTTTAAGTGTCAAGGTTAAAACAGCAGAGTATTTTTGCAGATACAGTAAGCATCAGGTGTGTGTGATATGCTCAAACTTCTAAGAGAGCACAGAGTCCAGGCTGTGTTTGTCCTGGCCACAGAAATAACCTCAGTAGAGAGGTGTGAAGGAGGAGGAGGCAGAGAAGAGAAGGTGCAGACAGACGCTGTTTGCACGGGACTAATAAGAAGCGTTACAAAGAGCGTCCGGGGAGAGGGAAGAGCTGAGAGGGTAAAGAATGCAGAGATGGTTCTGCAAGACAATAGTCTGGATGAAATGGACAAAGGGTCCGGCTCTGTTTACTGAATATATGAGTCCGATGATGGATGGAGGGCAGAAGGAGTTGAGATTTAAAGTAAGGGGAGATGAATGAGTATAAAAATAAAAATAACCATCATTTACTTGAGTGGAAGAAACTGGGGTGAAAGGGGGATGACGTGAACGGACAGAAAGTTAAGGAGCCTTCTAAACATTATGATATTGATTAATTCACGGCGCCAGGTGGTGAAAGGGCCTGACTATCTGACTCTTTTAGAATTCAACGGAGCAAATCTCCAGCTAACCTGGCAAAACATTCAACGATCAGTTGGCTGAACCTGAAACTAATTACAGTTCACTTCACTTGAGCAAACTCTCAGGAGACAAAAACATCACACCAACAAAGAGATCTGTCAGGGCCATTGAAGAAAAGGACCAAACAATGAAGCTGAAACACATGTGGCTTTGGAGATTGAGTGGAGTATACAAACACGCTAATAATAAAGAATCACTTAAGTCCTAATTCTGTTGAGCTCGTTTACTTCTTGCAGTATGGAGCCAAATGGTGTCACTCCCTTCATAGTTTTTCTCACGTGTGACTTTGCATGAATACATAATCATTTAATTACTATTAATTATTACCACGTGATTGGCCTCCTTACTGCACCTCTGTTTGCTTTCCAAAACGTATTGGCTAGAAAAGTCAAGATTGTCTATGCAGGAAATCAACTTCCTAATCCTCACTGACACCTACTGTAGTAGGAAAAGAGGTCTTCCTAAAATATTCCATTGGACTAATAAAATCTATGCACTGACTTCACTCCAGTCAGATAAATATGTGTTGTCATAGATCACACTGTAGTTGTCAGCAGAGACAGACATCCCTCCCAGATCTCAACCCTAAATTTAAATATCTCTAAGTTACCCAAACAAAACCCAAAATCATCTCTATTGTTATGCCTAATCTTAAACGTATGTGTATCTTAGTACATATGCCACAACCCACAGCAAAAGAGATTCTTTTAGTCAAATTATTTGTCGATAAAAGTCTGTGGCTGCATGCTTGAGAAATGGAGTGTTGTCAACGTGCATGTAAATGTAAATGTAGTGGAAAATGGTCACTGATTCCAACATTTGCAGTGTAATTGTGAGTCAAAGTCTATAGACACAATTGATATCCTGTTTTTCAATAATGAACGTTGACTTTTTTTTGCCACATTTCTAGACACCAGTGATGCTATTCATGAAGCAACTGGAATGACTCGTGAATGTGAGACACGAGGTAAAAATCATGACAATGATAAATAATGAGGATTGATAAACTAAAGAAAAAAAGAAAAGAAAATATAAATGGGCATGTCATTGGTGCTGAAACCTAAAATATGTCATAATTTTAGTATGATGCAATCAAGCTTCACACACTCCAGCTCAGTGTTGCAGCTTATAAAGTTATAGTTGTCAGTACAGTCGTCAGAAGTGTTCTGTGTATCAGAATTTCTGACTTTTTACTTTCCAATTTCAAAATACTGTGCCATAAAAATAAATAAAGGGGGGAAAAAACAACCTTCTTTACCTTTCCCATACTTTTTAAGACTATTCTAAAATGCAAACCCTATTTTGAAATGATTGTCTCGTATTTTTACATAGTAATAAATAGGCTTATGCAACTTTTACTTTTACTCTCTGTCTCACTCTATCTGCCGTTCTCTGCCTGAATCAGAATCTGTGGATTAGTGAAAGTGACTTGGTGTAAATACGTGAATGGTGAGAGGTCAACAATGTATTCATTGTGTAAAGCATTTCCACATATTCTCTCCACTGTTTTGTCCAGCTCTGTGTTGTGTAAGTGCTCTTTTGACACTTGCAGCTAAAAAAAGCCTCAGCCTCTGGACACACAGAACCACTTTGGTGTCCGTAGCGGTTAGAGATTCTAATATGGTACTATGGCCTGAGCAGCCAGTCCCTGCTATGTGCAAGCTAATGAAACATTTACCCTTACTATTACAGGAATCACCAGTGGGCCTTGTTGGTGCTAATTAATATCCTCCTACTTTTATGTCAGATCTGATTCTTATCTTGGATTCTACATACGACGTGTAACAAATCCTCCTGGGTCAGTTGTAAGAAGCCGTGGGAGACTGTTATGTATGAGCTCTCCAGGATCCAGCAAGTCTCCATCTCATTCTGCCTCCTGAGATCAAAGCTGCAGGCTGCCTGTCTTTGAAACGTATCGTTTGCGCAATTATGAAATGAATGAATGAATGTTCTTGAGCCCATTAAAACTGGAACACTGTGCTCGACAAGAGCAGAGTATTTCAGTCTGCCTGTCTTCAGAAAAGTGTGATTAAATATTAAATTAGAGCATGATTCTGTGATTAACGTGTCATTACTTTGTTCAATATTCAGTTTAAATCAGTTCAGTTTGAGTTTACTTGAATGCCCAAAATATGCACATAAACACCTACAATGAGAATAAGAAAAATATATAAAATTATTTTAGAAAAGGCATCATAGAGAGGAATTCCTCAAACATGTAATGAGTGCTGAGAGTGGGTAAACAAAAATTTAAATACAGACAAGACAGTATAATCAAAATACATACGCTCAATGAGAACACTTGAAATATCTGGATCGTCAAGTAGTCTCCATCATGTTCCTCATTATATCATATAGCAGGAATAACCAACAGTGCAGGGACATAATGTTTCTTAGGCATAAGAAACAGAAAGTTTCAACCTCAAAGGACCTTGCAGCTGCAGCCACAACCTGAAAGGAGATAGGAAAAAGACCTACACACTGCAGACTAACTTATTAGCTTACTCCTACTCACACAAACAGACATGCAGCAACTAGAATGAACAGGGTCACACAGGCCAGGCAAACAGGATACCAAAACTAAAATTGCACTGGCAAGAATCTGAACCTGTGAAATAATGATAACAGAGGAGTTGAACATTACGACATGAAGAGAATGAGTCACTTCCAGTAACTGAGTAAAGCTTAAATGTACACTCTGTGGTGTTTTTGATCACTAACAGCATTATGGAGCAACGTTTTTATGAGTAGGTTGTCGTTTTGTTGTTCTCGCAGTTGATGCTATACATGTTCCTGACAATGGTTTTACATTATTCCCCTTTTCTGCAGCTGGCGGTAGTGTGCCAAGAAACGCAGCAATGCACCAACCAAGGCAGGAAAGAAGACTGCAAGCTAATAAACATAGATGTAAACAATGCAGGTTCCAAAATATTCAAAACATAAACTTTGCAAAAGTTATATGAGGAAGGAAATGTATTCAACATAGGAAACATAGTGTGTTTTAGTGAGTAACTCAGAATGTAAACTTTGTTTGTTTACAAGAGAACTCCTCAGGGCACCTTTAACGTTGTCCAAATGATTGTAAATGTTTTAACCCTGGCGTATTGCTACCTTTTACAGTGCAGTCCACCACCAATTGTTGAAATGCTTTACCTGTACGTAGAAGCGGAAGTGTGTACAACATCACCCCCGTGTTTGTGACGTGCATATGCATGCTTGTGCTGGTAGAACACAAGATACAAACAATACAACAAACAATTGCTCTGCAAGACCATTGCTCGGGGTACCTTTAATGTTTTAACAAATGTGTGCATTACCATTGGATTGATGGAATGAATGCACAATGTTTGACAGCAGGACTTGTGCAGATACATGTGTCCAGTTGGTCCAGTACATCTCAGATTTCTTGGTTAATGAGGAGCAGGAAGTTTAGTCATTGCTTGGCTTTTAATGGGCGGACTTCTCTTTCAGGTTATTGAGGTTGATAATTTAGTTGACTGGGTATATTCTGTTGAGTCAGAGTCACCTGTGTAATAATGTTATGCATTGATGTCTTGACACCAGTCTGTGCTAAAAGTGTAAAAATCTTGGTGAACATTTAAGGGGTCAAGCATGCAGGTTATGGTATTTCATGTCTTGTAATAATGTAGAAGAGTGTTAGAATAAATTACTTTCATCCATGAAAGTATGCAAACAGCCTGATAATCAGCAAGGGAGTTATCCAAGTGAGGGTCAGTACCCTTATTAGAAAGTGTGCTTGTGATATAGTTTCTAATTAGAGCAATCTTATATGTTAAAAAACATAAAGTCATCAGCAGAGAAGGGAGAGACTACAGCGCCATGTAGAAAAATTCAGCATTTAGCCTTGTAAAATCTGCAGTTTTGACTGCTTGGGGTGCATGTATATAATTTGTTTATTAGTTTATTATCTCTCCACGCAAAACAGACTTCATTTCTAGTCAAACACCATTTACACTCTAGTTTTAATAAACTATAAACTACAACACTGAGTTTTCGTGTTATTAGCAATCAAATTAAAAGGGTGTGAAACAGGGTGGTGTTTAAATATTACATTATGGAAGGTGCCAAAATATGAACAGAAGCAGCACAAATTCAACCTGTGTGAATCTGAATTTCAGCAAAACAGCTGAGTTACGTAGTTGTGAGCTTCAGATTTTTAATATTAAAGGTTTCTGTTACATTTTTAAACTATTTCTACCTCGCCAGCAGAGCTCTGTGGTGCTGCTGTACAGAGTAACAAATTAAATCATGTTCAGCTCTACAGTACATGGACGAAATGAAGAATGATACCACTGAAAACACTGGATCCTTCCGTAGCTGATGGATTTAAAAATGATTCTTAGGAAACAATGTGGACAATTATCTAAGCCAAATAACACCTGTGTGCCTATTCCACTCCCACACACACTACTATTTGTACTTACTGCATTTACATGTACATTTACATCTATTATACAAAGCACATGCAATATATTATGTAACACAAACACTGAGGCTGAGCATCAGTGGGTTATTCAGCATCTACTGTACAGCATGTGATGAGCATTAAAGTCTTTTCTGCTTTTGTGTCTCTCAACAGGAACACACACCACGGACCAGACGCCTGCGTGTGAGCGTTTGTGGGAGATCCCTGCTTAAAAAAAAAGATCCTCCTGTCCACCCGTCAGCATTCAGAGATCGTAAGCAAACTTTCTACCTTCCATTTTCTCCTCGGTTTTTATGAACCAAAGCTGTAGACGGTTCCTGAAGGATCACTGTGTTAATATCACACTGTGAGATCGTTTATATAGTAAAAAAAAAAGCTAAACCCAATTCAATACTAAAAAAAGTATTACACAGAACATGAATCATGTTAAGAAAGATTTCAAACTTCTTCCATTTCAGTTTGATCTAACAAAAGAATATAAAACCTAATCTTACAAGGATTCAGTGCTTAATCCTTTATCAATGTGAGCCATAGGCAAAAGCTATATAGTTCAATTTGCTTAAATGCATAACCTCTTTCTTGCTGACTGATCATTCTGCTTTAATTTAAAATGAGTCATAATTATTCCCGGTGCGTTACCCTCTAACCTTCTCAGTCTCTCTGTCTTTCTCAAGAAACATAAGTTACGTCCTGTTAGAGGTTATGAACTCTGTCTTGGTGAGAAGCCTCTGTTATGAAAATGCAGTGAAAGTGTGATTTCACACACGCAGCAGCGGTTTGTGTGTGTGTGTGTGTGTGTGTGTGTGTGTGTCCTCTGCAGCTTTTTCTCACATCTGCAAGTCTGCATTGATTCCATGCCAGTGAGCAGAAAGCTGATGCAGAGTGGTGGGTTCTCTGTTATAGCCAGGTACGTCAGCCAGTGGCCATTGCCATAAGAGGATGTGTGCGAGGGAGTTTAATAATGCTGCAGAGTAAATGACTGCAGTCAATACAGTAATCAAATTTGCTGCAGTCATAACCAATCATGTGGAGATCTACTATATATGCAATTAATATACTATTATAATTATTAGTTTTTCAGTCAGAATTAGATATATTCAAGCATTCTTTCTTTGTTGTATTAATGCAGCACAGTGTACTAAACACTGTATTTTACAAAAAGGAAATACTCGTCAACAATTGGAAGCTTTCCTTAATTAGCTTATGAAACACGTTCTTCACAAACATCAAAAACATGTTGTTTATTCCCAGAGCGCTTTGGGATTATAATCAACTCATGAGCCCACTTATTGTCTCAGAGAGGTGGTCAGTTATGCTTGTTAGGACCTCTTCTATGCTGAATCACTGCCACATATTTTTTCACCTTGCTTTTCAACATATTAATATGGGTCAGTATTAGAGAAAACTGAAATGAAAAAGCCTGTTGTGTTTCTTCCATTTCAGCTGAGAGTGGGTAGCGTGTTGAGCCCATATTTACAACATCCCTGGGAGATGTTAAGATTGTAAATTTACCATCAGGACTTGTCAAAAATCAGAACATTCACATTCCCAGTGTAACATGGCTGGCTGTCTGTATAAAAATGTCATTTTATCTCTGCTGCAGAATTTATTATAATTCCCTCACAGACTGTAGTTTTCAAGCATCCTCAATGTATCGTGTGGGGCTAGCCGTTGAGATATTTCACTCACATCACAAATGTGAACCTCATGGTGGCGCTAGATGAAAAGTCAGGAGATCACCAAAGTCATTAGGCTTCATTGACTGGGAACCACAAATGTCTGCATAAAATTTCATGGCAATCCATCCAACAGTTGTTGAGATATTTCAGTCTGGACCAACGGACAGACAAACCGACAGACTGACATGCTGCTAGCCTGGCTAAAAAGTTTCATTTAAATGAGAAGCAAACACAATTTACTTTTTCCTCTCGCTTCACAGCTCCATATTGTTGCATACCACAAAGAAAGCGCCACTCTGAATCCTAAATATCTCAGTATTACCGCTGGAGGAGAGAGGGCAGCGTCCTTCACCACTTCACAGAGATTTGAGCAAAAGTGCTGCGTGGAGAAGGCCACAGAGGACCTGTTGTGCCGGGGATAGACAACATAGATGCAGCAAAAGAAAATCCTCTGTGATCTGCCGGGGGGAATATAAACAGCTACTCAAGCATATGGAAGGTGTTGCTATCACAGGCAGGGAGAGGGGAGTTTGTTTTTCACCAGCGTCTCTATGTGCGTGGTATGCATAAGTGATGCTTTTGCTGGAAGATTCCTATGTGATCTGTTGCCCGGACCTTTAATGATCTCTGAGAGCATGTGAACACATACTGGTGAAATAAAGTAGCTCAGACTGACAGATCAGGTAGTGATTAAGTCTGAGCTACAGATAAGCGACTGTTACATCATCAGAAACACTACACTACACAGACTAATAATATGCAAATGTAGCTAAGCTGGAATTTATTGGACTCTTACCTTACACTCTGCGTCTCATTTCTTCGTAAGTGATTCACAGGCTGATACTGATTCTGGGATAAATGTGGGATTTACCTGCAAAAAAGGCATAGCTAAGGACCCCACAGAGCAATTAAATCGTTTGAACCGCCCAGAGGCAGGTTAGAGACCTGCTTAGAGGCTGTATCAGGTCTTTTCCAAAGGTTTGCATCAAAGATAGATGTATTTTAATACAGTGAAGCTGCTGTTTAACATTGAGTCACAGTCACAAACAGCAATCCCCTCCGGTTAAAAGGTCTCTTTTACTCTTTTGCTCTGTTCCTGTCTGATATAGGAGCTGACCTGATTCAATGGTTGTATTGATCAAATGGACTAAATAACAGTCTGCCATTTGACTTTACACTGCGGAGATCTCTCTATCTGACGAGCTGAGCTCTGCTGCAGGACCGCGATGCATTTCCCCCGTTGAACCAGCTCCAGACACCCTGTTCAGAGTCGTTAGAGCCGACATCAGTCAGACAAACCCCTCAAAGGCCAGGCAGGATATCCTAGTAGGGAGCGTTTACCAGTTCATAACCAGCAGACTGATCCTCAGCCTCTGGTAGATTCCTCTTATCTAGACATTGTGACCCATCCCGCTTCATCCCTGCCCTCTCTGTGCACCTCCCGCACTCAACATTTACTAAGCTTTCTTTACCTACTCCATCTCTACTTCTCTCTCCCTCAGTTTTATGTATACAGTGGATACAACTTGTGTTTTTTTTTTTTCTCCTGCTCCTTGTAGATGAATGTTCTGTGATGGTGAGCTTACAGCAGCCATCAAACACAGTGGATTTTCTTATCTCTGGCCCCTTGAGCTGAGAAACTCTGAGGCCCCTCGGATGTCTTTCATCTCCTGTTCAGATAGAGAGATGCCAGCTTCTTTGGGGTGCTAACACAGCTGAGTTTGTGCCAACATGTTGATATCAACAACTGTGGTAAATATTGAAGCAGAATCGCCGCTGGCAAAACGGTGAAATTGAAAGTCGATCACAGGTAGATTGTCGATTTTGAAAAACCGACTCAGTTTAGGCCAGGTCTTATTCTGCAATGCTTTTCTCAATCTCAGTGGGATCTTTGTGCTTAGATAAGGCAGGATGTGTGTGACGATGTGTGACGATGCTGCTTACTCATATGTGTGTACATATGAGTGTACATGAGTGTGTGTGTGTGTGATCATCTCCAGACTCATCAACATGGTGCTCATCTCCTGTCACAACACTGTCTGGCAATGAGCGGCTCTGTCACACTGGGTGACACAGCACTCCAATTAATCACAGAGAAGGACCACTAATGAAGTCATTATGTATTCTGAGAGTTTCATCTTGACATCCACTTTTCCCACTAAAGACTGATACAAAGATACACGTAAAAGGCTTAAAGGCATAGTGGTAATACATTAGCAAAAATTGAGTTTGACAAGTGAAATATAGCTCTGAACAGGATGTGGTTGATGCAAAGTATTAGTCCATCTCTGCAAGTGTTTCTGTAATTTCCCTCCTTTTGCAACCAGTGTTGTTAACTTTGGTCTCACCTCTCAAATATCAATTAAGATTTAGGCTGGAGTCCCACTTTCCCCTTGAGCAAACTACGTCATAGTCAGAGTTGGATCTGTATCCACAGGTCAGGTACTCATTATTATGGTCAGAATCAAAGAATGCAGGCTGCTCTGAGTGGCTGACACTTTCTTTAGTGTTGTTTGGTTGTAAAGTAGGACATGTACATCCTTATTAGCAATCCTAGACTGAAGGCTAAAATAAGAAATTATGTAATAATGTACTCTGGGCTTCATCACACTAGTATGTACTGTACTTGTTTATGCTCATTTCTTTGTTTCTCAGACTACTGATGCAATATCCTCATCAGATAGTCAGTAGTTCCAACTAGTCTGCTCACACCAGTAATGCAGCTTGTGAAACTACACATACAGATGAGAAACTGAATCCATATATAATGATACTGAGATTAAGATGCAAGTTCAGAAACATCTGTATATACAAAATGTGTTGTCACATTTCTCAGGGCACGAAGAAATCTAAAAAATGTGTTTAAATCTTTTTAAAAATATTTGACTTGTTCAACAATTCTGTTAAACAGATGAAACACTGAGTATTCCCAACGGAAGAGCAGTAATTAAAATACAATTATATATAAATGATCTCTGTGGTGCGATAATAGTCAGAGGTTATTTTTGTCTTGAATCTCTGAGATTAAGAAAAACATACTGTATTCCCAATAAAGGCACTTCTTGAGTTGGTCCAATTGGACCTTGGTTTCCAAGACTTAAATCAGCAGAAGAGGTTCTGATGCAGAGCACAGGCTGAATGCATTAACACTAAAGACTGTTGATCCAATAATCTCTGAATTTGGCATGCAGCATCTTTGGAAACTGAAGACTTAAAGTTATTAAAAGACTTTTGGCAGTGCTAATTGTTTAGCTGCCGTGGGCCAACAAAACTAGCCTGAACTTGAGAAAGCAAAGTTCAATCTTCAAAAAACTGCTATCTCAGCACACCAAATTTCCAGAATTCTTCACTGTAAATGCCTCAAACACTCATCGCTCTATGATACTTTTCTCAATTCAATATCTTGGGCAGTTTTGTAAAATCAAAATGCAGCAAGAAGTTGATCCACAGTTCCCATGGCGCTCAGACCTGCCAACTGCTATTTGTGGCTACATTTTACTTAACTCCTCTGAAATCAACAGCTTGACAGTGGTCAGGGACGCCCACACAAACATAAACACATTCATATGCATGTGCATGCACATTAACACACAGTCAGCAAGAGAGAGAGAGAGAAGTGAAGTGGAGAAACAAACAAAAAAATGAATCCCACACAAACAGTTTGTAGCAGAATACAAAGAGCTAAAGATTAGGGACAGAGCTGCATACATGTTGAGTCTGACTTAGACACACAAAAACACAAACACACACACACAAACACATATTGATACATCCTTGCTTCTAAATCAAATCATTACTTCTTGAGTGATACCATGTCTTTGATAAGACAAGTAGAGCAGTAATAGCCTTTACACAGCTATCTGCATCATACAGTATTTTACGTTACTATGCACACATGTGCACATCAGCATGTTTGTGTGTGTGTGTGCTGAGAACTGAGTAAATAAACCAAGCTTTGTACAAATCCTAAATCACTACAATAAATGGCATTAGCATTTCTATGTTTAACAGTGAATTCAATCACATACATTAAACTGAGCGATGTAAGCCTCCAGGTATGTGCAGTTAGAGTGACATATCTTGCTACTGAACATTTTTGCAAACGAGCTGAAGAGAGAGAGAGAGAGAGAGAGAGAGCCTTTGTTAAAGACTAGCAAGAGTAAGAGGATGAGAGGACGATGTCGATGAGCTACATGTAGATGTTGTCTTGGGGGTTCGTACAGTGCATCATCTTATTCATAACCTCTCTTCGTTCCTCAGCCCTCAGGCTTACAGCTGCTGCATTGTAGAGACAATTCTTTGCTTCTTGCTCTACAGGTTGCTATGGTGAGAACTGACCTGAGGAATATGTAAATCACAACCTACTGAGTCCACAGGTATTGTAGAAAAAATGTATGAGTCCATTATTCGACAGAAATAACGACAGAATGAATCACATAATGGTCCTGTGAAACACAGTGTGTAACCACTGTGTGTCTGCTAACTTGTGCCATCAGAAGTGATAAGCAAAAGGTTTTTATGCCATTGGTAGAGTTGAAATGATCATCATGATGTCAATTAATTGATTAACAGAAAATGAATATGCAACAATTTGGATAAGTGATTAATTGTCATTTTTTCAGAAAAATAAACAAAAACAAAAAATCACTGTTTGCAGCTTCTCAAATGTGGAATATTTGCTATTTTTACAGTAATCTATGATAATAAACTGAATATCTGGGTTTTAGACTGTTGGTTGGATCAAACAAGCAATTTGAAGATGCAAACTTGGGCTCACTATTTTTGGACATCTTAGAAAACAAACGTTTAACCGATTAATCAGGAAAACTATCTGCAGATTAATTAATAATGAAAATAATCTTTAGTCTCTTGATGAGAAGCTAGTATGCTACCAAAATATTAAGACAGTATCAAGGCTCTGCTTTAGACTTACGTACCAAAGTAGATGTCACAGAGAGCGTGTGTGTGTCTACAAGAACAATAATGAGGGTAAAAGTAATGAAGCAATATGTAATTTCAGTGCAATATCCTGAGCATGCCCAGTAGCCGAATGTGGCCTAATGTATCTGCACACAGTACTGCTCACGTATAGCATACATCTACATGCTTAAAGACTTTCCTTCTGGGATTCAATATTCTGTTTGTTTGTGTACTTCTCACACACAGACACACACACCCACACATGCTTGTGCACGTGTCTGATGTAAAGGCTTTCTGGAGCATGAAATAAGCTTTCCTAGGGAACACTGAAGAAGAGATTGGCTGATGTCCCCTGCTATTTCTTAATTACATACACACAACTCTCATCTTAAAATCGTAAATGTCACCTCAGAGCTTCTGGCTACCGTTCCAGTCCTTCCTCTTGGTTATGGCTCATAAGTAAAATGCTGAGGCGCAGTCTGAGTAATGCAGCACTTGGCCATACTCTTAATAAGATACTCTGAGTGAAGGGCTCTGTAGCTACAGTGGCGGTCATTCATTATTTTGTAATCCCAAAGATAAACCCAAGGGTGAAATTCTCTTCATAATGTCACAGTGAAGTGTATCAACTGTCAAAACACAGAACATTTTCCCAAGAGTTTCTTTCTCAAACAGGTAAATAGATTATCTATTCTCCTCCTTCTCCCCTCCCTCTACTTCTTCTGCCTCTATATCACACCCAAGGATGTGTGATGTCATTGTGTGTGATGTGTGTGTGTGTGTGTGTGTGTGTGTGTGTGTGTGTGTGTGTGTGCATGTGCGTGATGTGCTCTGGACTGTGATGAGCCGAGAGGAGGCAGCGCAACGATAAGAAACATATCGGTGCTCAGCACCTGTCTGCCTGCCTCCTGACTGACTGACTATGCAAGACGATTGCATGTGGAGTCCCTCTCATTGTCACGGCAAAAATCCCCAAACTATAATGAGGAAATAAAGTGGAGTGTGCAGACTTTAAGGCTCGGTTTTGCCAATGAATGCATTTTCTCCTTGGGTGCCGTGGAAATTAACCACATCAAACAAATTTGAGTTAAAATGGAATTTTCATTATTTGTTGTTCTGACTTCAACATCTGATCAATCCTGAGGAAAGACGAGAGTAGTAAAGTTGTGACTTTGAAGATGAAGCGAATCCTTAAAGCCTCAAAAACAAGCAATTCTGACTGAACCCTACAAGCCTCAGTACATTTGTCACTGTGTTACAAAAAGCTGCAGTCATTTTGCTGACAGGTTAGCTTCTGTCAGTACAGTTATACGCCTTTCAGGTTGTTTTACCTGCACTATAATGGCCCTGCCAACTCTGATCATGTGTTCCCAATACATACAGCTCCTTTTATTGGGGCACTCTCAATATATTGTGTCTTTTTTGTAGCACCTGACCTTATTACCTTGAATGGTTCATAAGCACATAATCTGTCATTCTAGCCACTGTTTGTGCTCCGTTTGGTTTGGTTTATGTTTGCAACTCAGTGGAGCAGCAGAAAAAAGGCTATTAATGCCATTTAGTATACAGTATCACAAGGCACAGCTGTTAATTATCTTAATGCAATCAGACATTTGTTTGTCCTAGGTTCCCGTCTAATTTTATTACATTTAAACTGTATTCCATGCATAACTTCCTGTTTGTTTTTCTCCCCACACAAACCATGACCAAGGTCATCTGATTTGCCCACCTGATCGCTGACTTCTCTGCTGTTCCCTCCTTTCTTCTCCCCCACATCCAAATACATGTATACAAGCGCTGTATTGAGCGAACCTCTCAGTGCCCCTGTCACAACACCACCCCTCTGCAATCAACTTTGCTTTCTCAAACTTCACGCACACGGCTGAGCACATGCTATCACACAACGCTGAAGAGGAGAAGGGACGAGCTGTGACGATTACCTGAGACAGGGGAGGCGATGAGCAGCCAGTGAACACCTCTAAGCCGATCGACACCTTAGGGACATTCACAAGTCCTCTGCAAGTCCTTCACTATAACAAAGATGTGAAATTTAACATTAAATGTTGAGTTGAGATGAGTCATTAGCGCCATCTTCCACCATTTTATGACAGCCTTTTCAACTAATTATGAAAAGACGGATACATTTTAGTGTAACAATGAGGTAGAAAAGGAAAAAATTATATTCCTGAGTTAAAGAACAGCTGAAATTGTTACAAAGTGACAAGCTTACACAAAAGAGACCTATGCTTATTATCTGTGACTCAAATAGACTCATATTTTTACTATTCTCGCCTTCACCATCATGACACAAATGTTCCCCAGTGCACTGTAGGTGCTGTGCACCACTCTTTACGCAATAGAGACGATTTTACAGATTGATCCCCTCAAATGGTCCTGCAAAAGGTTCGATATGACAGACACCTGCAATCTTGTTGATTATCTCCCCATTCACATCGATTATCATGAGGCTCCCTCCCCCCTCATACTCAGTTATCACTCTGTGGTTGCTGATACGGAGCTACATTATTGATCGCACCCCATTAACAGGGATAAAAGTGCACAGTTGCTGCCTGATTCATCACAACTCATGGCAGAACCATCACTCAGTAGGCCACCTACACTTGCAGCTGGAATAAACATCCGTCAACAGGTACACTTTACGCCGGGTAGTAAAATGAATTTATCAGAGCATAAAAGAGCATAAATGCTGCTAGACTCTTCCCAAACAGATGCGAAGTGTGACAGGGGGTATACAATTTTTGTCAAAAACAAAAAAAGTAAAAAATCTTTATACTCTGCTCTCTCCATTAATTGCGCCAGTTGAACGCCTACAGAATAATAATAAAAGTGTAAATTTTACTGGGCTTTGTACTGTGCCATTCTGTATCACCAGCTGGAACAACAAACAAACATTTGCTGTTAAAATGGCCAATATATCATGGCTGCAGAGGGATAGTGGCATTGATTAAAGCAGTGGCTTTGCGCTAAGAAAAATTCATTGAGCATACTTATTTACTCTTTGTAAGATATCAAATAACCGTTTTTTCAAATATTGAACACTCTGACTAATGCTAGCAAGCGAGTTACACATGACAATGACAACCGCAACAAGAATTGTGTGCAGTCAGCAGTTCTGCTTCAATGCAATAGTCAAGCTCTTTTAGATATGTGCACCACAGTAGGCTACATATTCCTCTCTCCTCTCCTTTGCCCAGGGTGCATTAAATGGATTAAAGCACTAAGAGCAGCCAAGCATATATTAATTTCCTCCACACTGAGGGTGAGAGCAGCAGACAGCAGACAGCATATTATGGAGTGTCACCAAGTCCCTGGACCATCTCGCCAAATCAAAGACAGAAGATTAAAATCTTTAAAGTAGATACAATCTTCTTCATTAAGCTGCTTTGATGCAGAGGTGTTTGTTTGCTTTTTGCCCAACATAAGCAGGAGTTACCACACTCATATGGGAGAAAACATATGACCAACAATGTTTATTAAACAAAGAGCAGACCTATGTTGTGCAGTATTTTTCTGCACAACTGATCACATTAAATTTGCAATATTCAGTGTAATGTCTGAATAGGCTCTTCACAACAAGAGAATGATACTCAAGCATCTTGACTGACCTCTGCTTTATCCTAACATAACAAAAATGTATTCTCAGCAGTGTTAGGAAGCTAGCTTTCAGTTGCTTGATTCTCAGATTGTTTCTTGTTTTGTGAGTGTGTGTGTGTGTGTGTTTCAATACAATACAATACAGGTGTTGTAATATCTTTACATTTCTAAGTCTGCCTACAACTATGAGAGAATCCCTTGAGTGATGATCACACAACGCTAACAGCGCAGGATTTGATTGAATCAGTCAACTCCCTAACTGCCACTAGAGGTCGCTGGACACCCCTACCGCCTACAAATTACATTAACATACAACAGATTTGCATTGGCAAATATGTGATGGAGGAAAGTTATTGTTGCCTGGATTACATTCACTAGCAATGTTTTGTTACAATACAAGAAGTGTGATTTTTTATACCCAGCAAAAAGTAATTAAGAGGAGGTCGTTGTGGATTGTTGGGCTGGAATCTATAAACGTCTGTATATGACTTTTGTAATATAATTTATAATCTATACAGTACTCTTTTGCCATGCTTGATATTTTTTACTCAAGCTTCTAGGTAGCATCAGAGAGTAGAATTACAAAAATAATGCAAGCTAGAGCACAGTCAGTCTCTCCATTGGAAATAATGGCTTCGCTCTGAGCAATGTCGAACGTTTTGGGCTTTTAGTGTGAAATTCACATTAGGCTCCTAAAACATCTTGGTTAGGGTCAGGGAAAGAACACATCCTGTCTCATGTTTCAAGACCACAGTTTTCTCACTGATATTAACCAAGTGCTTTAAGTAAACCTAACCATAACAATGTTCACGTCTTATTGGCCAGTAGCGGATATTGTAAAGAACAGTGAATGTTAAGCAGATATGTTCAAAATTAACCTGCTGCACACATGGTTTAACTGAGGTTTCACACCAGGTGACACTATCAACCAACATATTTTGTATACTGTATGCCAAAATTACATTAGAATATCAATTTAACATAAAGAGGAATGATGAGACTGCAGTAGAGATGATGCAGCACCACTGTTCAACTCTTTAAAAAAAGCCCTGCAGCCACAGTGGATGCTGAGCAATAAACCCACAAGACATCCATGCAGTTGTTGATATAATAATTAACAAAAATGGCATTAGAATATTTTACTTTGTTTAAGTTAGCTAGATAGATGGAAAGATGTAGTTTAGAAAACGACTGTGGCAACACATTTGAAAACCTCAAAGAGAACAAAAGCACACAATTGCTGCACAGTTGTGGATTTTGGTGCATGCTGAGGAAGGGGACGAGTGGGGCCTGGCTGAACCCAAGCAGGCAGGCAGCAGGGGCATGGCAGCCCAGCAGGCCAGATAATTACACACCCTGATGGAGCAGCCACTTGGTATTCTCTGCACACCCACTAAAACATACCAGCACTAGATATATCGGTGGTAAGAGAGTGAGACAGAGGGGGGGGAAAGGGGAGGAAGAGCAGCTACAGAAGCTCCCAGACCAGCCAGACCCAGACGACAGGGAGGCTGGGTTACAAATTAACCCCTTGCCATGGTCTGAACCTGAGCCTTCTGACAGACTAAACCAACACGCTATGTTAAAGGACCAAATCTTACATTTTACTCAGTGATGTATAATCTCCAGAATGAGTTGAATCACCTCATCATATCAATAAACACAAGCACTCTCCTGCATGGCCAGGAAGCTGTGGGGGGATAGCAGTAATGACAAACAGGATGCACCTCAGTAAGTAACATGATAGTGTGGTGGAGCAGAGAGGGCGGACTGCATATTGTGGTTAATGAGGTGTTGTACTGGTGTGTCCACACCTTGTCATTATTACATGTAAATGAAAGATATGGGCAGAACTGTTGTACTAACTGTTGTTACGGCAAAGCTAATTAATATTGTGTCTTCAGCTTCTTATGTGTGGAAATGTACAAAGGAGGAAAATAGAGCTGGGAACATCACTTTTTGTGCAGTTAAGCACAATGCATGAATTAATATTACAGAGAGAGAGAGAGTTTGTGGAAATGTGTCTGAGTCAGAAAATTAGTTTACACTGTGTGAAACGCATTACTGCATATTAGTCAGAAGCACAAATATAGAAAATGGGGAAGGTGTAGGAATTGAGCTGCATGCTGCACACTGCGGGAGAAGACCACTTTATTGGTAGTCACAAAAGGGCGGAGTTGGGAGGGGCGTGCGGGTGATATCTCATGGGTGGCAGCGATAGGAGCAGGAGGAGGAGGCGGAGGGGGAAGCAGCCATGCTGTATTTGGTAGAGAATGAGTGTCACTCTGTGTCGTTCCGCTGTCAGGCGAGCTGCTGAGAGCTGTGTGCTTCACTGAAGGGTGACAGAAAAGAGACAGAGCCGCACTGCTGCTGTCACGGCCACTCTGCCTCTCAGTTTTCAGCTGTGGGCAACGGGCTGGTGTAACTGGCCGCAGGCTGCTGGACCTGAGTGGCTAATCATGTCATTTTCACTATGTATGTGAAAACTATAGTCAAATCCAACTGTTAGCTAATTTAGGTCTCATTTACAGAACCCGGCATGGAGGAGGCTGGAATTAATTTTGTAAAGGTCAGGTGTATTAGCCTTGGCCACACGGTCAACACTTAAAACTTCTGTCTTATTTACTGTATTTGCACATCCTGAAAGGTTAGGTCTGGTAAATAACCAGAGTCTCGTCGGAGCACAGGCAGGCTGATAGACTTTGGGGAGAGAATAATTCTACGCAGGCCTGACTTTCTCCTTTCAGCTCCAGACTGATGAATCAAATGCAGTCAAGTAGAACCTCCCCAGCCTGAGAACATAGATTCAAAATAACCAGTCAGGGAATCTGCGTCTCCTTGCTATCTAAGGAAGCTTATTGAACTATGACGGCTGATTTTTTTTTTTCCCCCGCCGCTGCTATTTCACTTAGGAAATATTCCTCATCGCTTATTTCTGTGCTCCATATTTCATTTTACATATTTCTGTTTTACTGCCCCTGTGGATTTATTTAGTTTTTAAATCAATTCTCTATTGCTGCTCTTTTTTCACCACGACCACACTATAATTTAAAAGTAAGCAAACGCATTCAAGTATAGTCACACACACACACACACACACACACACACACACACAGAAGTGTTATAGTGGAGATACATATAACAGATTGGGGGTTAATACATGTAAGAATATTATTTAATTTGGTTTGTCACAATAATTCAGCACTATTTGTCAGCTTTTATTTTAGTTTTCCTTTCATTTTAATTTATGTTCACTGGACTAACAAGCAAACATCTGACTCAGCACATCCCACAGGGTAACTGGGAAAAGGTTCTCCATGTCTGTCTCTCATAGATACTGTATGTATTTTATCTTTAGCAGACCAACGAGCATGCTGTATCATTGATGGGTAAAGTGGACCCAAGTGGAAGGTTAAGAAGATTGCCTCTGTGGTATTCGCCAAACCCCAGTGCTATGGAGATGCAGCTCTACACTTGGCTGCTTCCACCTTCCTCAGTTTAAAAGCCTATTCTTGCTGCTAGAATTTAGATGCAGCTCAAAATGGACAAGAATTATGGCATTATGTAATGTATCACAGGTATGCAAACCATTCTCGACTTTATGTCAAATTGGTAAAGTGACTGACCTCTAAAAAACCTGAATGTGGAGTAATAAAGTGCAAAGTCTCTAGTTCACAGCATCAGACAGTTTTATAGTGGCTCAGGTCTAAGTGCTGTATTCAGGAGCCGGGAAGGTGACTCTGAATATTGTATAGTTATGAGTATAATGCTGAGGAATAAAAACAAGAAGAATGCCTACACCGTTTTGGCTTTCATCAGACAGCACCGTCATGTTTGCCTTAATATTTATGACCTCTACAGGGTTACCGCAGTGTCAGGACAGCATTAAAGTCTGCCCCTTGCCCTCTATAAATATATTCTTTATGAGCAGGGAAGAGAGGGAAAGTCGTAACAAGCTATTACATGGATGAGCTGCATTTCTTAACCTCATCCGCCTTTTATCAACCAAGTGACCCGCAGAGACCGTCAGAGCTTAACATCTGTTTGGCTAACCTCCTCAATACATCTCTCCTCTGCGACAGACTCGGCTCTTAACTACCATGCTGATCCATCACACCTCGCTGTCCCCCCTCTCCATATCTATCTGTCCATCCGTCTGTATGCCGGAGACAAGGCCGGGGCTATTGATCCCAACTAAATGAAGCAGGCTCAAGGTCTTTACAGCAAAGCTATGTTTTAACTGACTCTGGCTGAAGGAGAAACCCGCTGTCAGACCAAGTTTTGTCACAGTGCGACAAGGTCTGTGCTGAGTTGTGGGGGCCCGACTGCCAATGTTAAGGGTGCAGCTTGGTAGAACTGAATTATGTTCTGAATGTAAACCCAAGGCACCAAAAAGGAGCTATTCTCTGGGCTTGATGCAGGACTAGCTGTTTATTGTTTGTGCAGAAACACACACACACACACACACACAAAACACTCCTAATAGCTATGCTCAGGGACTGTGCCAATGATCAACAACAGCTGGTTTACAGTAGCCCGGTGGCCAAATTAGGCACAACGTATTGTACTACAGGGACTGAGTGCCTGTGGGAGTCAACAGTTTGATTAGTTTACAGGGCTGCAACTATCGATTATTTTCATTCTTAATTAATCTGCCAATTATTTTCCTGAGTAACTGATTAATCATTTGGTCTATAAAAGGAAAGAATATAGAGAATATATATGATTTCCCAGAGTTCAGAGTTGACCTATTTAAATGTCTTGTTTTGTCCTACCAACAGTCCAAAACCCAAACATATTCGGTATAACAGTATAAAACTGAGTATACTCAGAAAATATTCACACTTGAGAAGCTGGAACAAATTAATGTTTGGTGTTTTGCTTACAAAATGACTTAAACCATTAATGGATTATCAAAATTGTTGCCAATTGATTTTCTGTGAACTTGTTTCAACTCTATTTACAATATTTACCTACACCTGAGACCACCTGAGATGCAATCTCTAGAGATTTCCTTATGCTTGATGATTATAGATAGATCAGAATACTGCATCACATCCTGATCACAAAAAGTCAGGAGGAATTAGGGCCGCAGTTAACAATTATTTTCATTAGCGATTAAACTGCTGATTATTTCCTCTAGAAATCAATTACTGTTTTTGTGTACAAAATGTTAGAAAATGGTAAAAATAATAATAATAATTAAAAAGCCTCTTGTAATTTCCCAGAGCACAGGTGACATCTTCTAATTACTTGTTTTAGCCAAACATCAATCTAAAACCCAAAGATATTCAGGGATTCAAGGATTATTAAAATAGTTATCAATGAATTTACATAGATTAATCAGCTAATTGTTTCAGCCCTACATGGCCCACAACAAAACAAAGTATGCCATGTCAGAATCACATGCTAATTATTTTGCAACTGCATTGTATAAAACAATGAGAAAATAAATTCACACATATACAGCCTTCCACAGACAGCAGTGTGGATATGGAGATACACTAGAAAGACAGAGTAGGTCCACAGCAGGTAAAAGGCAATATAAGAGACTCAGAGAGGGCACTGACATACAGAACAGGGTGGTGGCGCTCTAACCTTCCTGTCAGAGTGAACCTCTCAGCTGGTGCCAGTATATGCCTACTCTTTAGCAGAGAGGTGGTGGGTTTAAGCTGCCCTGCAGACTGTGCACTCTGGAAGGTGGGATATTAATTTCCATGTTGTGGTGAAGGTCATGTGGTGTGATGATCACATTAATAATGTAGGAGTGAGTCAGAGGAGCAGCTCTAAGGCCAAGACCAACAGGTCAGCCAAGTCCGGTCAAGTGGAACCAAGGAAGTCCTCAAACATGTGGCCTAGCAGATGTTGCTTTTTCATCATATTTTTACATCAGGATGTGCTTGATGGAGATTTTTCCCCCTCATGGGATCCCCAATGTGAATAACAGGGTGCCAATTCCTGCGTTTCATCCAATGCCTGGATGGTCTGATGTTGTTTTTAGGCTCATTCAGTGCTTGAAGATCTACCTGAAGCTCAGAGGGAAAATTCTTGTTATTCACAGCATTCAAACACCTTAAGATCAAAAATTTTAAAAAAGATGTTGTTTGTGTAGAGACAATAGGAAAGATTTCTAGCCTTTGACACTCTCTCTATAAAGGAATAGAGAGGGATTTAAGCACACACTATTGAGACATGTGAATGAATCACTGATGTGTGACATTCGTACATCTGTTTATAGTGTTCAGATAACACTGTAGGACATGGCATGATAAAGCCTGTCCACTATCATTCATCTTCATTTGTCTTGGTCAAAGTGAACGAAAACACAGCGACTCAGAGGGGAGGGGAGAGAGAGAGATGTAGAGGGAGTTCAGTCCAGGTAAGAATGATAGGATTTCTGCATGTTAACAAAGCTACAGCTTCCACTGAAATCTATTTCTGGAGGAGGGTTTATTTTCCATGTTTGCATTGTTGCTTGATGGACTTTGGAGAGGAAAGCGAAATTATGTGCTGTATCCTCCTCAAGGTTGTGAACTCCATTGCGAAGGAGTCACATCGACTCCAAATCCCATTCACTTTTTTCAGATCCTTCTCAGTCTTTTACCGTCTCCATCTCCAAGACAAATAACACCTTGTAGAGACACACAATAAACAAAACAGATGCGGGAAAAGTATATATCACTCTTTCGTGATGGAATTTTCTTTCTCTTAGTTTGCTCTCATCCAAAACTTTTTCCAAGATGTTCATCATCTTTTGCTTGCTTGCTCTCAGAGGTTTGGTTTGATTGGGGTTTCAGCCCAGATGGATGTGTATAGTCTGCTGTGGTCATTTTGGTGATCAGTGGTTGAGTAGGAGTTCTGAGGAACCCAACCAAGCAAGTTGTGCTGATGCAGCAGTGTTGTGTTGCTTATTTATAATCTACTTATTTCTCTGTTTCCTATAGAACAGTGGCTCCCAAACTTTGTTGTCTGATGTAGCCCCACAGCCCTGTCAGATGAGCTCAAATACTCCTTTATCAACACCATCTGTCATGTTCCAAATATGTTCATTTGAATTTATTTAATTTGGACATTTTTTTAACACTATTCATTATATAAAATGATCATGGAATTGTCAAGGTCAATGCTTGATCTCTTTTTTTTCTCTGTTTCATTATGGTCCGATCAAGTTTGCATTCCTACTACTACCACTTGGAGTGGCAGAAGCTGGACATTTCATTCATTTATCCAATAGTTTTAGCTATTCTGACTTTTTTGTTCTCCTGCTAACTAGGTTTTAAGCACTAAATCACAGACTCAGATTAGTGGGAGGTGTGTCCTTTGTATCGTATTTTGACAATAAACATACTGTTACACCAATGTGTGTGTTCATTTTCCTCCTTTACACATGTACACAGTATATATATATATATATATAATTTTTTAACCAAATCATTATATTCTATTATATTCAACTATTCACTAATTCATCTGCTCAGAGACGCTCAGATATTCACCACTGTGCAACTATACACACATAAGCACATACTGTAAGAGGGCATTACCATGCATACACACCTACAAGGCTGAAAGCACACATTTTTGTGTGACTAAACCACAACAGGTGCACATCTGACATAACAACCTTTCTCCACTGAGTCACAACCTAATTAACCATTGCAACCATTTAGGCTTGCAGGCCCAACATCGGACAGTGCAAATAAAGAAAGTGGCTGATTGTTTGGCATGACAAGAAATGTAAAGCAATCAACAGCTCAGTCAACTGTCTGTAAGTGGACATTTTTCACACAAATTACAGCCCAAAGAGCCGATGCTCTCTCTTCTTGCTGCATCAATCACCACTCAAGCTGTTGTTTTTAGCCACAGCCACAATCCATTTTCAAATAGGCAGCCAGCTTTGACTGTTAGAAGAGAGAGACTAGGTGGTGACAGACGGATAGACAGACAGTAACAGAGAGGGGGAGAGGGCAGAGAGAGTTACGGAGAAAAAAACAGAAAAACAGTATAGGTGGGCAACAAGTTCAGAAAGTGAAAGTGAGAAACAAGTCAGCAGCGCTTGCTAAATGGATGCCATCTGGCCCTACTAGGGAGGTCATTTGTGTAAAGAAGGGAAAGGATGCAGCCATGCTGGCAGGCAAGCCGGCAGGTGAACACAGCCAGAGACAGACACAGGGATGGGTACTGCAGCTGCACAAATCTTTCAGGCTGTATCTTTATTTTGTATGACAGAAATGCAAGCACCCAGCATGTCAAGTGAGGCTTACAGAGATGGAGTTTTTATTGTTTACCTGGCAGCAGGAATAAGAGGGGCTGGCTGGAGAATCTACCTGCAAGAGTGAGCAAAATTGGAGGAACCAGACTAGATGAGAGATACAGTGAGGAAAGAAGAAATAAATAAATTTAAAAAAAAACTGTGCCTGTGTGTATGCATGGGTGTCACAGGGTGCAGCACATAGGTATAAAATTGAGAGACTGAATAACCTGCATAGTAATGGTGAAGGACAGAAGAGGAAGGATTTGCAAAAAAAAGATGGAAAAGCAAAGTGAGCTACTTCCAATTTTAGTCAAAGGACTGCCTGAGGTTTTAAATGATCCAATCCTGCAGATAAAATACACAATGAAAAGTTTATCAGTAAGGAAGTCCAGGACTGACTTTCATATATCAGCCTTCGCTTTCCCCACAGAATGAATTGGTTGTGTTGTCCTGCAGGATTTCTGCGGGACTGGCCGGGGCAGCCTGCAGTGACAGAAAGGATTAGGCCCAGTGCCGATGGCTTCATTTGATTGGCCCTCTCAGTGCAAAAGCCTGTCTATCACCATAAGTCACAAACCACAAATCCTTTCAAAAGAACATACAAATATTTAGCAGAGGTTTTATCACAGCCAGGAATTGAAAAACAGATTGAAGACAGTGGCGACCATGCTGCCAGAATGACTTTCATGTTTGCAGCTTCCTAGAGGCCAGGCATGTGACAGGCAGAGTATCTTTGTCCAGGAAGCCTCATTTCACAGTACACTGGGGAGATTATTGTGTCGCCTCTTTCATAATCCTAACAGGATTTTTGCAGATTCAAGGATTTGCTACATTTGATATGAAATATTGGCAACCTGCGCTCCAGGCTGACACAGGATTTCTCATTGATTGAACATGACTCTATATACATATGTATGTCAAATTAGATATAGCGCTACTGAAAGATCTGCCATCTTTACACTGCATTATCTTTTCTAGTGTTCTAGTGGTTCAAAATATTTTCAGCTATGGTTAAGATGTATCTTGTCACAAAGCAGAGCATGGCATTAAGAAGGTGCTTACATTGCAGTTTTCTCCCACAACTATTCAGTTTCCTCGGGAAGAAAGTAAATCTGTCTGGACACATGCACTGACTGATACACATCAGCTATTCAACACTGTTATTATTATTATCATCATCTTATTACGTGTACGTTTGATTTCTCTGAATGAGCAGCTAAATACATGCTGTATATGTGTGGCTAGTAAATTAGTCTAGTTTTAAATGGGAAAAATAATGTTTGTTTTGGACTATTCTGTTATCTGTGCATTGTGATACTGTGAATTTTCACAGATATTCAGTATGTCTGCTGTGTCACTCTCTGTCACCACTGATATAACACATGAGTGATTATAGGCCCAGTTCATGGAAGAAATAACATTTAAAGTAACACTTTTTCACATTTCTCTTTCCAAGTTGAACCACAGTTGGAGAAAACATCTCCTCGGAGAGGGCATGCTCACCTCAGGATCACTTTTCTACCATGAACTGTTCATGTGTGAGAGTGCAACATGTGTGACTGATTGCTCATGGCACCCATCACCGATACTGTCCTCTTCTACTGCCTGGCAATATTCCAGTCCAAGTAATTCATCCCTAAGCCCTTGACCCTGCTCAAGCGTGAAAGAAAATACTCTAATTGACTGCAGTTCCTAATTACACTTTTAATACTTTACCCTATAGTGAATTTAACCTTGCTTTTTTAGATACAAAAATTCCTTATTTTTATTATGCATTTTATTGATTGACTATAGACTATTTGTGACTATGCTTGTTTGAGTGAGACTGTATGAAACAGCAACCTGTATAAAAATGGATGTCCTTAGATAAGTCTTCAGCCATACTAGCAGCTCTGTGAGGCTGTATTTAGGAACAGCAGTGCTTTAAACTAAATGCTGATGTCAGCATGTTAACATGCCTAAAAAGACAATGCTAACATGCTGATGTTTTGCAGGTACAATGTTTACCATGTTTATCATCTTAGTTTAGCGTGTTAGCATACTAACATTTGATAAATAGCAACAAAACATAAAGTTTAGCTGAGGCTGATGGGACTGTCATTAGTTTGCAAGTATTATAAATCATAAATCAAGTTTTGGAAAAATAATAATTTTGAACTGATGATGGTGCTAGAGGCAAAGTCAGGGGATCACCAAAGTTATTAGGATTCATTGTCTGGGGACCATGAATGTCTTTACAAAATTTCATCCGATAGTTGTTGAAAGATTTCAGTGGTGGATCGACCGACAGACTGACTTTGCCATCCATAGAGCCACGTCGCTAGTGTGGATAAAACCGGCCTATAAAAGATTACTGCCATCACTGCTGCCAGACATAGCTTCAGTAGTCCACTCAGAGCAGTTTTCTAAAATGCTACCATCACAAACTGAGCAACAGAGCAGTATACGACTACGGTGGTGTAAAGTCCTCACAAGGGAAAACCAATATTAGATTGAATTTACAAAATGCCGCCGCTGATGTTAATGCATTCTTATGTTCATTAATTATTTAGTCAGCTAGAGGATATAAGCTTGGCCGGTCTGTCTGTTTGTCATAAAAAATCCCTGATAGTGCTCACCTATTGTCTGGCTTCTCAAGGCAATGATCCAATAACGTACAGTCACTTATGACGCTCCTCAATTTCCAATTAGGGCTGCACAACTCCCAAGTTTCTGCAGTTGATTCCATCTCTGATTCAAATTACAATTTATAATTCAGGCATTTACCAGACGCAGTTAGTCAGAGAGATTAACAATTAGTGCAACAGTAAAATAAGAGAAGATTCCTCAAGCATCAACAGGGTAAGTAGCCTGATAATTCGCAGTGCCATGTGGAAGTGCCATGCTAATTGTCACTGGAATGGACTCTTTAATTCCTATTAAACCATAATTAAGAATCTGCATTTGAGACTCAGCATCCAAAAGGCTAAGCCACAGCCCCTGCATGTGGGAATAGGCTAAACTAATTAAGTCTGAATAATGTTGCACAAGCAGAAATAATGTTGCATTCATTTACCCTAAATGCATAAATCAATGTTGTCAAACTCAATGTACCCCATATGAATATGCCTGTTGACAAGTTAGCTATTTTATTAAATAGGCTATATATATACCACATCACCGGTTCTTCATATTTTCCTACAATGCTCCCTGGTAATCAACTTTATAAATATTTAATTCACCAAGCAAGACATTAACGTTCAACAGATTGTGTTTTGTGTTTGTGTTGTGAAAAGTGATGCATAATTAAGGACTAACAATGGTAAACAACTAACAATCTACCCTCTTTAAAGCATGTATCTTCAAGGTCTCAGCAACATTTTTAGAGGCTTTTTGTATTGAAGGATTTTTTGAAAAGATCATATTTTCTATTTTCTGATATGGTCTGAGAGAGATGCACAATGGAATAAGGCGCTCTTTAGCATCAACATCTATTAGCCAAGGATCACGCTGATTGTTTCAACAAGGAGAGACAACCTCCTCAGAACAATTTAAGTGCAGTAAATAAATTAAATTGAACATTAACCTAAACTAAAAGTAAAGAACAGCTGAGTAAACTGAGCAAATGTGTCCGCTGGCAGCAGGGACTGTAAGTGCCGTTCGCCACACAAAACGTAGACCAGCAGCAGGAGAGGCAACTTATTTACCATCTCCTCAAGGGTTCTCAGTGGTATGTCTAATTTTCCTCAACAGGAAGTTTTCAGCCTATACCTTTTCTTATCCACAATGGCTAAGATGTCCTTCATCTTTTGCTAAATTAATTTGCCTTCTTTCACAGCAAATTTCCTGCAGAGCCCCTCTGGTTTCCACAGTAGCTACAGTACTGCAATTCAGTTCCACAGAAACATTTAAAACATTTTTGAATGGGCTTCACTTATGTAATTATATGTAACAAAAAACATTTGACCATTAGTTTTTTTTCTTTTTCTTTTTTAGTCATAGAAAATCTGGCTTTCATCTCAGACTTAATTCTCTATGGAATGAGACAATCTGCCTGTTCTGTTGTCGTGCCCTCCTCTCTGATCTAACCAGGAAATAGCCATAGGTCAACTACAATACATAAAACTCAGCTGCAGGTGTTTTAACGAGGACCAGAAGGAGAGAACATTAGTCTCTCTGCCTTGGTTGCCTGTCACTATTGGATTGATTTTAAAATCTTTTTATTGAATTGCTTTAAAACACATTGCTGGCAACAGACACTGCACATTTATACCAACCTGTTTTATTTCTCTCGCACCTTTGTATGAATTATGCTTCTTTATGAAGCTTATCATACTTATTTCTCAATATTTCCCAAACTACAGCCTCCAACACGACCAAAGAGTTGCATCAACACCTCTCTGTGTACATGATAAACTTAATTAGGATGTTACTGGATTGTATCCAATGTAGCCAGGTCTACCCAATAAACTGTATGAAATGCCATGTCCCTCCAAGCTAATGATAACCCTGTTAGAATGCAGGTCTGGGAAGATAATAAGTAAAAGGTCATTCTTCCCAGACCCTGAGGCCTGGTGAGCCTCTGCAGACTGGGACACAGGAGCAGAGCAGGTATGTGATGCCCTGACCTCTGGTGCCCGAGGAAATGTTGGCATCTGGCCACAGTGGCTGCGGGGTAATCGGAGAGCGTCTGGCCACATCACTATTCTCATCCACCCACTATCCCTCCGTCCACCCGAGCTTCAACAAGCTACCGAGAGCCGTAGTCATAGCAACGGGCAGGCCTGCCAATGCCCTTGGGGTGAATTTCTTGACAGAATTCCTCGGCGTCCTCTCTCAGTAAAAGGTCGGCCCCTCTGCTGAATGGCTGTTTATCTTTGCAGACGTGTAAGCTTTGGTGTCCCCCAGCTACCTTCATCGCTCTCCCTTCTGTTCAGTTCTTCCTCGCCACTTATTTTGAATGCCAAAAGTCATCTCTAAATTAAGTGAAGAATTTAAAGCTGCGAATTTTGTGTGGTATCCACAAAACCACAGGACAAGAACAGACAGAAGAGGATGCATTCCTCTGTTTCTGATTCAATAACAGTTACGTTTGCTTGTATAACGTTGATGTTGGTGGCACTGCACAATTTCAGTTTTCCTATTTGATCTTGATATGTACAAACAGACTCAGGGACTATCAGAGTACAACAAAGGCTCTGTGAATAATGGACAAGGTGTAAGTGCAGGCTATTCACAACACGAATATGTATACTGTCTCCTTGCTGGCTCCTCTGCACTGCAGAAGACGTGCTGAGGAGTTACTGACATTCATGATGACACACACCAATCACACCCACCTGATGAACAGCTGGTCACTGGCACCTCCTTAAAGATCCAACAGAATGGGTGTCCTTCCAGCAACTGGAGAGGGAGACAGATGGTGGAAGGAGGAAGACATTAGAGAGACAGAAAGAAGGAGAATAAATGGGGGGAGAGAAGTGCACTGTCAGAATCCACTGGGAGAATCAAAGGAGAAAATAATCATTCTCAATCAAAAACATGTAATCCTTTTTACAGGCAGAACCAGCTGGTGCAGCATCATTTGTCACCGCTGTGCACCTCTGATACAGACAGATGATCCTTTGTAAGTCAGCTGAATATTGAATACAGAATTTTTTTATTCAAATCTAATCTTTTTAAATGATTAGTATAATTGAAATTCAAAGCACACGCAGCTTAATGGATTTTTAGTCATGGACCGAGCTCAATATGAAGCCTATCTACGATACATCAACCCTCATCTGATACCATGACACAAGGTAGAGATCAGTAATGCATCACTGGAATTGTAAATGAGCCATGCTCCCCTATAAGCCACTGTTATCAGAAACAAAAAGTGACAAGAATATGAATCTGAACTATTGACTAATGTGACTCAGCCTCCTGTTACTGACAGTTTGTTCTCTGCCTGTGGCACTCAGAAAGGTATTTGCTCTCAACAGTGTATCCCTGCATAATAATCCTCAACAGTGCTGTTGGGCTCTTGATCTGTCTCTCTCTGTTTTAGCCCATCTGCACCATTAACATCACAATCAGCGTCTCATCTTTAGTCAGCAATCATCATTGTCCTAGATCACAGATCTGAGCATAAATATCTGGCTGTCTTTCCTTCACACTAACACTTCCATCCATTTTTTTCCCAGTCATTTTTCTGCCACAAACACAGAAACCCACGTGCCACATACACACTCACACGCAGTCTTTCAGTAATCTTGCTTTCACTGCCGCCCACACAGGCATCTGTAAAAGAGCATGTGTGGTTCGCAGCGGTAGTTTGGTCTACACTGGGAGAAGCTGGCAGATTCAGAGACCTTAATGTGTTACATACTCATTATGTTATAGGTCCTAGATAATTGCAGTTTCTCTAAAGGCTCAAATGTCAGATGCTTTTAACAACGTAAATGCCTACATTTTTACTTCCATCCTGTGCATTTTTCAATACAGTGCAGAACCTTGTGAGAAGCCAAAATTGAATGCAACTTGTTGACAGTGAAACTCTGGGATTGTAATTTTGAATGTTACATTTTTCAGCTTCACATTTGTCATTTTATTTTTCTGTTCCAGATGTGCTTAGACAAGCTGTGGTTTCAACACAGAAAATGCTACAAAAGAGTGTTTTGGCATTCTGTGGAGAAAGCACGGTATCTTATATCTTTGCTTGCATCCCTTGTCTCCTCCTTTCTCTTGTGCAGGTGAATGATTGCGAAACAGAGAGCGGCCTTTGCAGAGCGACCCTGTCCCATGCTGCTCCCTCCTCTCAGGGGATGGCCAAGGTCCAGGATGGACACACGAACGCATGTGACAGGTACACGGTGCTACACATGACCCTGATGCTAGTTTTTCTCTGCACAAAGAGAATATTGCTCATTTTAAAAATGCATGTGGACATTTATTTGTCTTTTTATTCATGAATGGGTGTGTGTACTCTGCAGCCCTGCAATGTTAGAGGAGAGCCAGGATGGTATGGACAGTGGTACCCTAAGTCCTGCCTCAGCTCGACAGGTCACCATCCAGCGCCACCCAACTCAAGGCTTTGGCTTCATTGCAGGCAGCCAGCGGCCTGTCATTGTACGCTCCGTCTCTGCTGGTTAGTATGTGTGTGTGTGTGCGCGCGCGTGAGAAAGAGAGATAGAGAATACAGGGAGAGTGATGGCACTTTAATAGATCCTATGATGACTCAAATTAAACTTTCCTTTTTACTGTATGTATATGACTTTGTATGCTAGCTGTGTGTCCCATCTTATCTGCAGACGGCCCCTCCTTTGGCAAGCTTCTCCCCGGAGACCAGATCTTGGCCATTAACGAGGAGACGGTGAGCGACGCGCCCCGAGAGAGAGTCATAGACCTTGTAAGGTAACATCCTTTACTGTCCCAGGAGGGAGGGAGGGAGGGAGGGGGAGGAGGGGTACAAGCCAGGGGGCCAGCAATACGGGCGAGTGGAAGTAAAGAGGACACGGGTAAAGAGGGTGGATCAAAAGGAACAAACTGTTTCTTTTTGCTGGTGATGCGTAACATCAACACATGAGTCAGTCCTTTTGCAGCTAAAGGACAACGAGAAAATGGCAGATATAAACCCGGAGAAGCTCTCCAAATACCATGCTGTCCGTGGCATTATCTAACCCACTCCACTCTCTGTTGTCTTTCCATAGACGCTGCAAAGACACTATAGTTCTCACTGTGCTGCAGCCCCATCAGGTAGTATAACGGGACACTCACTCTCTTTCATGTTCCTCTCCCTCAGGATTTCTCTTAACACTTTTCCTGTCACTCTGAATCATACAGAAACACCATACAGCATTCTGTTCCAACTGTGCATACTAATGCAATGCAGACACACATCAGTATTCATGGCCATGTCTACACATTAGTGTAATTTATTTTTCTGGTAACCCCTTTCAGAGCACCTCTATGTAGGCACATAAACGCCTACACGAGACCTTATTAAATAAAGATTGTGTGTGTCACCATCCATATAGAGGAAATAGATAAATACCAATTATTTAGCTGATATTTTTAGATGATTAAATACTGATAGGATAGATAAGGTTTAAATCAGATTTATTTTGTTTTCATTTGTTTAAAATTTGGAACCTAGAGTCCTATATTCCATATGAGTTATGCAGCAGTTCTGCAGGGATTGGCCTATGTGTTGGCTCTGAGTGGTTAATATATTTATTGTGCTCAGACCAAAAAGCAATTTACACAGTTTAAAAATATTTAAACTTCTAGCAGGTGAGTTTCATGTTGAAAAGCAGGTTTAGTGGTTGTCGCATTGCAGCCGCATTAGCCAGCTCTCCAACACACGTCTCTTTAGCACTGGCAGTCACAGGGGCTTTTCTCTCATTTACGTCTCTTCTTTCAAGCTGATTCAAGAGTTCCTCTCTCTCTCTTCTTATCCTCAGTCACCTAAGTCTGCCTTCATAAGTGCAGCCAAAAAGGCCCGGCTGCGAACCAACCCGCCCAAAGTGCGCTTTTCAGAGCAAGTGTCCATCAGCGACCCAGACTCAGTAAGTTCAGCTAGTCATGTCTCTGTGACATGTGCATGCAAACACATGTTGTTACCCCGTCCCTCCCTCTCCCACTGTGCATTTCTTTTGTTTGATCAGTAGTCGCAAAAAGCTTCAAGTATCCTCTCTCCATCCTCTTATTTCAGTCTGAGCTTCCCTACTGTGTGTTTGTATGTGACCAGTGGTTTGGCCTCGAATAAATTGCTTTCCTGACTGATCTGAATTCTCACAGGACCAACCTGAACCTCTTTTCAAAGGCATTCAAACACTTTGAAAACAGCCACAATATCACTTAGAAATCTTGAAATGTTTGTGATTGTTTGGCCGTCTTCAGTCTTACCCGGTCGAACTTACACATGGCAGAGCTATCATGTTCCTAATTTTCTTACCTGACTAATCAATATGTATAAGCTGCCAACACTGATGTGGCTTGGGTTACACTATTTCACATTGTGGAATTAAGACCTGGTGTGACATGTGACATGTGACATGTGACGTAAGAGACTGTACACAAATGAATTACTCGGGGCTGTTTAAAGTTTTGGTATTGAGGGAGGGTTGTCAAACTTTTTTTTGAGAGAGCAGGGGTGGGTCTTTTAGTTTTTTCTTACCCCGTATTTCTTTTTTATTTCAAATTTTATATTTGTAAGATTAATTATATAAAATAGAAATTAAATAGATGGTTTTCATGCATCATGGTAGTGTGTTTTGCCATATGCAGAGGATATGGGGTGGGGTGAAAATACTGCGGTGCACAAGCCCCATAGCACAGATATGTCGCCTGTTCCTGGTTCACTCATTTGATGGTTATCTTAACAGTTTATTTAGCAGCTCTTCATTCAAAAATAGAGATTGGCTGTATTTTCACCATTGTGTTATGTTTGCTATAAATATATTATTTTGAGATATTGGGGAGAGAGGGTATTGGTCCTTGCTTTTTTACTAAATTAAATATACGATTTAGCACTCCACCCCACCACAATCATTTCCATACAGTCCCTAATGCCTGGTGGTCAATCAAGGATCTATGGGCGCAAAAAGGAGGTTACACTGTGAATAAAGTGGGAGCCCGAAGATGACAAGCAACGGACAATCAATAACAAGTCAGAAGTTAGAGGAAAGGGTATTTCATCATTCTATTTTCTATTTACCTGAACTTAATGGAAGAATGTAGAGAACAGGATTGCTCATCGCATGGACCACCAGGTCTCTGATAACCTTTGGATAAAAGTGATAGGCAGACAGCTCCAGCTCGCTTTTCATTACAGCTGATTTTACCATCCACTCTAGCCGGGCAGTACCGGTAGTCAACATCATGTGAACCCAGAGATTTCCTTTATTAGACCTAAATTAAGACTTCAGTTAAAGTGAGAGATATTCCCACAAACCGCCAAAGGCCCTCAGCTCCATTAATGGAGAGAGCAACACTGTGGGAGGGCTGGATCTCCTCTCTGACTGAACTAATCTTCACTAATCTATCCTGCTCACCCTCGCTAACAAGAACATAGTAGTGGCTTATAATGGGAAGTGATAGACCTGTTTGTGACGTCTCTTCACTGGTCCACCCTAGCTTTAATGCTGCGGTATGGAGAAAGATCTGCTCACTCATAACTCAGGCTTTAGTCGCTTCCTGCACAGAAGAACAGCTTGTTGAGCCTTTTGAATACTTAAGTTCTCCAAAAACAGACTGCCGGGCATCTGCTGTGGACACAGCTCTCCATTTCAACCAAATGCATTTTCTGAGATATATTGTTGCACTAAATCCACATCCCTTTACTGTCATGAGTAATATCTGCCTACTGTTCTTACAAATCCCATCATCAGATAAAAAAAAAAAGTTAGAAATACAGGAAAAAGATTTTGTTTTGGCCCAGATTTATGGAGGATTTCATTTGGACTGCAAGGCTGTTTCCCTCTGCATCCTTGCCACATGTCCCATTAAACCCCAAAGGTCTCTTATTACATTAAGATATCTTATTTCCCTCTGATCACAACTGTTGTTCTTTGAAACTATATAATGAGAACAAAGTCATTTTCTTAAAAAGCCCTCAGTAAGATAAAAAAAAAAGGAGACAGAGATGGGGAGAGTGCCCGTCACATCACATCTTAGCAAGAATGAACCGAACAACCTTTCTTATAACGAGCACTTTGAGTAAAAGCAGCAACCTTGAATCAGGCCTCTTCACTCACGAAACTCTGTGGTGAATGCTTTCAGTCCCTGCACACCACCAAATTTTCTTTGCATGGCATACATATTGAATGGATAGACTGGATAAATTGAATAAGTCCTTCTTTGATCCTGATACAATGGTTGGGGTGGGCATCCTAAGGCAGAGTTTTTCTCCTTCTCAGACTGTCCCAAGTTCACATAAGGCATCTTTGTTTCTTAACACTCCCCCTAAAGAACCTCCTCCTTTATTCCTACTTTTTTTTTTTTTACCTCAATAACAAAGCACATACCTACCATTACAACTGAATGAGTGTGTATTGTACAAATAATTCTTGATTACCTTTTTGGCACATTCTTACAAATACCATCAGTTTTTTTCACTAAACCAAAGCTGTTTTCTGCCTCAATCTCTTTCAGACAATGCTCAAGGACGACTCCTTGCTACTCATACCAAATGTGTTGAAGGTGTTCTTGGAGAATGGACAGATTAAGTCCTTTACATTCGATAGCCGTACCACTGTTAGGGTATGTATTCACTACAGCTGTAAACTTGGGAAAGGTAACTGAATTTCAACATTATTGTGATTTTTTACTTAAAACAGCTATAATCTACTAATGGTCGCTCGTAGTGTTACCACCCAACTCTGCAGCTCCCCTCAGTTCTATGGAGTGCTTTAGTGTCAACTTTACTGCTTTGGTCTCACTCTCATCAGTGTCTTTTCCAGCTGCAGGCAGCTGTTTTCAGCGAAAAAACTCTAAACTGTACAGTACCTGCCCAGCACCAAACAGCAGACAGACAACGTTAGCAACTAGCTGGTGAACATAGTGGAGCATTTAGCAGCTAAAGAGCCAGAAGTATTTCTCAGGAACTGGTAAAGACCAAAACTAGAGCTAGAAGGAGAGTGAATATTAGACTTACGTTCGTCAGGTGGCCAGAAACACGACTCCAAATGAGTGCAGTGTTGCTCTGAGTCTGCTGGATGTGTAATTAAACAAATGTCTGCTATGAGGTGACAATATGTCAAGGTTGTGTTTACAGCTTGATGCGCTGCCCCCAGTTGGCCAAAAAAAAATCAATTACTATAGGTTTGACATTTAGCCTAATATCATAAATACACAAAAAACATGACCATACTATTGTTGACTTTTAGTGTTTTTTCCATGATACAATATCAATTTCCTATGGATTCTTAACACTGTATAATATAATGATTGTTTTGGAGCTTCATATGGAGTGATTATCAATACAACCCAGGTGCACTTTCTCACATATTATTTCCTACACATCATCAAGGTCTGTCACACATAAATTAACACTATAACCATAAATTGATCAAGCTTCACTTTCAAGTTTATATCTAATAAGTAATTGCTTTGAGAAAATAAATAGGAAAAAAAAACAGCTTTCATTTTGTGAAACTACACCCTATCAGTTTTTGAAATTTAAAATCTCAGTAATGTGATTAAGGCCATAAAGCAACAAATTAATTCAGTCAGACAGAAGTCATTTCTGTCTCTATGTCAGCCTCTAAGATGAGCCTGACATCTCTGAGCAGACTCATTAAATGGACTCTATTAGATTTCACAAATCTCTCCTCTGCTCATGGAGGGAGAGCGAGGAGAAACGCAAGCAGCGGTTTAAAGGAGAGATGGAGGAAGCTCGTCCCTGTCAGCCTAATTAAATGCAATTCCAGCATAATAAGAAGGCCCAGATCAATAAAACAATGCCACCGATTAAATCAATGGCACAATAGGATCCCCAGTTGTATGCCCATTAGACTGTCAACTAAAGAAGCTTTCCTGCAGTATTTGAGGCTACAATCTATAGCATTCTGTGGGTCCTTCAGTTGACTGTGTGGCTTCCCCAGGTGTCATTTAATGCAAACCGCACAGGTCAATACTGTTAAAACTGCTTACCCCTGTTTTTCAGAGACAGCTGTTGCTTGGGTTACATCAACGAGTGTCAATTAAATTGTTTATGGAGAACAAACTATTAGTGTACATACTTTACAGCTCTTTACCTCCATACTGAGACTTACAGGCAAAAAGAAAAACAGTAACATATCACTACAGTAGAATCCCTTTTAATGCCCATGCCTCTAATATATTAAGAGGGCAAAGAAATAATGAAACCTTATCCTCAGGCATAGCCCACGGTAAGATGTGATAAACCGTGAAATTCCCCTCAGACAGTGTTCTCTGTACATTTTAGGAAGAGGATATGAGAAAAGCTCTACATCATTCATAGATACTGATCTGCACAAGAGCAAAAGTTTGCCCAGCACACCCCGACATGCAGACGTTATTTTCTTGAATAGGATGCACTCACTGTGCAGAATAAAAAACATCTATGGAAGCTCTCCATAGCATAAAATGGAGGCTCATTACTTTGATATCAAAGTACTGAGCCTAAATAGACCATAAAGATATAAATTTGACAAACTACCCTTTACAAACAAGGAGTGAATTCAGGGTGAAAATAGCCTCCATACATCAAATATAATAGTTGCAATAGAATGTATTCTTGCTATGGAAATCTATTTCAATCTCTAATCTCTCTTCTTCCAGGATGTGATCTCCTCCCTGCAGGACCGCCTCTCACTGCGCTACATTGAGCACTTTGCGTTGGTGCTGGAGGCAGGTGGTCTGGACCAGAATCAGAGATTGCATCTGCTGCAGGAGAACCAGCCCCTGACTCATGTAAGAAGCCCAAAACAGGAAAATGAGTATGAGACATGTGTAAAAAAACTGTTTCAACTGATGGATACGTTCATAGGATTAGCAGTACGACAGCAATAACAGCAACCCCAAGCTATTATCAGTATAAAATAGGACAAAGTGAGAATTGCAAAGAACTGTGGTTTGCATTCAAATTCACAGTTTCAGTGTTTGTTGCCTTTGGTTTGGGTTGAGTTTGGTTTTGACAAATGTTCTAGGGGAGGGGATTCTGTGTGGTGTGGCTCTGCTGCCCCTCTATTGATCAGAACACTGTCAGTCATATTGACAGGAAAACTGGAAAGCACTACCTAAAAGTTGAAATTAAGATTATTCCCACATGAACTGAGATGATTCTGATCACTGAAACTGTAGTTTCATCTGTTTCAGCTCTGTCTTATTTGTATTATCTTATTTTGGGCTGTTGTTTGTTGGTTTGCAGGTCTATCTTTCTTTGCATTTCCTCACTTAGACAAAACTAAATTCATACACAATTACTATAACATTGTGAACATACACGATGCTGTGTAAGTGCATCCACAATGCAGGCTACCGTGTTCACCTATGGAACATGATACTGTGATATGTGTGACTAATGCCAAAGATGTAGTTGGTTATCCAGCTGATCTTGTCATATTCCCTCAGGTGGTGCATAGAACCTATTTCCAAGGGATGAAGTGTCTGTTCCGCATCTGCTTCTTCCCCAAGGATCCTGCAGACCTGCTGAGAAGGGACCCCGCTGCATTTGAGTACCTCTATATACAGGTAAAGCACTGGATTAAAGTGGGATTTAAAGGATGTCATTCACTCTCATGACACTGTTGGAGAGTTGTCTCCTCGAAGAGCAGGGGGTGCCAAGAGGGAGCCAGTGATTAGAAGTTCTTATAGGTAGCTAGTTTTATTTTACTGTTTCTATTAGATTATGTTTACCTTTGCCTTATTTGACTGATTGTAGAGTTAGAAAGGTTGCATATGCCAGAGTCAGGCTTTAGACACAATAGCCTTGCTGCAAGCTCTTCAAAAACACTTTCACATTAACTGCAGATATCCAGCAGTCTTATGAATCTGGAATCTGTCCCTGGTAATTAAACTAATGATACGACTGACAGAAGGATTTCAGTCATTAACAATGTTATTTGCAGCTAGCTCTGTCCAAAACAACATTTCGTCATGTCCTAACAGAGTCGCAATGACGTCATCAAGGAGCGCTTTGGCATGGACTGGAAATCTGACATCACGTTACGATTGGCTGCTCTCCATATCTACATCACTGTGTCCTCCGCACGGCCCAATCAGAAGATCTCTCTCAAGCATGTCGAGTAAGTCCACAAACTAAATTAGCCTTCAAATGAACTTATGAGAAATTACAGCCAAAAATTGATGTATTGCATTTTTTACCTCATTAACAATTCTGTGTACCACAGTAGGAGTCCCACAGTGAACTTTTTCATTCAATAATGTCTAAATGATTAATAATTAATCCCAATAGTATTAAAAACTCAAATTACTCAAGGATCATTTTTCCTAGGTTGTCATGAGACAAAAAAAATCTGTTGCTTTATGAAATTACATCTCTCCCTCAATTTGCTCATTTATTCTTCAAAACCTCAACCTAGCAAGTAATTAGCTTCTGCCATCACAACCACAGAAGCAGAACAGATCCACTGTGCTTGTAATAGACTTACGGTGGCCATGTCGAGCCAGGGGTCGTAGAGGATGTAAGCTAGGCTCACTGTGTCTTCCCGTGGGATGAAAAAACTGATTAACCACTCCACTGTTGTTCTTCCCTTGTGTGCATACTTCTGCCATCTTTCCCTTTGCTCTCGATCACAGAAAGGAGTGGGGACTAGAGCCTTTCCTTCCCCTCACTCTGCTCCCAACAGTCAAGGAGAAGAATGTGTGTAAGAGCCTGTCTCAGTTGCTGAAGACCTACCAGCATCCACCACCATCGGGCAACAAGGTTTCTCCATATAAAACATTGGGACATTAATTGTTAATCGTACCCATTTCCATGATTGAAATATCTAGACAATTCCTTGTGGATGATTTTACTGCCTTTGGCCAACTGCTTTTATAACACATAAGCATTGTAAATACACAGAGACCTCTTGTCTATTTGCCATACTCTTAATTAATTAATTAAATAACATTACACACTTTGCTGCTTCTTTAGAGGAGATTTTCATTTAGTGTATTCTATGGTTATGTCTGCTTGATAACTAGTCCTGCATCTCTATAGATGTAACTGTTGCATAAGACTTTCTGATCAATATTTGTGGCTCAACAGTGCCCCCAGGAGGACGTAGGAAGTGCTGCGTGTGGAAGCGCTTTCAAAGATGAGCGTTTCTTGTTTATCATTCTGTTGACAGGTCCCTCCTCTCCAAGGAAAGCTGCAGTACATGCGTGTACTCAACGACCTCCCACCTTTTGGTGGAATACTGTTCCACACTGTTGGACTGGTAATATATTTTTGAATCTTTGTGTACAGGAATACATGTGTATCTCTTCTACTTAATTCTTTACTTCATTCATTTTCCTTGTGTCTTTGAAGCTGTGCAAGTAGGGGCATGTTTTTT